>WNGS01161107.1:6260071-6279014 GCA_020271785.1 Procambarus virginalis
AGCGACGGTCTTGCTTCATTCAGATGGGTGTTTCAATCCCCGACCGTCCAAGTGGTTGGGGCACCATTCCTTCCCGCCGTCCCATCCCAATCCTTATCCTGACCCCTTCTCAGTGCTATATAGTCGCAATGGCTTTGGCGCTTTCCCTTGATAATTCCTTCCTTCCTTCCCCACTACCCCTATTCCTGCCTCTTCTCTCCACCGCTCCCTCACCCTCCTCTTCCCTCCCTCTGTTCCGTCATTCACTCTCACCCCCTTCCTTTTCATTCCCTCTTCCCCTTCCCTCCATTCTTCCCTATTTTCTCCCTAGCCACTCTACCCTTTTTTTCCCCTTTTTCTCACCTATAATGTTTCACGATATTACAACAAAAACTATATATATATTATAAATTTAATAATAATTCACAGTCGAGTCAATGATATTCCGAGATTATATGCTGGGGAGAGTTTGACACAGTGTCTCGTCCCGCCCATGATGGGCACGCACCAAGCAGCAATTACTGATCAAAATTGGGTGAAGCTAGCCCGAAGCATTTAGCCTCTAACCTCGGACAAACATACAGAAAATTTGCATTTATCTTTCGAGATTTGTATTAAAATGTGATCATTCTTCTGGTGATTGTCTCGTGTACGGTGAATGAAGACCTCAGTGTATAAATTTCACTCAACCAAGTGAATAATTCGGTCTTATGTCATTGCAGGTAAGGCTGAAAAGTCTTCGAGGACCGAACCCCACCAATTATAAGGTAAGTTGCCATTTTCTTCTGTTCTGTTGGATGATATTATAAATCTTAGGAAATTGTGAAGGCTTGTGTGTGTGTGTACAAGCAGGCTGTTTGCGCCTCATATGATAAGTCTCTGGAAGTTTGGACTTTAACAGACATCTAGGGGGGTAAGGTCATTTAAATTTACCACATTCTCCAGTTTGAGGCCTCGCTTCTGGCTATGACTCACTGTCTTCTGTCCTTTTGGTACTCCCATACCTAAATGTCAATTGGAATAATTGGACTGCCTTTCCAATTTGCTTCTCCATCTTGAACACCAGTTTTTTTAGAGGGACAATATCAACTGATTTTCGACAGTGTAGAAAAATACAGTCGACCTAGCAATCTTTTTTCCTGTGGAATTTAAGTAACATTGTGTATGTGTACTGTGTATATGAAGCTACACAGAAAGGTTCGCTTTCCTTGGTGTAGGGTGTCAAAGGTCAATACAGAGGGTCAAGAGTCAGTACAGAGGGTCAAGGATCGTCCTCGCAAATTCGTATAGTCAATATTGACTTATTAAATAAGTGCATAGGTGACATACTTAACATAATAGTTTCCCCTTGAAAAGCTTCATAGAAAACACCGACCTTACCTAACCTACTTAGTATGTAAGATAAGCATCTTATTGCTTCGTAATTACAATTATTACCTAACCTATACCTATAATTAGACAAGTACACGCTAGTTCCGAACGTACAGGTGTTTGAAGGTGTTAGAATGTATTTTCGTTTGTAAATAATATGTAGCACTCACTAAAAAAAAAAACGTAACACAAACAAACACACACACGCACACAAACAAGTAAAAATATTTAACCCACGCCAAAATAGGGGTCACCAAGGCCAAAACACGCAACCCACACGCGAAAACATGCATCTCGCGCACGCACACACCCAAATCAACAACAACACAAGCGCCCGAACACCCAACTCGCACCACAATACGCAACACCCGCGCCAACACAAGCAACACCCGCGCTAACACAGGCAACACCCGCGCTAACACAAGCAACACCCGCGCTAACACAAGCTACATCAATGACACGCCGGGAGAGTGCAAGGACAAATTGCATTTGCACGCGTACTGGATCATTCGTTCCACTTGTCATATGCGTGGAAATTTACATGTAAACTCCTTTTTTGTTGTGTATTTTCTTTTTTTTTACGCAGAATTATAAGCATTTTTATAAAGGTTAATAATTTTATTATTCTTCCAAGAGACGCGAAATTGGGGAAATTATTGAATATTTTAGCGGAACTAACGTGTGTTGTTGAATTACGAACAGGCTTCGTAGAGTGTTGAGGAGTGGAAAAGGCAATTAACTGGTAATATAAGCTATATAAGGTAATATAGAGTAATATATAAGCTTTTCCCTTGTCTCTGAAAAGCTGTCGTTCGAAATTCCAGTGGGAAGCTCTGCTGGGAAGGGAGATGCCTATCATGGAGTTTCACACGTTCGTATATATATTTATATATATATATATATATATATATAATATATAATATGGAGGGGGACCTTAGAGGGGACCTAAACATCCTCTCTAATGCGTTATGTGTGCTTTCCTCCGAGGCTTAGGGTCCCCTTCTTCCAGCCAGAGGTGGTACCCCTTATATATATACATACATATATATATATATATATATATATATATATATATATATATATATATATATATATATATATATATATATAAGGTACTTATATGAGCTAAGCAGTATACTGCAACATCATTTATTTTTTACCTGGGGGGGGGGGGGCACCATCACTGAATCACCATTTTCAAAATAATTTCCTGCGATAATGTTAGTGAGGATGGAGTCTGGTATTGAGTGAGGTTAGAGTTTGGAATTAGTTTAGGGGGTAGGATGGGATCATGGGAGCCGACCCCAGTCCTCCATTGGTAGTTGACTGACACTCACCAGGGGTTCATTTAAAGTTTGGTGAGACTTGCAATTAGCGTCTGGTCTATGTCCTTGGACCCCCCAAAAATATATATATTTTATAGGTATAGATTAGTGTTTTAAGTTGATTAAATTAGCACTTAATCAGAGTAATTTCCATTGAACATCGGAATTTTTACACAGAAATTTTGTTGTAGAATATAAGGGACACGTAACGTTTTCATTATATAGAAATAAAAAGGAAAATATGCAAATATTCAATAGCAATTATTTACAAATCCGGAGTTTATCCTGCGTTATAATTTGCAAGATTTGGGTTTGTCGGGTTGCAATATTTACCAACAAAAATGAGAAAGGTCTTGTTTGTTGCCAATGTGTTTATTTTTGCTCATGGTGTTCAGTGTGCAAGTCCAAGCGAGGTAGTGGACGACCCGCCGAACACACACCGAAACTACGACGTTGGTACAACGTTCGAACAAGTTTTAACACCTAACCAGTTATAACAACCAATATAGCAAGTTGTAACAACGTTCTAATACGTCATAAACACGTTAAGCCAAGATGTAACAAGTTTATTATAAGTTGTAACAAGCGGAAAATAGAGACAGTTTCTGTTTGTGTTTCCAGGGGATCGAGTTTATACCTGTAATGTTGTATTGCCACCAGCTGTGATGTTGCAAATGCACTTCTGGTGTTGTTAATGCATTTGCATTATTTCATCTATAATCCCAGCCATTGAGAATCCTGGAAGGGGGTTCCAGATTTGGCTGGATAACAGCTGCTTTTACCTGCTTATTGCTTGTAGGTGCTCGGTGCTTGTAACAACATTGCTTGCGAGAGTAAGAATGGAATGTGTTGAGGTTAGACAATAATGGTACTAAGTACTGATCTGATAAGTACTTCTCTGTCGAGCCGGTTGTGCCCTCCAAGACCCCCAGGCTCTGAGACTTAAGTGGCTGCTAGAGTAAACAAGGGATTAGCCTCGTGAGTTGAAGAAAATGAAAAACAATTAGAAAAGTTAAGTAATTAGTCTTACAGGAGAAGGGGCCACGACTTGAAGTGCCGTCTAACAGCGTGAAAAGGCTGGATAATATAGGGCTGGATTATATCGTGCTGGATTTGGATTAGGGAAGCTAGATTAATGGTGATTTGGAATAAGGGAGACAGAATTATATTAAGTCGACACATGTATAAGGTATTATATGTACTATACTAGGTACAGGTGTTGGTGTATAACGTATAACACCTGTACTATACGTTATATACACCGACACCTGTAGCTAGTAAAATACATTATACACCACCTGTATTATACATTATACACTAACAAATGTGTAGCACAATGGACATCAACACATGTGAAATACATTATCCACCAACACCTCTATAATGCATTATATACAATAACCCATATAGCTATTCACCAGTTCATGTATAATGCGTTATACAGCCACACTTATATAATAATTTATATACCACCTGTATTAAAAATTATACACCATTTGAATTAAAATATATACACCACCTATATAATGGATTATATATATGACTTGTATGATACATGATACAAGACTTGTATAATGCATTATACAAGACTTGTATGATACATTAAACACCTCCAGTAGAATACATTATAGACTGACACACGTGGAGTGCATTATGTAATAAATTATTGTATAATCAATTATACACCGCTTGTATAATAAATTATACACCTACACCTGTATTATACACCAGCACAGTGAGCCAGGCGCTATGCAGTAATATGGGTCTCTACAATACAGGTCACTTTGCTGAAATCCCAATAGAAGAATGGAAAAAAAAACAAAATGGAGTTTAATTTGATAGGGGTCATGTCCCATTTTCTAAATTGGCTCAAAGGGAAAACTTCAGAGACTAGAAATAAAATAGTAAAGTTTTTTTTTTTGTTTGTCTGTCAAATATCAGCATATATTTTTTTTCAGGAATTCAAATACAAAATCTTGAAATCAAAAATAAAATGAGAAATGATATGAATTTAATTTAAATATATCGGACGATTGATTTTTTTTCAGTATGTTGATTTGTGTGTATGGGTGCCTGTACATTGCAAATTTGCAATAACTGATGTAGTAAAGATAGAATTAGTTGCATGATCATTTAGAAATACATATAGAATCATAAACTCATTCTCTACATACGTTTACTAATCGCTGTCATACATTCGCACAAACATATACACACACACACACACACACACACACACACCACACACACACACACACACACACACACACACACACACACACACGGTTGATTGACAGTTGAGAGGCGGGACCAAAGAGCCAAAACTCAACCCCCGCAAGCACAAATAGGTGAGTACAAATAGGTGAGTACACACACACACACACACACACACACACACACACACACCACACACACACACACCATTAGCGATTTTCCTCGTAGAAATCCCATGTATTTTCTCCCTGGTAGCAAAAAAAAAAACAGAATCCCTGCGCAGGATTAATTATCATAACCCTCTAAGCTTACCAAGAACATAGGAGGATCTGCACAATAATCTTCCTCCTCCTCCTTTTCCCTCCTTTAACCCCTTTCCTCTTCCCCCTCCTATTTGCCCCTTTCTCTCCTCCTCTTTCCCTCCTTCACCCACGGGATATTAGCCAATAAAGGAAGGAACAAAATAAAACATGCACCAGTATTAAATTCTCTTTTTGTCAAGAGAAAAACTGATCGTCGACGTTTTGATATGAACCGAAAGGTTAGTGAGGGGAGGGTGAGGGGTGAGTGAGGGGGGTGGGTGAGGGGTGGGTGAGGGTGGGGTGAGGGGTGGGGTGAGGGGTAGGTGAGGAAGGTGAGGGGGTTAGGCGAGGGAGTTAATGAGTGAGTGATTGACTGGTCAACAATCTTGTCATAAGGTGTCATCTCTGTAGCCAGCCAGTAGACCTACAAAACAAACCCAACACTTAGTGTTGCTAACAGAAATTGTCTTAATCAAACTACACGGCAGTTTCTTTAGTCAACAGTGAATCATACAAGTCTATAATCCACTTGCATCAGTCTCTCTCTTGGCTCAGAGCACACTGCAAGCCAACGATCTTGCATCTGGTTAAATTGCAGAATTCAGCCGAGATTCTGTTGGCCAGAAAGAACTTTCTCACTGTGCTCGAAAACGCTATTTGGGACATCATTAGAGGTGTCCCACAGAAGGGGGCAGACACGCTGAAGGTTTAATATATATCTCTACAATGATCTCAGAGATAAACGATGCATCTTGACCATCATCTTAACGTTCCGACGATGCATTTTTTTTTGAGGGGCAGCCAAAACTGCGTCTGCACTTTCAGAGTGTCTCGCTTGACTTACCAAAACACTAGGTACACAAATAGTTTAAAGATTACCATGCATACGATAATACAAGAATACACAATGATATAAGAAGTCGATAACGTGGTATGCAATGCCTTGCAACCTGACCTGCATCGCCTGCAACTCCCTCACCACCCCAGAAAGGGACCCGGAGACTAGCACTCAACATCAATTAATTACGAGTGCTCTTCCGCTGGGCTTAGACTCCCCAAGCGTTAATTTTATTGTATATATTTATGAAAATAATCTCGTCTCATCCCAAATCCNATTGATCAATCTCCCCTGCACACGGACGATCAATTGATCAATCTCCCTGCACACGGACAACAATTGATCAATCTCCCCTGCACACGGACGATCAATTGATCAATCTCCCCTGCACACGGACGATCAATTGATCAATCTTTTCCTGCACACGGACGATCAATTGATCAATCTCCCCTGCACACGGACGATCAATTGATCAATCTCCCCTGCACACGGACGATCAATTGATCAATCTCCCCTGCACACGGACGATCAATTGATCAATCTCCCCTGCACACGGACGATCAATTGATCAATCTCCCCTGCACACGGACGATCAATTGATCAATCTCCCCTGCACACGGACGATCAATTGATCAATCTCCCCTGCACACGGACGATCAATTGATCAATCTCCCCTGCACACGGACGATCAATTGATCAATCTCCCCTGCACACGGACGATCAATTGATCCTCTATTTATCAACTAGGAGATTGAGCTGCATTGTAATCAGACACGCTTATTCCTAGCCGATTAATATTCTAGTAAATCAAGAGCTGTATCATTACTCAGTTGGTCTTCGTGAAGGTGTAAACCTCTTACTGCATTCATCATTCATGCACCTGCAAGTTTACCGTAACAAAATAATTAATCATTCACTAAAGAATTACATCGTGATTAAAAGGAATTAAGTGATTAGAAACGCGTGATTAAAACCCCCAAATGTCATCGTGTGGGCCGCAGTGGGAAGGTTACTCCCCCCCGCCGGGCGAGTCCACACTGAAAGTCACCATGAGCCGCCCGCTCACGACCAGTGGACCACCGACCATCGACGAGGAGGATGTATCGCTCCCGCCTCCATCGTGCTATTTCACCTAAACTTCCTTATATCATGTCATTCTCGCTGCATGCATGACTAATTTCTACTTCAAGACTTCAATATAAGACAACTGGGCACTCATCCCCTCTGCATTAGGCAAACTAAGGTAATTAAAAGGTGCTAACCTCACAATTGTAGGCGTGACGACGCTGTCTTCCCGACTGTCAAAAATGGCGCCAAGAAATTACCTCCTTCAAGACGCCCACAAATCCTTCTTTCGACTGACACTGTCGGCTTCTCTTTACGTCCTGACTGGTGTCGATACACAGGTACTAAGTTCACCTCTCAACAGATCGTCTTGAAGGATAAACGAGACGACCTCTCAGATCTACCAAGGAACGCCGACCAGCTTCTAGGCTTGAGGTGGTCGTCTTCGTCGCCATAAGACGCGCCACAAACCCTTGAGACACTTGTTTCGGCGGACAATTGGTGCAGGATTCTTCACCGGAAGGGCACACTAGCTTCCTTGGGTGTGGAGCGAGGACGGGCGCGCCTCCCCCCCGGGCCCGTGACCTGCACACTGACCGCTGACCTGGCGGTCCTGTCCTGACGTCACCTCTGCACACGGCACGCCTTGACGTCACCTCTGCACACGGCACGCCTTGACGTCACCTCTGCACACGGCACGCCTTGACGTCACCTCTGCACACGGCACGCCATGACGTCACCTCTGCACACGGCACGCCCTGACGTCACCTCTGTACACGGCACGCCCTGACGTCACCTCTGTACACGGCACGCCCTGACGTCACCTCTGCACACGGCACGCCATGACGTCACCTCTGCACACGGCACGCCCTGACGTCACCTTTGCACACGGCACGCGATGACGGCACCTCTGCATACGCTACTCTCCCTACGATGACGTCACCTCTGCACACGGCACGCCATGACGTCACCTCTGTACACGTACTCTCCCTACAATGACGTCACCTCTGCACACGGTACTCTCCTACAATGACGTCACCTCTGCACACGGTACTCTCCCTACAATGACGTCACCTCTGCATACGGCACGCGATGACGTCCCCTCTGCACACGACACGCGATGACGTCACCTCTGCACACGACACGCGATGACGTCCGCTCTGCACACGACACGCGATGACGTCACCTCTGCACACGGCACGCTGCCAGCGATGACGTCACCTCTGCACACGGCACGCTGCCAGCGATGACGTCACCTTTGCACACGGTTCGTCACTTACTGTTGACATCTTATCATGTTTCCATAAAGTTGCTCATATCCGCCTTAATTCCTCTTCTGTAGTAGCGATTGATTGATTGATGAAGATTAAGTCACCCAAGAGGTGGCATGGGCATGAATAGCCCGTAAAAGCTGTAATAACCAATGGTGTTTGCTTATATTGTCGACTTATATTCAAACATCCATCTGGATGTTTGAATATATTCCTCACTCGAGTGAGAAATAACTGTCACTTTAGGGCAGCGCTTATATGATAAGGCTATATGTACTGTTCCGTTTTCTGTTTTAGGTCCTCTGGGAGGTTAGGAGAGGACACTTTAAATTGACTGTTTTCTTGGCGCTCGGATATCTTAGATTGATCCTGAACGTTCAATCTTACCTCCAACTGACCTATTACTCTTACCTTCATCTGACTCTGCTCCATTACCTCTATCTGGCCCTTTCTTACCCTTTCCTGTAGGTTTCCTATTCATTCCTTCATCTCTACCTTAAGACACCCCCAACCCCACCATCAAATTTCCTCTCTCATCTCCATTCTCTTCCATCTCTGCCCAAACCCAATGTTCTTCAATGTTGTACACATCATTCTCTTCCTGTTACACCCCATCTTAATCTCCTCCTTCTCCTACTTCACCCACTACTCCTCTTACTCCACCTGTTCAAAGGCCTGAGCTAGCCTCCCGCACGACAGCCGTCAAGGAAGGCGCAGAAGGAGGGGTCGGGTCGCCCCAAGATGCCTCCGATGGGTATAATTAAGGAAAGAAATACTCTCTTACAATATTAGAATTTTCCCATCTCCCTGGGATGGGATCGGGAATCACTGATAATGAGGCCCTTTATATAATCAATATTTGTAATCAATTTAACAGAGTTTCTTTTTTAATGAATTGTAATTAGTGAGGAGAGTTACACACACGAGTGCTAATACTTACGAGTTCTAGTTAAAGCAAGCTGTGTTTGTTCCAAAAAACTAGTTTTTTTTCTGTTTTTTATATAAAAAAAAGGCGGGGGGGGGGACAGTATTAATGAACCTGAGGACGGGTTCGCGATCCATCCTATCCCTACCTTCATCTGCCCTAAATCATATCCTATCCTAAATCCTAAATTCATCCTATCCTTTGCCCTAAATTTTAATCGTAATGTGCTTTCTCCTGTTAATTACCTTTATCTTACGTTCCATTTAATTATCACTAAAGTTATAATTCCAGCGATTTAATCAAACCAAACATTGTAGGGGGAATACAGGTGGAAAGGCTTGCAGATACAATGAACTCATTCTAACTTTGACTAACTTTTGACTAACTTTGAGTTCCTAAATAGGAATATATTCTTGAATCTATGCTCACTTCACTCTCCCTCGTATACCACTATGCTATGTACATTAATATATATACAAATAGCCACCTAAATTCGTATGGCACCAACCAACCTTGTATGTATATACAGAGGAAAAGATATGGCATATGGAGAAATAAATTGTAAAGGCCATTTGGCGGATGAGGGAGGATAGCGACCTTTGCCAACTATTCTGTGTTTATTTACATTGACAACAGCTGAGCGGAGCGCCGCGTTCAAACAGGTCATTTGAATACAGCCAAACGATGATGAGAATCGTGGAGCAGTTAATGCCCCAGTGGGTGCAAATGTGGAAATGTGAGAGGCTGAATGCCAATTTGTCCAGGAAAAGAGTATTTTTCTATGTGTTCTGGCACAAATGTGTGTGTGTGTGTGTGGATCTAATTGTCTCTACCGGCTGAATATAATGATATACAAAGTTGTTGTAAAAACTGATAACAATGAATACGCAATACGCATACTCAGTATGAGTATGAGGGCAAGAATTAAAGTCGGAAAAACACCGTAAACTTATTAATTTACAACAAAATAAATTATTTCAATACTTGACATACAACCTGCCTTGTACAAAACACAAATGGACATAAAGGAGAAAAAAAAAAATGAAAGCAACTCTTTGGACTTGGGACAAAGATTGAAACAAAGTTAAACACAATGTTGCAAGTTACCAAAATACCACAACCTGAGGAGAATAACCTGCCGTGGCAAAGCACTCATGACAGCTTTGTAGTGCTGCACATCTGGAGTGCCACAGAGAGACTGGCTCATGGCACTTGGGTGCCTCTACGTATACGGGGTTTTCTACTTGTCTACATTTGGCGTCATATTTTGTCAAAGCCAGAAGCCGGCAAGTTATCTTGTCACCTTGTTGACGAGCGCGGCTGAGCAATTGACCGGAAGTAGAGTTGTCTCATAGGAAACTTATGCATAATGAAATGAGCAGATTTATCATTTCATAAGAAAAAAAATTAGAAAAATGTATAAATTCAGGAAAACTTGGCTTATTAGGCAAGTTGGGCCTTGTATAGTAGGCCGAGTACGACGTTCTGGCTACTAGGTACAACATATATATATATATATATATATATATATATATATATATATATATATATATATATATATATATATATATATATATATATATATATGCGTCAAGCATGAATGATCCCCAAACAAACTTGCATCAGAAAACTCTTGACCCCTGAGTGATTCGAACTCGGTTAGCCAGTGCCTCCATGCCCCTTAGCAATCCAGTACTGTGACCACTCAGCCACCGACTGTACAAAATTATTATTGTATGGGTTGGGATCGAAATATAGTCTACATTCTCTCGTGCATTCAAAACAGTGGGTTATTATTTTCATCTCATACTGCCCCAGCACCAATAACTTTCCTCATCTCCCCACATAACATTCGCAATGCTCCTTATCATTTCAAAGAAACCATTTGGAGGTATGCCAGACAACCAGGGTAGTTCCTATATGCAAGAAAGTAGGGACAGTAGCCACTGAATTAGAGACCAAATGTCTGTGAACTAGAGACAGAAATCACTGAACTAGGGACTAGAAACCTCTGAACTAAAGACCAGAGTCATTAAGTATCCATGCAAGTTTCTACACAATCTCGTAAGAAAACGCCTCAGAGAACACTTAGTATAAAAAGACTGCTTTGTATCAAAGCACAAGCATGGCTTCACTCAAGGCAGATCTTGCCCAACAGGTCCATTAAAGTTCTCTGATTACAAAAATGACAATATTAGAAGACAGAGAATGGTGGGATGTGTTTTTTGCCTTGAGTGTCAGAAAGCTTTGCACACACACACACACACACACACACACACACACACACACACACACACACACACACACACACACACACACACACTGCTATCCTTAAAGTAAACCTGAAGTCAATTAATCACTCTTACCATCAACCCAGGAGAGCCATAAACACAGGTGAACACCATATGAATCGGTGCAATTTCCAGCAGAACAAGGGCAGCAAACCATTATTATCCCCTAGTGTCGTTAATTCCAGTCGTAACGAGTGGCTGCAGTAGAGCATGACAAGTAAACGATTCAATTCCCTTTCTTGCCAGTAAATTCAATATAGAAAAAGCGCCGCTTCCCATCACCACAAGATCCAGCTCACCACTAGATCTCTTACACCCTACACTTTCACCCTTTTGCCTATACACTTCTCTCTCTCTCTCCCACCTTAGAAAAGGCAATGCAGACTTGGGCCAATCAATAAACAATTACCTTGATTGTATAAAGAGCCGCTGGCTATCTCCTCAGCCACAGGTGCCCACCTCCCAGGTATTGGTTAACTCGCCTCTTGTTTATGTTGCATGGGAGAGCTATCATAGTAGGTAAGGGTGATGCCAGGGAGATGAAGGAGGGGGGTGAGAGATGGGGAGTGACTGAAGGGAAGGGGTTGATGGAGGGGCTGACGTAGGAGAGAGAAAGAGAGAGGGAGAGAGAGAGAGAGAGGAGGAATGAAAGGAGGGTGAGCGACATGTCAAATTATAAAATTGGGTTGAAGAGGAAAAGTCTGGGATGGCTTCAAATTGTGGTGGGTGTGGGAGGGAAATGGTCGTGGGTGTGGAGGGAAGGGGTCGTGGGTGTGGGAGGGAAGGGGTCGTGGGTGTGGGAGGGAAGGGGTCGTGGGTGTGGAGGGGAGAGGTCGTGAAGGGTCGTGCTCTAGTCAGAGTGATTTCCCGAGTGTATGCTGGAAGGTCACGATTTTTATGCTCCTTTTCTTCTTTCTTGCTCCTTCCTTCTCTTTTTTTAGCTCTTCTCTTCCTAATGCATCCTCTCCTCGTTGTTTTGGTCCTCTCTTCTTGCTGTCTGTCTGTCTGTCTGTCTGTCTGTCTGTCTGTCTGTCTCTCTCTCTCTCTCTCTCTCTCTCTCTCTCTCTCTCTCTCTCTCTCTCTCTCTCTCCTCTCTTCTCTCTCTCCTCTCTCTCCTCTCTCTCTCTCTCTCTAGCCATAGACACCAACCAACTTCCCAAAGCAACTCGCCCTCCTAATAGAACGTCGCATTTTGACGTATACTCTACCTAATCCAAAAACTGTCGTACTAGAAAATGGTAGCGGAAACTAACATACTGTCGCCTTTTCTGCTTGTGGGTCCTCTGGCAGTCAGGTTAGGGCACATGAGTACGCCAGTTTTTTGACGTTGGGACCGTGCTGGCAAAGACAAGAGTATCAGATAAGGGTAGACAGGCACTCGCTTCCTGATGAAGCCCACTGGCCATTCGCCTTTTCTGTCTCTTCCTGTCCNCTTTAGAGAGAGAAAGTTACGTCTTTCTCTCTCGTCTTTAGAGAGAAAAGTTACGTCTTTCTCCTCGCCTTAGAGAGAGAAAGTTACATCTTTCTCTCTCGTCTTTAGAGAGAGAAAGTTACGTCTTTCTCTCTCGTCTTTAGAGAAAGAAGTTACGTCTTTCTCTCTCTCGTCTAGAGCAACCTTTACGTTTCCTGTATGTCAGTGTTAATGTTCAGTGTAATGTTCAGTGTTAATGTTCAGTGTTAATGTTCAGTGTTAATGTTCAGTGTTAATGTTCAATGTTAATGTTCATGTTAATGTTCAATGTTAATGTTCAATGTAATGTTCAATGTTAATGTTCAGTGTTAATGTTCAATGTTAATGTTCAATGTTAATGTTCAATGTTAATGTTCAATGTTATTGTTCAATGTTAATGTTCAGTGTTAATGTTCAATGTTAATGTTCAATGTTAATGTTCAATGTTAATGTTCAATGTTAATGTTCAATGTAATGTTCAATGTTAATGTTCAATGTTAATGTTCAATGTTAATCAGGTAAAAGAGAGGTTTACAATTAAGCCAGACTAACTTCCACCTTCTACGCCTCTAGTTTTTAATCATTCTGGAACGGAGTTTAGAGATATTTTCCAATTGCTAAACTGGTATTTTGTTGATCAAACCACTGACTAGTAAGTGAAGAGACGACGACGTTTCGGTCCGTCCTGGACCATTATAAAGTCGATTGTGTTGTTCATAATGGTCCACAATCGATTTGATACTGGTCCAGGACGGACCGAAATGTCGCCATCTCTTCACTTTCTAGTGTGTGATTCGGTCAACATTTTTCAGCCATTGTTATTGTGGCTGGAAAAAAAATGGGTTGTACCATCATTGGCACAGCAATAAATGGGGTGTACCAGCTCATCTGCAACTGGTATTTTGTTTTCACAGCTATGCATTATTGAATAGGCAGCATTTCACTTTGCTCTAACCTACCTAACCTAACCTAACCTAACCTAACTAACCTCCTAACCTATTCAAAAATGATTCAGAATTATTTATTTGGTCGTTTATCACTTGGAGGTCCCCAATACATTCCATCACGGACATGTGATGATAACTGGCCTGCGGTCAGTTATAGATACTTGTGTCAATTACATTTGCAGTCAGTTGTAGCTCTGGCTGTCAGGGCGGGGTAGATCTGTCAGTTATAGCTGCCGCTGTCAATATAGCTGTTATCAGGCTCGGGTGCTGTCAACTGCAGATATGATGGCGGGGAGGCACACACCAATATATTGGAGAAGCGAGCCGAAGGGTGATAGACATTGACAGTTTAGTTGTTATCTCGGTGACCATCCATTTGGCAATCCATCATCTCTCTCTCTCCTCTCTCTCTCTCTCTCCTCTCTCTCTCCTCTCTCTCTCTCTCTCTCTCTTAGCCTCTGGGATAAAATGATAACATTTGGGAACACTGCATAACCTGCCAGTGTTCCCAAGTCTTGGAACCAGTACCAGGTGAAGAGAGGCAGGTGAAAACTACCTGGTGAAGTACAGGACCTGGTGAAGAACAGGGCCTGGTGAAGAACAGGGCCTGGTGAAGTACAGGGCCTGGTGAAGTACAGGGCCTGGTGAAGTACAGGGCCTGTTGAAGAACAGAGCCTGCTAAAGTACAGGGCCTGGTGAAGAACAGAGCCTGCTAAAGAACTGAGCCTGGTGAAGAACAGGGCCTGGTGAAGTACAGGGCCTGGTGAAGTACAGGCACTCTGCCTTGCTCTGCTGCCCATGTTAAAACAACTTAACTAACTCTCAACAAAAGTTGGCAGAGAGAGAAAGCATCGTTACTCTCCTCGTGCCATGACTTTCTCTTTGGGTTTCTCTTTTGCTTGCCCTTTACCTTTCATTCTCTTGTGCTTCTTCCTGTCTCCCTGCCAGTCTGTCTGTGCATTCATTATATTAACTCTCTCTGTGTCTCTGTCTCTCTCTTTCTCACTCTTTCTGTTTCTCTCTCTGTTGGATGTTAGAGGCCAGAAGGTTAGCCTGACGCTGCTTTTCACGGCAAATTATGATTGAAAGGCATCTGACAGAGGGAGGTTAGTTGGGAGTCCTCCCCGAATTGATTAATTTTGGGATAACCAAAGACTCTTATGAAGTCTGAAGTGTGAGTTTGAATATTCCTAGTTTTTCCAACCAAATTCTTGATGGTTACAGATGTTGAATCAACCCCCTGAAGAATTCGAACCCGGACAGCCAATTAGGCTTTCATGCCCCCCTTGGCGTGTCTAGTACTGTTACCACTAGACCACATTGACTGTACAAAAGTATTGGAAGTCGTTTGACCCCTTAACCGTTTTCTCTCCTGGTCAATGAGAGCTGACGGGTATTAGGTAATGGGTCAGACGACTTTCCATACTTTTGTACAGTCAGTGTGGCCCAGTGGTAACAGTACTGGGCACGGGAAGGGGCATAGAGGCACTGGCTGTCAGAGTTCAAATCCTTCAGGGGTTAAAGTTTTCTGATGCATATATATATATATATGTATATTATATATATATATATATATATATATATATATATATATTATATATATATATATATATATATATATATATATATATATAGAAGGTTGATTTCTTCAAACTGGTCTCTCTTCCTAATGGCCATCCCTATCTCTCTGTCCCTCTCTCCATCACCACCTTTATCATTGCCTCCCTCTCCCTCTGGCTCCAGTTCTTCCCTCTCCCTCTAGGTGAACAACTTCCCTCTGACCCCTCTCACTGCCTCCCTCTCCTTCGAGCCCTCTTACTGCCTCGCTCTCACCCGCAGACTCTAATCACCTCCACACTGTGAAGAATAATGCAGGCCGCGGCAGACGACGCATTTCTAATCGTCTCGGGGCCTATGTTGGGAATGCTGAGGGGGAGAGGGTTAGGGAGAGAGGAGAGGTGAGAGGAGAGCTGAGGAGAGAGGTAAAAGAGAGGGAGTATAGGGGGAGATGGAAAGGTAGTACTCACCTAATTGTCCTTCACCTGTCCTTCTCCTCTCTCTCTCTCTCTCCTTTTCCCTTGTTCCTTTATCTTTCTCTTTCCTCTCCTTCGTAGTGGCAATGTATTGATGTGAAGGGATGGGCTGCATGAAGGAAGGGAGAGAGAAAGCTGAAAGTAGATGTAAGAGGAATAAGGTGACACTGGGGAGAAGTGGAGAAAGGAAGAGAGAGAAGTCAAAGGAAAGATCGAGATAAAGATGAATGGGGAGGAAGCCAGGAAGGAGTTTGAATGAAGAGACAAGTGGAAGAAAATAGTTGGAAGAAGAGGTAGAGGTAGAAAGTAAAGGAGAGCAGGAAGAGGAAAGAGCAACGAAGGAGAGGAAAGAGAAAGATAGAGGAACAAGGGAAAAGGAGAGAGAGAGAGTGGAGAAGGACAGGTGAAATGAGAGGGAGAAATAAGTTCAACTCAAAAGGTGAGACTGAGGTGGAAAGGAAGAAGCAATGAACTAAGAATTAGGACCGTGAAGAGGAAGAGACAGATGAGAGGTGAGGGGGAAAGAGATGAGGCAAGATCAAACAACGCCGAGGAAACAGTCAAATGAGCAACAAAGATGCTTTATTGGTGAAAAATACAAGATACAACAGAAATGCTAAACAGAGATAACAACCTTATATTTATGTAGCTACCCCCTAGACTCCATAAAGATTTGTCATAAGGTGTAATCACCAGTCTTCAGAAGCAGATTACCCTAGTTTTCAAGTGTTCTGACTCATAAACAACTATTCCTCCTGTATTGTTTAGCAGGCCTGGTCGACGACCGGGCCGCGGGGACGCTAAGCCCCGGAAGCACCTCAAGGCATACCGGTGGCTAGTTACATGGCAACTTGTTCTCTTTGTATAGAGTTCAACCAGTGTTCAACCTGGCACTGATGATCTATACCCATGTATATATCTAGGAAACCTGTAAGCTGCTTCATTCCATCCTGTTGACAATTGGACTGAGGTGAGCCAGGCGAGAAATTGCATAGAACTCTGCGGATGAATTAACCCACGTTTCAATTCGATAATAATATTTATATTTGAACATAAGAACATAAGAACAAAGGTAACTGCAGAAGGCCTATTGGCCCATACGAGGCAGCTCCTGAATTTTGTTTTAATGCAGGCTAGCACATCACCTGCCTGTCTCTTTCTTTATTACGAAGAAGACGAGTTCTCAAGTAATGTTTAACAATGAGTAAAACTGGAAAAATACAAGACTGACCTGTCGTTGTACGAGGATAATTTTAATATTTCCTATAATGTTTTATAATTTAATATATATGCAGGCGATGAGTGACAATAACGTGGCTAAAGTATGTTGACCAGATAACACACTAGAAGATGAAGGGAAGACGACGTTTCGGTCCGTCCTGGACCATTCTCAAGTCGATTGTGACAATCGATTGTGTGATTGTTACAATCGACTTGGGAATGGTCCAGGACGGACCGAAACGTCGTCGTCCCTTCACCTTCTAGTGTGTGGTCTGGTCAACATACTTTAATATATTTTTTTATATTTTAAACTCTAGATTAAAGTTTTGGCAGAGTCTCAGTGCAGTATAACATATCTTCTATTCAAAAGGAGTAAAGGTCATGTCAAGTGAGTTATGTTAAGTAGTCAATTATAATTTCAATCAGCTCATTAATCGTTCCCGTAGGTAATTTGCATCTCAGGATAAGCGTTATACAGGTTCCCGAGACAATCAGACGACAGCCGACATTGATGAAAGAGCCCTGATTGGCTCTCATGAACGAACAGATTAACTTTAGCCTCTGGAGTCTTCAGAGTTAGTGGGTCAATGTGACTCTTCATTTCGAAGTTTATCTGATAAATCAGGCGGATTGTCGATGGTGAGAGAGATGCTCTGAAGTGGGCTCCAGCAACTTTATAACGTGGGACAAACAACAGTTCCTCACGACTGATGGACACAGAAGAATCAAAATAAAAAACTATATTCGTAACAACTTATACAAATGCTCACAGCAGTAACGAGGTACACATATATAGACATATGCAGGCGATGAGTCACAATAACGTGGCTAAAAGCAGGCGATGAGTCACAATAACGTGGCTAAAGTATGTTGACCAGACCACACACTAGAAGGTGAAGAGACGACGACGTTTCGGTCCGTCCTGGACCATTCTCAAGTCGAAACGTCGTCGTCTCTTCACCTTCTAGTGTGTGGTCTGGTCAACAACGTGGCTAAAGTAAGTTGACCAGACCACACACTAGAAGGTGAAGGGACGACTTTTGGTCACGCCGGGATAGTTGACACGAACGAGGTCACGAGGTCATTAACTAACATATCCCCCCTACCTGCCATGTGAGCACTCTTGCTGCTCTATGAAACAATAGACAAAATGATCATTAGTACAAGCACCAAAATGCATGAAAGATGAGAACGTTTGGACGCTAAAGATGATTGACAAGACTCCAGTATTCTACTTTTGGAATCTTGCAAAGCAGAAGCAGTTTATCGTGTTCTCATCTGTGAGAGATAGAGAGACTTTGAGGGAAACTTTAAACTGCATTCTGAGGCTTCGGATAAATCACCAACTCAAGGCTTCTTATATCTTCATTATACTTTCTTCCCTATCATCGCATATTCATCATTATTGTCTATCTGAAGCCATTAATCTCTGCTATACTTCGTTAGTTATATTTTGTCATAATACTATATGATTACAAAGTTATTGATGTCTTGGTTTTATCTCTTCATTACGTGTAAGTATTTCGTAACATATTTTAATTACGTGTCATAACTTGTAAATTATTGGCATCAGCTCTAGTTCCATTACTCCGACCACCGTTACAATCACTATAAATATCAATATCAGCCACCCCCGCCGGCACTCTGACCTTTGACCTGCTGGCTTCAATCAATAAGTTACCAGCAATGGAATTACGAGATGAGATATTTA
>WNGS01161107.1:6327597-6330097 GCA_020271785.1 Procambarus virginalis
ACTGTGTTTATTTATTTTTTTATTTATATTTATATACTAGAAGGTACATTTGGGGTTAAGAGAGTACATAGTAAGGATGATAATTTTACAGTCTTGTAAAGCCACTAGACGCATAGCGTTTCGGGCAAGTTCTTAATCTAACAGATAATTTTAAGTAGATATTTTCCAGTAAAATTGATAAAAAAATGTTTCAGGTACAATGAATATTTTTTGACACACTAAACAAAGATTAGATTAATACGCAATAATAACAATGAATTATAATGACAAGGATTACTAGGTAATTAGGGTAAAATTTCAGGGTTATCAATTGGTTCATTGTAGCACAATTTACGATGATTTCAACGAATAAAGCAGTAAAATATGCCTCAATATGATAACCATGATATCAGATATCAAACGGTACAATGGTAAAGTTATATGGCCTAGGTACTTGACCTAGGTACCTGAGGATACCTGATCAACCAGCTGTGACTCCTACGTCAGGCTGCGAGCAGCCGCGTCAAACAGCCTGGTTGATCAGTCCAGCAACCAGGAGGCCTGGTCGACGACCGGGCCGCGGGGACGCTAAGCCCGGAAGCACCTCAAGGTAGGTGATATATTAGGGGATTGGGTAGCACTAGAGTTAATTGAACTCGTCAATGCGAGTTAAATACTAGGTTGGAAACTATGAAGATGAAATTAGGTACTTTTTAGCTTTGTTTTGAATAAGGCAAAAGTTGGACAGCTTGACCAGACCACACACTAGAAGGTGAAGGGACGCGAGCGTTTCGGTCCGTCCTGGACCATTCTCAAGTCGATTGTGAATGGTCCATTCTCACAATCGACTTGAGAATGGTCCAGGACGGACCGAAACGTCGTCGTCCCTTCACTTTCTAGTGTGTGGTCTGGTCAACTTACTTTAGCCACGTTTTGTGACTCATCGCCTGCATTTGGACAGCTTTTCAATTCGTTAGGGATGAGTTCCATAGACTAGGTCCATTTATTGCATAGAGTGTTTACACAGGTTAAGTTTGACTCTAGGGATATCAAAGAGATATCTATGTCTGGTGTAGTGAGTATATGTCTATACGTCTGTCCAGGAAGAGTTTCAGAACAGGGTTTGAACTTACAAAAGGGTTTTATAAATGTGATTGGTTTAGATTACTATAGAGTACTCGGATACCAAAGTCTATACTGGAACTTCAAGACAAATATTTACCTGAATTTACCTGAGGGGGTCCCGATCTCTCTAGTGGCCTCCAGGGGACAGGAAGCCGGTGGTTATTGTGAGGATTAAACCCCCAAATTGTTATCTATATAATTGATAACCCCAAAAAATTATCTCTTAGAATAAGGACCTGCCCGAAACGCTGCGCGTACTAGTGGCTTTACAAGATTGTAAGTACTGTACTATGCTATGTATTCTCACAAACCCAATGTACCTTCTTGTATATGAATAAATAAATAAATAAATAAATAAATAAATAAATAAATAAAATGTACCCGAGGAATGTTTTTGTTTTCTATCTGGATTTTAAAGTGAAGAGTTTAGACTGATTTTACACCGGCGGGTAGGCGGTTCCGTGGGTTCATAACTCTCTGAGTAATGACGCAGATGTACGCATTTCAAGAGGCAACTGCCGCCCTAGGTGTGAAGGGCTACTGCAGATTTGCAGAGATATGGTGCAATAAAAAAAATAATTAAATTAAAAACTTTTGATATCGCGATAACGCGTTAAGTGACGAATATATTTTTGGGTGAACGCAGTGATGCAAACCCTTGTTTTATATTACATTTGTTTACAAATGAACAATTATTTAGGAATTATAATCTCTATATTGAATCTACGCCATTATAAGATGGTCTGTGTTAAAATACCATCCTTTAACATATTTCTAGTTTTCTTTGATAACAATTTAGGACAAACTAATTTAATCGGCTCATTATTTATTCTGTACTTATTTTGTGTACAAACACGGAATAATGTCTGTAAACGCTGTAGGGAAATTCCTCACTTCCAGAAGCAGAGTAGCTAAGGTATGTATACTCTCCTCCGGTCGACGCCGTCCCTATATCAACAACAACAACAGAATACGGAAACTTGTAATTTCCAATTTCATTATTAAATGTATTTGTATAACTTAATAATTTATCGTCATGGGACAGGCAGCCAGAATATATATATATGATTATATATATATATATATATATATATATATATATATATATATATATATATATATATATATATATATATATATATATATATATACATATATATATATACATATATTCCTTCTACTGGGTCGAATACTGACCCTCCCCAAGATGCACCTTCACAATAATCTGAGCCAAATAGGCACAGGAATCTTTTCTCCAGTTGATGATGGTTGAGAGGCGGGACCAAAGAACCGAAGTTCAACCCTTGCAATTAGGTGAGTAAAATTAAATGAACCACACACACACACACACACACACACACACACACACACACACACACACAACACACACCACACA
>WNGS01161107.1:6335097-6347547 GCA_020271785.1 Procambarus virginalis
TTAAACAGCCTATTATAGCCAAAGTATGATAATTGACTTTTTTTTAATTTGATGACATAACTTGCGTAAATTTGTATATTATACAAAGAATAAAATCATGCCCGCTATGATTCTTTCCCATAGGCTATTGCAGGCAAAGTATGATAGATTTGTTTCAATTTGCAATCAGTGCATAATGTTTTATTTTGTACTAACAATAAAAATTGATCCCCCACATTGATTCTTTGCCATTGGTACAGAACACTCACGGCTCCTATTGATGTTCTCATTGGTGCATCATGTTAATTTGATTTCTTTGAGCATTTGAGGATCAGTCTTGGTGTAGAATTCCCATACCACAGCCAGAGTGTATGTGAATAATGTGCAAAAACCCTGATTTGTGATCAGAAGATGCCTCAGAAAGGCTAGAGGATTCATTTGAATCCAAGGTAACATAAATTTTATAGCATATCCTGGCCTAGTGGTTTAGGGCGTATGCTTGGGAGTACCTGGCAAGCAGATTCGAATCTTTCTTTTTTGGCTACTACTGTTTGTCTCATAAACCTGACCCTTGGTCTGACCCTTGTGTCAGACCAAGAGCCCAAATAACCACATATAAACCACAGTTCCGTACCATCATTCGCTAGTCACACCAAAATAAACATTAACAAAATTGCCTCGGGGAAGATGCAGAAAAATTACAATTAGATATTAACAAGATTTTCGAAGGACCATTGGAAAATAATATGACGTTCAACAGTGACTAATTCCAATTACTTCGGTATGGAAAAAACACGAAAACCTTGGAAGGAGTTCAGGAGACAATCACATTTGCTCGTTGAAATGAACGACCAAGTCAAAGACCTCAGAGGTAATGAAGTCAGAAACCCTATCGTTTAGAGATTACAATAAAGCAAACGCAGCAAAGAGCCAGGATAATGATAGATAATAATAATAATAATGAGAGATAATAAACACATTTATAACAAAGGTGATGCTAAGCCAATGATTGTACTCGTTTTCAAAGCACTGGTGCTATCTCATAGGGAAAAGTGTTTGATTCTCCTATCCCTCCCTTTTCAATTCAGACAATATTGTAGAGCTTGAAAATGAGCAGAAATTCTTTGTTGCTCGCCTCGAAGCACTCAATCTGCAATACTTGCAATGAATACGGGAGATATATCGCATGATATATCCCAGAAAAATGCTGGAAAGTCAGGTTTGAAACCTACAAAATACAGCCATAACATACTGGAGTGTGAAATATATTTAGTAAAGAGTCGTAGAGTCATAGACAAAGAGAACAATGTTGCTCCAATGTCGCTGGAACAGTGGAAGTGAGAGAACTGGACGAGTTTCTGCCGGAGTTACTGGATCAGCCTGGCTGTGATGGCTGTGTGCGCCTGAGGGCTACGAAAACAAACATTTTCCTACTAACTATATATATATATATATATATATATATATATATATATATATATATATATATATATATATATATATATATATATATATATATAATTCAAAGAGAGGAAATTGAGACCATGAAGGTGGTTTCGGGTTTCGAATGCAATAATCAGCTGCCACTGATTAGTTTTCATTTACTGAGATAATTTCGCCGCTGCAGTCAAATAGAGAGCGTTATTGAGGTACGTGTCATGTTTAATTTAGAACTTATTGCTATATTTTAGGTATATTCATAAGAAGAAAAACACAGTTTTTTTCTGATTAGTCATTTGCGGGGAACATGGGATAGTAATTGTCATTCCATCCAGCCCAGCCACAAGGGCGGAGCCGGAGCGCCAAGAATGTTTTAGTATCCCCTTCAGAATCCTCTAATTCCTCAGGATCCTTCATGGATCTTACTTCGTGATAGTTCCCGAAGTGCTTCTGGTGTCCTGTCGGCCGCGTTACATAGAGGAATTTTCCTCGAAAGTTGTCGTCGCTCGGCCACACCGCAAACGGAGGTGTGTCGAGAGGAACCCCGCTCACCCCAAGTCCACAAGAGCCTAGTCATCTGTTGGGCAGAGTGAGTCCTCGTGTGTAACGCGGCGTGGGAGGAGCCGGACTGCCTGGCTGTTGATTGGAACAAGGGACGTGGACATAGTTTATGCGTGTCGATGGGCTATTGGCCTGTCGTGCTCCTCCTTGTTCTACCTCCTGCCAGGGAGCCCCCCCTTACGCCGTCGCTTCATCTTGTCGTGGAGAGGAAGGTCTGTAGTTATGAAGAGTCTTCTGGATTTTGTAACAGCTCTTCCAATGATGATATCTGCGGCTTCCTCGACGATTTGACGATGATGATTTCTGCTTGGAGGACGATCTGTCGATGTCGTGTGTGGCCTTGTGGGCGATCTCATGTTGACTTCTGCATAAAGGATGAAATCCTTTACATCGTGAAAGGATGTTGATGAAAGGATACCTGATGAACCAGGCGGTGATTCGTACGTCAGGCTGCGAGCAGCGGCATCCAACAGCCTGGTTGACTAGTCCAGCAACCAGAAGGCCTGGTCGACGACCGGGCCGCGGGGACGCTAAGCCCCGGAAGCACCTCAAGGTAACCTCAAGGTAAGGCCAAGGTGACGTCTGCTGTCTTGTGGCCGATCTTATGGTGACGTCTGCTGCCTTGAAGACGATCTCACGACGCAGTCTGTGACCTGTGGACAATCTTACGCAGTTTCTTTAATGTTAGGCCTGAAGCCTAACAACCTCGAGAAGATTGTTGAGACCCTCACATTAACTATCCAACTGGTCGTTTCGTATAATGTACTCTTGAACACAGCTCAGGACTAAATACTGTGTATGTGCACAGCTAATTAGGATACACGTCTTAGTGTACATAGACTGGGAAGCGGTGTATATAAAAATACTTTGATATGTGTGTTATTGTCTGTTGTAACAATTGATGTTTGCTGTAGTGTGTGTGTGTGTGTGTGTGTGTACTCACCTAGTTGTACTCACCTAGTTGTGCTTGCGGGGGTTGAGCTCTGGCTCTTTGGTCCCGCCTCTCAACCGTCAATCAACAGGTGTACAGTTTCCTGAGCCTAATGGGCTCTATCATATCTACACTTGAAACTGTGTATGGAGTCAGCCTCCACCACATCGCTTCCTAATGCATTCCATTTGTCAACCACTCTGACACTAAAAAAGTTCTTTCTAATATCTCTGTGGCTCATTTGGGCACTCAGTTTCCACCTGTGTCCCCTAGTGCGTGTGCCCCTTGTGTTAAACAGCCTGTCTTTATCAACCCTGTCGATTCCCCTGAGAATCTTGAATGTGGTGATCATGTCCCCCCTAACTCTTCTGTCTTCCAATGTCCCCCCTAACTCTTCTGTCTTCCAATGTCCCCCCTAACTCTTCTGTCTTCCAATGTCCCCCTAACTCTTCTGTCTTCCAACTTCTGTGTGTGTGTGTGTGTGTGTGTGTGTGTGTGTGTGTGTGTGTGTGTGTGTGTGTGTGTGTGTGTGTGTGTGTGTGTGTGTGTGTGTGTGTGTACTGTAAGTGTGTGTGTATGTGTGTACTGTAAGTGTGTGTCTGTCTCCCTTAGTTTAAGTGTGTATGCTGCAGTTACTTACGTCTGCTGTAGGGTAAGTGTGTATACTGTGGTGTATGTCTGTGTCTCCTGTAGTGGAAGTGTTTCTGCTGTAATGCTTGTCTACTATAATGTAAGTGTTTCTGTTGCTTTGTGTCTCCTGTGTGAAAGTGTTTTTGCTGTATTGTCAGTGTGTTTGCTGTAGAGGAAGTTTCTTTGTTGCAGTGCTTGTATGTTATGTCAGTGCATCTGCTGTAGTATCAGTGTATCTGCTGAATTGTAAGTGCGGCTCTTGTAATGTGAAAGAGGTCTTCTGATGTTGATGTGTTGCAAATGAGGTGAATGTAGCACGTTGTGGTGAGATGGGGTTGGTGTGGAGGTTGGTGTGGGGGTTGGTGTGGGGTTGGTGTGGGGTTGGGGGTTGGTGGTGTGGTGATTGGTGTGGGGGTGGTGATAATGGACTTCGCTTTTGGTGACAGCGATCTTCAAGTGTAAATGCTGACTGTTTTTCTGTACGGTGGTGTTAGAGATTTGTTGTTGTGGAGGTGGAAGAGACCTCTAACAAGATTCAGAGCTCATCTGTTACTTCAACATGAATCATAACTCGTCTACTATTCTACCATTGAATATAAATTGCAATTCATCTACTATTCTACTCTCCTGGGATTACGTGTACTATCAGATCAGGTTTTCTTATTATGCCTTTCAATTGCCTTTCATTATGGTGTCGGTAAATATAGATCTCTCATCTCCATTTCCCATTTTCATTACCTTACAGTTATTTGGATTACATTCAAGCAGCCATGTATCTGCCCAGCACTCTACAGCTGGCTTTAGTTCATTACTTTCCTCATTAACATCATCTGCAAACGTCCCCATGTACCAGCTTAATTCATCTGCGAGGTCATTTACATGAATTTAAGAGAGCAATGGTCATTGAACAGTGCCTGTGGAACACCACTTGTGTTCCACAGGGTTCTGTTCCACAGGGCTCTGTTCCACAGGGTTCTGTTCCACAGGGTTCTGTTCCACAGGGGTCTGTTCCACAGGGTTCCACACCTCTACTGCCTGACATATCCTCTCTGACTATGATCCTTTGTTTCCCATTTGTCAGGTACTCCCGTACAAAGCCCAGTGCTTTTCCTGTTATCCTCGCTTGTCTCTTGATCTTGTGTATTTTCGGATAACACGATATCTTTCGCTTGTTTTTTTGTGGAGAACTGTATCAAAAGCTTCTTGACAGTCTAGCAAGATGCAGTCTACTCATCCTTCCTTCTCTTGACTTACTTTGGTGATCCTGACAGAATTCAATCACGTCAAGCAGGTTTTAACCTCTCTAAAGCTGTGTTGTGGCTCTAGTCTAAAATTTGCTCAATCCAATTCGTTCTACAATCTTTTTTTTTATGAGTTTCTCTAGAATTTTTAATAGACTACATGTTAATGACTCTGCTCTATAGTTGACTGCTTTGTGTCAGTGACTTTTCTTGAGTATGGGAAATACATTTCCCTTTTCCAAATTTCCGGTAGCTCTCCTCGCCTCTGGTGTACTGTAGTTTGACTATAGTTAATGGGTAGGTTATCTTGAGTTATCTTGAGATGATTTCGNTATATATATATATGCAGAATAACCACATGTGAAAAATAGAAAATGCTTAACGCGTTTTCGGCTAATTCGCCTTCATCAGAGCAAAGTAGAATGAAGATTATTCTTCATCTTCATTCTACTTTGCTCTGATGAAGGCAAATTAGCCGAAAACGCGTTAAGCATTTTCTAATTTTCACATGTGGTTATTCTGCATATATATATATATATATATATATATATATATATATATATATATATATATATATATATATATATATATATCGATCTTTGCGTTTTTAATAATGGAGAAAACTAGGGGGTAGACGAAATGTTATTTGGCATTATATTCCTCCGGTGTTGATCTGTCTCTCTTTGTCCCCACTAACTTTCTTGCTAATATTTCTCGCTTTTTCTGTTCCCTATTATTTTGCTCCTTGATCTGCTTCCCATCATGTCTATTTCATGCCATCTCATGAAATTATATCAACTTAAATAGTGAATGATTGTTTTGTTATATCTTTCCTCTGAAATCATTTAATTCGTATACAGAGGGGGTAGAGAGAGAGAGAGAGAGAGAGAGAGAGAGAGAGAGAGAGAGAGAGAGAGAGAGAGAGAGGAGAGAGAGAGAGAGAGAGAGAGAGGAGTAGGGGATCAGGAGAAGGGGAAAGTCGCCCCCCTCACAGCTGGATCATTTCATGAGTCAGGAATCTTGGTAATGAAGAGCTTTTGGTCTTTCAAAATTAATCAGGTCGTTCTTTCAGTCCGGGCAGTAAGACCAGACTTGCCATTGACCGAAACATCTGTCTCACACACAACACACACACACACCACACCACACACACACCACACACACACACACACACACACACACACACACACACACACACACACACATGATATGATAGAGCCCAATAGGCTCAGGAACCTGAACACCTGTTGATTGACGGTTGAGAGGCGGGACCAAAGAGCCAGAGCTCAACCCCCGCAAGCACAACTAGGTGAGAACTAGGTGAGTACACACACACACACACACACACACACACACACACACACACACACACACACACACACAACACACACACACACAATAGCACAGTGGGCTACGTCATCGGCTCACTTTCGCGGATCATGGCTAGAAACTTGTCTGTGTAGTAGAGGGTAGCGCTTACACTTATCTGCTCACCTTACTAGGAAGAACCTCCCAGAATCGAGCCCCAATGACTGATCTGAATAGCGACCGCCTCGATTTTTTTTGCAAGTCGCCGTTCAATCCCCGAAGGTCCACTCCGTTCCCCTATCCCACCTTATTATCCAGGGTTCGTATTCCCCGTTTTCCTAGCCTGGTTTAAAGGCTATAAAAGGATAAACAAAATTTGGGAGGGATGAACAGAAGTATGGCATGCCTTCAGACTCTGTAGGATGGATAGGTCCTAACCTAACCTAACCTAACCTAACCTAACCTAACCTAACCTAACCTAACCTTAACCTGCAAACAACATTCAGAAGATTGCTCGATTAGTGTGGATTTTGACTTCGTCCTGGTTGCAATTGCGAGCAGCAACACCACTTTGCAACAGCGGACGTTTTCAGCAATGCACGTGTCTAGGTTCAGGATGCACGATATCGTTCAGCTGTGGGGAAATCTTTATCAACACCCTTAGCCTCCTCCCGAATCACGTTGCTCGTTGGAGTTCTTAAGGATGTCCTTAAAGACTCCTTAAAAGAGTCCTCAAGTCCTTAAGGGAGTCCTCAAGCCCTTAAGGGAGTCCTCAAGCCCTTAAGGGAGTCCTCAAGTCCTTAAGGGAGTCCTCAAGTCCTTAAGGGAGTCTTCAAGTCCTTAAGGAGTCCTCATGTCCTTAAGGGAGTCCTCAAGTCCTTAAGGGAGTCCTCAAGTCCTTAAGGGAGTCCTCAAGTCCTTAAGGGAGTCCTCAAGCCCTTAAGGGAGTCCTCAAGTCCTTAAGGGAGTCCTCAAGTCTTTAAGGGAGTCTTCAAGTCCTTAAGGGAGTCCTCAAGTCCTTAAGGGAGTCCTCAAGTCTTTAAGGGAGTCTTCAAGTCCTTAAGGGAGTCCTCATGTCCTTAAGGGAGTCCTCAAGTCCTTAAGGGAGTCCTCAAGTCCTTAAGGGAGTCCTCAAGTCCTTAAGGGAGTCCTCAAGTCCTTAAGGGAGTCCTCAAGTCCTTAAGGGAGTCCTCAAGTCCTTAAGGGAGTCTTCAAGTCCTTAAGGGAGTCCTCAAGTCCTTAAGGGAGTCCTCAAGTCCTTAAGGGAGTCCTCAAGTCCTTAAGGGAGTCCTCAAGTCCTTAAGGGAGACCTCAAGTCCTTAAGGGAGTCCTCAAGTCTTTAAGGGAGTCCTCAAGTCCTTAAGGGAGTCCTCAAGTCTTTAAGGGAGTCCTCAAGTCCTTAAGGGAGTCCTCAAGTCCTTAAGGGAGTCTTCAAGTCCTTAAGTCTAGACATTAAGTCCCTAAGGGTGACCTTAAGATTTATTGTGCATCTTTTTCTCTTTTGTTGTACAATAAACGTCTCCCGTTGGATTCCATACACATCATGTTCATAGAGTGTAGGAGGCGTTGCAGCAGGAGCTTTGATATCAACATATCAAAGATATCAACAACTTTGTCAGTGATATCTCGTGCTGGGGTGCGGGCTGGGTTCTGTGTCACTCGTGGTTCACTAACACGTGAGTGACTCACACAAAGTGCACAACCGCCGAGTGAGAGCTAGAGTTATTTGTTGTTTCTTCAGATTAACGTTAGAGCACTTCATGCCTTGAATTTCTTCATAGCTGCTTTATGATTCATTATACAATGTTGTTGTTGTTGTTGTTGTTGTTGTTGTTAAAGATTCGCTACCTGGAACAAGAAGTTCCAAGTAGCACGGGCTATGGTGAGCCCGTAAGGCACTTTAGCTCCTTATGTAATATAACGTTACTGTACTGATGACTTAGATGATTCACGATGACAAGGGGGCACTCATCTCAGTCTGTTGCCTCTGGGTGAACTGGTGTGATATCTACTTTGTAGCTGATATCACTTGATTAGACGAAAATAATTACACTGCAGGATTCAGACCGCCTGCAGGTTATTACGCAACGAATTAGTGTTAGCTTGGCGTGTCTGAGGACTTGGAACAGTGCCATCTAGCTATGCCAGGCAGCCGGCGGCTTGTCGTCATCTCATTCCCCCCTTGCGCATTTGCACTTGCACGGGATCGCGTCCTAGTCAGCTTCGAGTCTTTGTTTCTGTATTAGCCAATCAGAGAAGAGGCTAGCCTTCACATAGGTAGTCGTGGGTAGATGACATCATAGGTAATGTCCTGGTTACCCGGATCGCCTCTTGTGGGTGACCTGACTCTTAATCCCTAGCAAAGGAGAAGGGTTCACCCAAGTAACTCCTCTTAGATGGGCTGGTGCTCGCCTGGGCACTTGTACACGCCAACGCGGTCTAGCTTCGTACTAAATAAATCGACTAAGTCCCCTTGTAACATAATCGCACTGCCGGAAGCATGTGGATTCGTTAGAGACCACACAAGCTATGTGTGGTCTCTAACTCTGGTCTCTACATGACCCTGGAAGATAACGTAGACGCTTGTGCACTGTGAGCACAAAAGGTTACACTCCCCGAATCTCGTGCACATTCATCAGCTTAAAAACTTACATTTAGTCAAAGAGTATATTTACATTTACATTTAAATGTATATTTACACTACATTTATTTACAAAAAAGTGTGACGGGGCTCCTAGACACACCCACATTAGGTGGAAGCGAGTCAGTCTGACTGAACAACTGAAGTTCAATCAGTTCAATCTGACTGAAGATTGAACATGACTCTGTATTCATCGTCTGAACTTACCTCCGGTATCACTTTTTGAGTGGAGCTCTGTTGACATTGCTGATTATTGTACTTTTGCCAGCTTCTGTTAGAGTTCTCAACGGTGGATCTCTTGATATCTCCCAGCTGTGACACTTGAGAATTACTGGGGGATTTCTTGTCGATTCTGATTATGGCTCTCTATCGTCGATGCCTCATTGCGGCTCCGTCGAGTGCCATTACTCGACTGATATTATGTGCCTGGGTGTGGTTCAGGTACCAGTGCCTGGGAGAGGTTCAGGTGACCTATTTCTGACGTGATAAGGTTTAAATTAGCAAGTGGTTCAGGTACCAGTGCCTGGGAGAGGTTCAGGTGACCTGTATCTGACGTGATAAGGTTTAAATTAGCAAGTGGTTCAGGTACCAGTGCCTGGGAGAGGTTCAGGTGACCTGTATCTGACGTGATAAGGTTTAAATTAGCAATTATATAGAATGTTCGTCTTAAACATCTTATGATAATCGGTACTAATTAACCTGGATGGAACGAACGAGCGAAATCACATTCAGTAATCACCTTTGTGTGACATGATGGATTGGATATAATCAGTTACAACAGTCGAGAATGAGCGTTAGTTATTGAAACTATGATTACAAATTAGAGTTTTATGGTTGCAAATGCGAATTAGCTATTGCTGACATAACTAAATATTTGCAATTGTAACGGCATGCGGAAATTTTGATTATAACTGCAAATTAGCAATTTGGCCATTAAATGCCAAATTACAATTTTGATGACAAATACATTTTAGCCCTGTTGTTGCAAGTGCAAATTAGTTATTGTTGTTACAGATTGTTGCAGACTTTATGCAGATTTTGTGAATCTGTTTATTATATGCAGAATTTTCAAGTGTATTCACAAGAGAGAGGATGGTAGGGCGTGTTCCTGGATATAAAAATATAGTGTATATATAACCAGACCACACACTAGAAGGTGAAGGGACGACGACTTGTTTCGGTCCGTCGCCCTGGACCATTCTTCACAGTCGATTATTAAATTCTATATATATACTTACGCGCGCGTATAAAAAAAATGCGTATACATGTGGCTGGAGGCACAAGCATGTATAAACCCCGTGGGGTCTGGCTAGCGTCTCTGCAACCCTACGGGGAAAGAGAAATTTGGAATGGATAAAATATATATAGTGAATATACACATAATATATATATATAATATATATATATGATATATATATATATATATATATATATATCTATATATATATAACTATCTAATTCTGTAGCTCAGGCTGTGGTGCGTTATGGATCCCCCATGGTTCTTCTGTGATTTGGGTTTCTTGGCCCGCCTGGTTTGTTAGTGGGAAATAGGGGTGAAAATTATAATTAAACCGACTGTCCACCACGGGGGACCTTTTTCACTCTATAAGAGGACCCCTTTCACCTCTATACAGGGGACTCCACTCTTAAGATAAGTATGACAACAGCCTCACTAACCCACTTTCATATATGACAACCTCACAAGCTTATTTAGTCAAATGTGTGAAGAAGACAGAATGCTTATGATTTTTTTTTTTATTAGTTGAAAACTTCTAATTTTGAGTGGAAGAATCTTAGTTTAAAAAATTCCAAGCACTGCAGTGGAAGGAAAGATCAACAGGGAGGGGAGAAGGAAGGAATTTGATGTACAACAGAGACAAGTGAGAGCTCCTGATATCCCGGATGTGCTAAGGGCAGATGATTGGGCGCTTGCAAGCACGATTAACCAATCGGAGAGTGAGCTTGCGTGTCACGTGACGGGCGGGCTGTGGGCACGGTATTGGTGCTATCTTGCTAGCACTCCTGTAAGACATACCTTTAAGCGTCATAGGCACACGAACGGGGGGAGGTCATAACTTGCCTCAGCTACCAAAATTCGTGGAATTTTACGTGTATGATGGGTTTATAGTTTAAGAGATGACGTCAAGAGTATTTAAGAAGGATGACGTTCAAGAGTTTAAGAGATGACCGTCATGGAGTTTGTGGGCTGGGGCCTGACGGTGTATGTTATTGTCCATTACGGAAGATTACAGGAATCCAGATACACTATCATACAGAAGGATCCACGAACTTCAATACAGAAGTCCACGAACTTCAATACAAGAAGTCTACGAACTTCAATACAGAAGGTCCCACGAACTCCGAATTCTATAGTAGTATAGCCTCATAATAGCAATTACATCGTTAGGAGGATGAGGGATTAGGATGGATCATTTGGTATCTCTCACTGCGAGGGATAATCGGCCCCTCCAAGGACAATACACTGTAGTGTATACAGTTATATGCACTATATATATAAGTGTGAAAATCCACATATGAAGAATTAGAGAATGTTGAGCGCGTTTTCGGCTCAATTTACCTTCATCAGAGCCAGATGAGAGTCCTAACCTAACTCACTAAAAAGCTGGGATACCTAACCTGACCTACCCCTAACTAACCTAACCTAACTAACCTAACCTAGACCCAGCCTCCTAACCTCAAACCAGATTCAGCATATAGAGCCATTAGTAAAGGGAAAATAAAATAAAGGAAAACTTTAATTAGGTATGTCAAACTTGTGGTTTCTATACTTCTCTCTCTCTCTCCTTCGTCTCTCTCTCTCTCTCTCTCTCTGCTCTCATCTCTCTCTCTCTCTGCTCTCTCTATCTCTGCTTCTCTCTCTCCTCCCTTGCTATTGGGGCGTCCCTACTCCCTCTTTTCTCCTGAAGGCTTTGCTCACTCCATTATCTCTCCCCCCCCTTTGCTTGCCACACTATTAAGCTCGTATCCTAACTTTCCCAGGAACACCTATTCATCACCACTACACGTACGACCTTTACTACGCTTCCTACTATGCGGGCAGTCCTTATTCATCTCTTTACTCGCCCCTTTAATTCTCCAGGTATTTGGGGTTACTTAAAACGACTTATGCTCGCAGGTTGTGAAGTACCGTTTAGAGAACGCTGTGAACGTGCGTTCTCTAAACATGTCGTTCTCCTCCTGGCGTAAACAAAGAGTGAAAGGAAACGAAAGCTTGAAAACACTTTACCAGTTCCCCCCCCCCCAAAACGACTCTCTGAACCAAGAGGAAAATTAAATTCTTGTTTGCAATGAGTTGCCTTGTGTCACCGATCGTTCCGTAACGTGGGTGGTAGTTGAGAGTGGTTAGAACGCTGTTTGAAGTTGATGACAAGTGTGTGTGGTGTGTGTGTGTGTGTGGGGTGTTGTTGATGTGTTGCTGTGTGTGGTGTGTGTGTGGTGTGGTGTGTGTGTTGGTCTCTCAAGCGTATCTTTTGTTATTATTAGTTAGTTACATGTGGCAATTTATATATATGATATATCATATATTTTGATTGATAGTCATATAATATATTGTTAGTTTTGTTTGTATATTAGTCGTTCATTATGAACGACTAGAACCTCTTGCTGTCCTCTCTCTTCTTCACCGATCTGCTTTACTCTACTTTCTCTTCCTATCTTGCTTTCATTATCCTCACTCCCAAATTCTCTTACCTTTCACA
>WNGS01161107.1:6462363-6480990 GCA_020271785.1 Procambarus virginalis
CCACTGGAAGAGTTTGAGATTACAAGCGGGGAAGTAAGAAAGTGTTTACTAGAGTTGGATGTGACAAAGGCTATAGGCCCAGATGGAATCTCTCCTTGGATACTTAAGGAAGGAGCAGAAGAACTGTGCCTACCACTCTCCATAGTGTATAACAAATCTCTGGCAACAGGGGAACTGCCAGAAATTTGGAAAGCAGCTAATGTAGTCCCGATATACAAGAAAGGGGATAGACAGGAGGCACTGAATTACAGGCCAGTGTCCCTAACCTGCATACCATGCAAGCTGATGGAGAAGATTGTGCGAAGAAAGCTAGTGGAACACCTGGAGCGAAGGAACTTTGTAACACAGCATCAACATGGGTTCAGGGATGGCAGGTCCTGCCTCACAGGGTTACTTGAATTCTACGACCAGGCTACAAAAATAAGGCAAGAAAGAGAAGGGTGGGCAGACTGCATATTTTTGGATTGTCAGAAAGCCTTTGATACAGTGCCACACAAGAGGCTAGTGAAAAAGCTGGAGATGCAGGCTGGAGTGAAAGGGAAGGTACTCCGTTGGATACAGGAGTACCTAACCAACAGGAGACAAAGAGTCAGTGTGAGGGGTGAGGTCTCAGATTGGCGAGACGTTACGAGTGGAGTCCCGCAGGGGTCAGTCCTTGGACCTATACTGTTTCTGATATATGTAAATGATCTCCCAGAGGGTATAGAATCGTTTCTCTCAATGTTTGCCGATGATGCAAAAATTATGAGGAGGATTGAAACTGAGGACGATAGTAGGAGGCTACAAGACGACCTAGACAGACTGAGTGAATGGTCCAACAAATGGCTGTTGAAGTTCAACCCGAGTAAATGCAAAGTAATGAAACTAGGCAGTGGAAACAGGAGGCCAGACACAGGATACAGAATAGGAGATGAAGTACTTAATGAAACGGACAGAGAGAAAGATCTAGGAGTTGATATCACACCAAACCTGTCTCCTGAAGCCCACATAAAAAGGATAACATCTGCGGCATATGCGAGGCTGGCTAACATCAGAACAGCGTTCAGGAACCTGTGTAAGGAATCATTCAGAATCTTGTACACCACATATGTAAGACCAATCCTGGAGTATGCAGCCCCAGCATGGAGCCCGTACCTTGTCAAGCACAAGACGAAGCTGGAAAAAGTCCAAAGGTATGCCACTAGACTAGTCCCAGAACTAAGAGGCATGAGTTACGAGGAAAGGCTGCGGGAAATGCACCTTACGACACTGGAAGACAGAAGAGTAAGGGGAGATATGATCACAACCTACAAAATCCTCAGAGGAATCGACCGGGTAGACAAGGACAAACTATTCAACACTGGGGGGACGCGAACAAGGGGACACAGGTGGAAACTGAGTACCCACATGAGCCACAGAGACGTTAGAAGGAACTTTTTCAGTGTCAGAGTAGTTAACGGATGGAATGCATTAGGCAGTGATGTGGTGGAGGCTGACTCCATACACAGTTTCAAGTGTAGATATGATAGAGCCCAGTAGGCTCAGGAATCTGTACACCAGTTGATTGACAGTTGAGAGGCGGGACCAAAGAGCCAAAGCTCAACCCCCGCAAGCACAAATAGGTGAGTACAATAGGTGAGTACACACACACACACAGGGGTTAGGGGGGACATGATCACCACATTCAAGATTCTCAGGGGAATCGACAGGGTGGATAAAGACAGGCTGTTTAACACAAAGGGCACACGCACTAGGGACACAGGTGGAAACTGAGTGCCCAAATGAGCCACAGAGATATTAGAAAGAACTTTTTTAGTGTCAGGGTGGTTGACAAATGGAATGCATTAGGAAGTAATGTGGTGGAAGCTGACTCCATACACAGTTTCAAGTGTAGATATGATAGAGCCCAATAGGCTCAGGAACCTGTACACCTGTTGATTGACGGTTGAGAGGCGGGACCAAAGAGCCAGACCTCAACCCCCGCAAGCACAATTAGGTGAATTAGGTGAGTACACACACACACAGGTGTGGAGGCGCCGGTGGCTGTGTGAACAGGACGCTGGACACGTTATCCTGTGGCCCAAGTTCGATTCCCGGCGCCGGCGAGAAACGATGGGCGGGGTGTCTTTTACCCTGATGCCCTGTTACCTAGCAGTAAATACGTACCTGGGAGTTAGTCAGCTGTCACGGGCTGCTTCCTGTGTGTGTGTGTGTGTGTATGTGTGTGTGTGTGTGTGTGTGTGTGTGTGTGTGTGTGTGTGTGTGTGTGTGTGTGTGTGTGTGTGTGTGTGTGCGCGCGCGCAAAGCGTAGGTACGATAATGAGAATGACGTAGAGCTACATACGATAACCCATCAGAGCGCGGGCAGACAATGAGCAGCCAATCAGAGCTCACGCTGCGTCTCCGACACCCAATCACCATAAAGATAGCTGCCGCCTTGTTCCGGCCGGCACATGGTGGACGCCTCCCAGAGTCCTGCCTACGATCTCTTCGGGCATCAGAGGTCCGCGGTTGTTCAACGTCCTCCCAGCGACTATAAGAAATATTGCCGGAACAACCGTGGACATCTTCAAGAGAAAACTAGACTGTTTTCTAAGAGAAGTGCCGGACCAACCTTGCTGTGATGGGTATGTGGGCCTGCGGGCCGCTCCAAGCAACAGTCTGTTGGACCAAGCTCTCACAAGTCAAGCCTGGCCTCGGGCCGGGCTTGGGGAATAGAAGAACTCCCAGAACCCCATCAAGCAGGTATATGTGGGCCTGCGGGCCGCTCGAAGCAACAGTCTGTTGGACCAAACTCTCACAACTCAAGCCTGACGTGTACCTTAAAACACAGGCGGGGCAGGATTTAGTGGCGCCGTATGGGAGTAGAGAAAGTAGAAGCAAATAAACAAATCCACAAGGGCCGTGACGAGGATTCGAACCTACGTCGGAGAGCATCCCGGTCGCTGCCTTAATCGACTGAGCTTCGAAGCAAATACGATAGGACTAGTGGCCAGAAGTAGAGGAAGAGAATGTAAGAGTGAAGAACAGTAGAGGGGGTAACAGGAGAACGGAGAGGAATAAGAGGAAGGAGAGGAGAGGTTAGGTAATTATCCGTAATGACCAGAAAGCGCTAAGTACAAGAACTCCAAAATCGAAGACGAGAGAACAGAAGACAAAAGAAAATAACGTAATTATCAAAAGACGTCCCAAGACAGCATGACAATGTAGCATCTGAATTTAAAGCAATTGATCCAATTGGACGTGGTCAGAGACCGGGCCGCGAGGAGCTTGACTCCCGAAACCAACACATGGTAGGATATGTATTAAACATACATGACACAAGTCATCACTCGAGTCTTCCTTTTAATTCTTGCTGTTTTCTCTTCATCTCTCTCACTTTCCTCTTTTCTCCTAGATCCATCAGAAAGCCCTATCTCCCTCCCTCCTCAAGGGGGAGGAGAGAGTCTTCTGAGACGCTGCTAGAGGGCGCCACTCTTCTCCCCCACGACGTCATTAACAACAGAAAGTCATTATTACAACAGACTGTAAAACAACGTCATTAAACAACAGACTGTAAAACAACAGAAGCGATTGAGTTAATCTTACAAGAATTATATCGAATCCTGGAGAGGCAAAGAGAGCAAAAATGCCATCCGTGAAATAGAGAAGAATGCAAAATATGTTTTCTCCTATGCAAAACCTAGTATAACATCTACACCGCCGGTCGGCCGAGCGGACAGCACGCGGGACTTGTGATCCTGTGGTCCTGGGTACGATCCCAGGCGCCGGCGAGAAACAATAGGCAGATTTTCTTCCACCCTATGCCCCTGTTACCTAGCGGTAAAATAGGTACCTGGGTGTTAGTCAGCTGTCACGGGCTGCTTCCTGGGGGTGGAGGCCTGGTCGAAGACCGGGCCGCGGGGACACTAAAAAAAAAAAAAGCCCCGAAATCATCTCAAGATAACCTCAAGATAAGGGAGATGGAACTTTGACAGATGACAATAATGAGGTGACCTCTTTATTGTCACATGACAACATATGACAACTGAGTCAGATGACAACAAGAGGTGACAGCACCATAGAGACCACATAACAAACCTCCAACCAGATCTTAATCAAGTTTTTCATTCAGCCACATAAATAACTTTATGCTTGATGATAAGTTCCAGCTGCAGGCGATGAGTCACAATAACGTGGCTAAACTAAGTTGACCAGACCACACACTAGAAGGTGAAGGGACGACGACGTTTCGGTCCGTCTGGACCATTCTCGACTTGAGAATGGTCCAGGACGGACCGAAACGTCGTCGTCGTCCCTTCACCTTCTAGTGTGTGATCTAGTCAAGTTCCAGCTACGGGGGGAAAAAGCCAAAACGTCAAAAAACGGGAAACTACATATAAAACGCGATCGAAACCCCACACTATAGGAAGAATGACGAGGATAAGAACGTTCGCTTCACACGGCCACCATCAAGACTGCGCCGTTAAGTCAATACGTTCGTCAAAGCACTTACCAAGAGGGCCTCCAGCGGTCTCCTCCTTCCCTGTTCGCCTCTCAAGTGCGTCGCTGCCCAGGAAGAACCCTGGAATTGTCAGGTTGTTCGGTAGGGCCAGTGTTCTTGTTCTCGTGAGAACATAAAATGAAAGTAACTGCAGAAGAAGGCCTATTGGCCTATACGATGCAGCTCCTGTTTATATCTATCCAATCTCATTCATATATATATGTCTAACCTACGCTTGAAACAATCAAGGGACCCCTCGCCACCTCCCCTGTCATTATAAGAAGAACATGAGTTAACTTCATTTAATGTTATCTTCATGTTATCCTTTATACTGTTAATCTATTGAGTTATCTTTATGAAATGTTATCTATATTTAACATTATATGTTGCAATCTTTTCTCCGTGTGTTTGGTCATCTGGAATGTTACACTACCGTTAAAGGCCGTTGGGTGTATGATGTCACCCCTACCGTTAACGGCCGTTGGGTGTATGATGTCACCCCTACCGTTAACGGCCGTTGGGTGTATGATGTCACCCCCTACCGTTAACGGCTGTTGGATATCCGGGACTTCGTCACCTTCCCAGTGAGAGTACTCACCTAGTTGTGCTTGCGGGGGTTGAGCTCTGGCTCTTTGGTCCCGCCTCTCAACTGTCAATCAACTGGTGTACAGGTTCCTGAGCCTACTGGGCTCTAGGAAGATGCTGAAAGAGTGTGACAAATGGATTGTTGGTGGAACACATCTGTGACGTCCTCGCCTCCCCTTCCTAGGGTCTTATCACCCCCCTTCCCTCATTTTGCCCCCCCCCCCTCTCTCTCCCCTTCCCTTAATACCTCCCTTATGACGCCCCCCTTCCCTTAATACCCCCTCCCTCCCTTCTCCTTATGCGTGACTCTGGATTCCTTGACCGCCAAAGTTTGCATTGGCCGGATTTCCTTCTGCGACTTCCTCGTCTCTCTCGCTCTCTCTCTCTCACCTCTCATTCTTCTCTCTCTCCCTCTCTCGCCTCTCACTTTTCTATCCTTCTTTTCCTTTCTTATTCCTCTCATTCCTTCCTCCTAATTTATTTATTTCCCCCCCCTCCCCTCTCTCTCCCTCCGGTCTCTTCCTTTTGTCCAAAGTTAACCTGGCGCGGTTTGAAGGACACGTTTCGCTGAGACACTTTTCAGCATCTTCGGAGGCAGAGGAGTGCACAGTGGCTTGTATTCAGGCATTATGATCTGTGTTTCTCTATTTCCCTGTGTGTCTCCTTTTCTCCTTCTACCTTCCCCCTTTTCTTCTTCCCTTTCTATTTACCTTCCTCTTCCCCTCCCTTTATTTTTGTCTATTAATTCCCTCCTTCTTCCCTCCTATCTTCTCCCCCCTCCTCTCTCTCCCGTTTCCCCCTTCCTCTCTACCCCTCTCCCTCCTCTCTACCCCTCTCCCTTCCTCTCTACCCTCTCCCTCCCTCCCTCTCTACCTCTCTCCCAATATTTGTTCTTCAGAGAAATTGTGTTCAGAGGGCGGACGGGCCGAGGCGGGTCAGGCTTGGAGGGCTGCTAGCTGGCATCATCATCCCGGTCCGCGCAGTACGGGCTCACCATAGGCCGTGCTACATGGACACTTCGGTCTGAGTAGCTAAATCTAAAACGACAATAACAACACGTCCGCGCAGAGCTACGTGTCAGTCAACAGGTGTAATGACACCTGTTCTCACTCTCCTCGGTCAAGGAGGTGTGTTTACACACACACACCTGTGAATGTGTGTATACATAGTCAGAAAGCAGCTGTACACATCTGCGGAAGAGGCGACATGGAAATGCAGCAATAAAACAATTTTAGAAGCTCTTTGAAGCAGGGTTATGGGATAGAACCAGCATCCTGGGAGCCCCAAGCATGCCCCAAGCATGCCCCAAGCATGCCCCAATCATGCCCCAATCATGCCCCAAGCATGCCCCAATCATCCCCCAAGCATGCCCCAAGCATGCCCCAATCATCCCCCAAGCATGCCCCAAGCATGCCCCAATCATCCCCCAAGCATGCCCCAAGCATGCCCCAAGCATGCCCCAAGCATGCCCCAAGCATGCCCCAATCATCCCCCAAGCATGCCCCAAGCATGCCCCAATCATCCCCCAAGCATGCCCCAAGCATGCCCCAATCATGCCCCAAGCATATCCATCCAAGACCAACACAGATCTGGAAGATCCCTCAACCTATACAACGATAAACAACATAGGTCCTTCAATATTTAAATAAACTACCAACAAAGCCATTATAACTAACGGAAACCTAGAAGATTATACCGAAGCCAACGGGAGTAATAACGAGGAGAACAGGAGAGGTTCATTAAACATCTATAGAACCGCAAGAAGTAGGAATCATTAGCAGGGTTGTGGCCACTGATGTTGGCCAGGTAGGAACCAGCAAGCACAGGAGATCCAGGAGCCAGATTCACGAAGCATGGAGCAAGCACTTACGAACCTGGGGCCAGATTCACGAAGCAGTTACGCAAGCACTTACGAACCTGGGGCCAGATTCCCGAAGCAGTTACGCAAGGACTTACGAACCTGGGACCAGATTCCCGAAGCAGATACGCAAGCACTTACGAACCTGGGGCCAGATTCACGAAGCAGTTAAGCAAGCACTTACGAACCTGGGGCCAGATTCACGAAGCAGTTAAGCAAGCACTTACGAACCTGGGGCCAGATTCACGAAGCAGTTACGCAAGCACTTACGAACCTGGGGCCAGATTCACGAAGCAGTTACGCAAGCACTTACGAACCTGGGGCCAGATTCACGAAGCAGTTAAGCAAGCACTTATGAACCTGGGGCAGATTCACGAAGCAGTTACGCAAGCACTTACGAACCTGGGGCCAGATTCACGAAGCAGTTACGCAAGTACTTACGAACGTGTACATCTTTCCTCAATCTTTGACGGCTTTGGTTACATTTATTAAACAGTTTACAAGCATGAAAACTTGCCAATTAACTGTTGTTATTGTTATAAACAGCCTCCTGGTGCTTCGGAGCTCATTACCTGTTTAATAATTGTAAACAAAGCCGCCAAAGATTGAGAAAAGATGTACAGGTTCGTAAGTGCTTGCGTAACTGCTTTGTGAATCTGATCTCAGGTCACTTCACTGCTCCTGCAGGAACAGCAAAGTAGAATTACAAGCCCTGACTAATTCCGTATAGGCCGCCGACTCCAAGTCCTGTACAAACTTTGTATCAGTTGGAATGATATCATTCACCAGATATCCCGGATATATATGGAGAGTCCCAAGAATGATAAGCTGGTTAATACAGCCTGTTCTATCGATTTGCCACTCCGTAACAAATGAAACCTAAGCCAACTAGACGGATGAAATACGGTAATATTACGGTGTTTTATTTTGTACTAATACGTTGCCTTTTAAACGGATTTATCGATTACCTAAACAAATGTGATTTATTGACAGGATAGGAGGGAGCCGGTCCGCCGAGCGGACAGCACGCTGGACTTGTGATCCTGTGGTCCTGAGTTCGATCCCAGGCGCCGGCGAGAAACAATGAGCAGAGTTTCTTTCACCCTATGCCCCTGTTACCTTGCAGTAAAATAGGTACCTGGGTGTTAGTCAGCTGTCACGGGCTGCTTCCTGGGGGTGGAGGCCTGGTCGAGGACCGGGCCGCGGGGACACTAAAAAGCCCCGAAATCATCTCAAGATAACCTCAAGATAGGTATGAATTAAAACATTACAAAGGAGAAATGCCACAACACTGATGGCACCCTACGTGGCACTGGTGCCATGTGATGCCATATTGTGCCATAAAACTGCTCCATTCAAAGCAGAGAGCCTTTATTAACTGCCATAAATTGATCAATAAAGCACGTGAATTATTAAGACCGCTTTAATCTCTTATATTAAGAGATTAAGCTCTCCCTGAAGAGAGAGCTTGCCTGTTGTTTGAGTTTGGTTACGGGAGTCAATATCCCCGCGGCCCGGTCTCTTAACGAGATGATCTGGCTGATTGTCTGGTTAACAAGGCTGTTAGATGTAGCTTGCTCAGAGCCTGATGTGTGTGTGAAATTACCTTTTGAGTACAGTGAGAGGTCGGGTAATTATGTCGCTAATATATGTAGAGGGAGGGTGTTGATAAGTCATGGTGACTTATCAACGAATTCTTTGATTCGAATTGAATCAATTCGAATTGAACGAATTCTTTGTCCCTATTGCACCTGTGCAACGGAGCTATTGTGCACTTCCTGCCGTGCCTCCTTGTATCGTGAGGAACTATTTCCGTGTGCACATGTCGAACCAGACTCTGATAATCTACAGCTGGGAAATTATTTAATAGAATTAATACTAAATCTGTACACGGGAATAATGAATTGCAAGAAGGCAAGAGGCATGGCAGTTTGTGCAAAATATCTCTGTTGAAAAGCAGAGTTGCAATAGGAACTCTTAGGAGGCTACTTAATGATCGTTAATTGACCCATTTCTCTCTCTCTCTCTCTCTCTCTCTCTCTCTCTCTCTCTCTCTCTCTCTCTCTCTCTCTCTCTCTCTCTCTCTCTCTCTCTCTCTCTCTCTCTCTCTCTGCCCCTAACTGCTGTAAAGGGAACTTTACAAACCTCCCCAAACGGTACCTGATCAACTAAGCTGTGGTTCGTAGGTCGAACCACGTACAGTAACCCCTGGTTAATTAGATCGCCCATTCAGTGACCAGGCCGCGGGAGACACTGATAACCGGATCCAGCTCATAGCAAGCAGGATAAGCAGAGGTCGTGACCACGCAGAAGAGGTGGACAGAAGCAGCAGCATTTGCGAGACAGGTGGTGGTCGTGACTGCTCCTTCACACCGTCTCTGTCCTTCCCTTCACACCAAAACACACCTACGGATTGTCCGCCAAAACCAACAACGTCATTAATCAAGTCCAGCGCCCTGCTGCCATTGGCTCCCCTATTATATNATTATATATATATATATATATATATATATATATATATATATATGGTCGTAACGGCTTGGCGTTTTCCCTGATAATTCCCTCCGTGTATAATCCCGGTATAGTCATAGTTTGGATAATCAGGGCGCCAGATTCACGAAGCAGTTACACAAGCACTTACGAACCTGTCCATCTTTTCTCAGTCTTTGGCGACTTTGTTTCCAATTATTAAACAGTTAATGAGCTCCGAAGCACCAGGAAGCTGTTTATAACAATAACAACAGTTCATTGGGAAGTTTTCATGCTTGTAAACTGTTTAATAAATGTAACCAAAGCCGTCAAAGATTGAGGAAAGACGTACACGTTCGTAAGTGCTTGCGTAACTGCTTCGTGAATCTGGCCCCAGGTGCGTAAGTACTTGCGTAACTGCTTCGTGAATCTGGCCCCAGGTGCGTAAGTGCTTGCATAACTGCTTCGTGAATCTGGCCCTCTGGGCGGCAGGAACTTTGTGTCCACAGACTAGCTCTACATGCAAGGAACGTCAGACTTGACAAACTTGGATCATGCGAAACATCCTGGAATAGATGTTCGTCCTTGATCAGCAGGCAAAGTTGATCAAGCAGGATAGAGAAGGCTGGGCAAATTGCCTTATTCTCGACTGCCAGAAGGCATTTGATATCGTTCCGCAAAATATATTCCCACAGAAATTTGAGACCCAGGTAGGATAGGCTGCGAGGGACTTGACTTAGGTAAAGTTGGTAACTGTGATTGAAAACCCCTCAGAGCAGTACCACAAGAGAGGAGTACCACAAGAGGCGAGTACCAGAGCCTCTACTGTCTCCAGGGTGTCAAACATGTTGCTGTTGTTGTTAAAGATTCGCTACCTGGAACAAAGTTCCAAGTAGCACGGGCTATGGTGAGCCCGTAGTGTCAGGCACCTAACCCAAGAACAATGGCCACTCTCGTACCAGTACAAAACAAGTGAGGAGCGTCTGAGCGCCACAAGACTGTTGCACACAGCTGCAGGATGGACCTGAACAATCATCATTCCTGGTCTGGTCAATGGCTAATGGAATCCAAGCGGAAAAATGCAAAATAATGAGAGCTAGAGGAAGGAGTTGACTTTATGCGACACCTTGTTATGTCCGTGACTTGGGGGAGACATGTTTGGTGATCTCAGAGGGCGGGCACCCGGATGTGTTGGCGCGCCCGCGTTGAAGAAGTCGGATTCTTGGCGCGTTTGGCTTCGCGTCGCGAACGGGAGCAGTGCGGTGTGATACGCAGGTTTATCGTGTACCTAGTAGTCCCCCTGGTGTTTACCTCAGTGGAGGAGTGAGGTTAGCTCTGGTGTTTTGGTTAGGGTAGGTTAGGTTAGGTAGGGTTAGATTTAGACATTTCGGCTAGAATTAGTATTAATCGGTTAGGGCCTTTGGTTAGTTTGGGTTAAGAGATGTAGGAGGTAAAAAAAAACAGTCTGTTCACTGTGTATTAGTCAGGTACTGGCATTACAAATAGTTCGTGTTAAAACACACACACACACACACACACACACACACACACACACACACACACACACACACACACACACACACACACACACAAACACACACACACACACACACACACACACACACACACACACACACACACACATACTCCATACACAGTTTCAAGTGTAGATATGATAGAGCCCAATAGGCTCAGGAAACTGTACACCTGATGATTGACGGTTGAGAGGCGGGACCAAAGAGCCAGAGCTCAACCCCCGCAAGCACAACTAGGTGAGTACAACTAGGTGAGTACACACACACACACACACACACACACACACACACACACACACACACACACACACACACACACACACACACACACACACACATACACATACGCACAGCAGGAAAACAGGAAAGAGAACAAGAGAACAGAGGGAGCAAGAATGAACATATCAGAGTTGAGAGATAGGCAGCAGGATAACGATACAGTTTCCAAAGCCAAGACGCAGTCCACTCTGCTTCACATACACAGCACGAGCAAAGGTCATGCTGTTGACCGCTGTGCGGGGTCAGCCGACCAGCCCATGTCTACTGCTAAACATGGACAGTAACCAGAGCAAAGCCTGGCCCATGGCCGGGCCTGGAGAGTAGAACAACTCTCGAACGCATCTACAGGTAAGTATAGGACTTCCCAGCTCTCAGTACTAGAGCACGGAGAGGCGAGGAGGTTCTTGAGAGATATGTAGAAGGTGGTGAAGGTCACTTGTCAGACTTTCTGAAGAGTTAACACATGGAAAACATGAAGTGACAATTGACATGCAAAGCCCATGACGTTATGCCCCGTGACGTGATGCCCCGTGACGTGATGCCCTGTGACGTGATGCCCCGTGACGTGATACCACGTGACGTGATCCCCCTCATCCCCTCCCTCATACCCACACCCCCCCCCCCCTCATGCCAACACGAAAGAACAACAAAACACTAAGCTAGAGAAACGTAGTCACGAAACACCAGAGATTCAAGCCTGGGAAATTGTGCCCGGGCCAACTTATAAACATCCTATGATGTACGTGAGGCAGGAGATGGAAGGGCGAGTTAACTGCATGTTCCTAGACTGCCAGAACGTCTTCATTACGGTACCACACAGGGGACCAATTTACATAGTAACAGGTGGACGGATCAGGGCGGACACTCCAGTGGATAACGGAGCATCTGGCGAACAGAGAACATAGCTACGGTAATAAAGATGTGACGGGTAAACAGAGACATAAGAAGCTGGCGATGATTGGACGGGTCTATACTGTCTGATCAATGTGATTGGGCTGTCTGGAGAGATGCTTATCAATGAGCATTTCTCCAGACAGGTGACAGACAGACAAGACAGAAGAGAACATGTTTTTAATTACGAGAACTGACCGGACAAGTGGCTACTGGAGTTCAACACTGGTCAATGCAACGTATTGGGAATTGAAATAGGCGACATGAGGCGGACGGAACCGTAGCATCTTCGAGAAATAAGAGGAACTAGAAGGGAATTACAGAACCCTTCACCTGAGGCATCTTAAGGAGAATCTTAATCCTGTTATCTTAAGGACTCTTAGTGAACTCTCTAAGACAATCTTAAGCATATATATGGCTCATCACTCCTTGTTAAGTACATCAGAAAGCTCAGACATGAGCAGACATGAGCAGCAGGCAGAACTGAAGACTTGCACAGCAGGCAGGCCAGCAGACGTGAGCAGCAAGCAGAACTGAAGACATGCACAGCAGGCAGGCCAGCAGACGTGAGCAGTAGACAGATCAAGAGGCATGAGCGGTAGGCAAAGAAGCAGACGTGAACGGCAGACATGCTCAGCAGACACGAACAGCATACATGTTCAGCAAACAAAGCTACAGACATGAGCAGCAGATATGGATAGCAGGCAGGGCAGAAAGAAGAGCAGCAGACATGAATAACACAAAATGATAGCAGACAAAGCAGCATATATGGATAGCAAGCAGCTAAAAGATCAGCAGACATCACCAGGAAAGCCGTAGAGAGGAGCAGCAGGTGCAGCAGACACATAAAAGGGGATAAACAGCAGGGGGTGTGACGTCTCCTGCTAAGGGAGATGGAGGAACTTCAAGCTCATATTGTATTAGTCAGAGAAGTTTAACGACAGCTTAAGGAAAGTTCCAGCGTTCTCTTCTTCCAGTCAGCCTACCACTGGAAGGACTCATAGGCCACCCTATCACTGGAAGGACTCATAGGCCACCCTACCACTGGAAGGACTCATAGGCCACCCTACCACTGGAAGGACTCATAGGCCACCCTATCATTGGAAGGACTCATAGGCCACCCTACCACTGGAAGGACTCATAGGCCACCCTATCACTGGAAGGACTCATAGGCCACCCTACCACTGGAAGGACTCATAGGCCACCCTACCACTGGAAGGACTCATAGGCCACCCTACCACTGGAAGGACTCATAGGCCACCCTATCACTGGAAGGACTCATAGGCCACCCTACCACTGGAAGGACTCATAGGCCACCCTATCACTGGAAGGACTCATAGGCCACCCTACCACTGGAAGGACTCATAGGCCACCCTACCACTGGAAGGACTCATAGGCCACCCTACCACTGGAAGGACTCATAGGCCACCCTACCACTGGAAGGACTCATAGGCCACCCTATCACTGGAAGGACTCATAGGCCACCCTACCACTGGAAGGACTCATAGGCCACCCTATCACTGGAAGGACTCATAGGCCACCCTACCACTGGAAGGACTCATAGGCCACCCTACCACTGGAAGGACTCATAGGCCACCCTACCACTGGAAGGACTCATAGGCCACCCTACCACTGGAAGGACTCATAGGCCACCCTACCACTGGAAGGACTCATAGGCCACCCTACCACTGGAAGGACTCATAGGCCACCCTACCACTGGAAGGACTCATAGGCCACCCTACCACTGGAAGGACTCATAGGCCACCCTACCACTGGAAGGACTCATAGGCCACCCTACCACTGGAAGGACTCATAGGCCACCCTACCACTGGAAGGACTCATTGGCCACCCTACCACTGGAAGGACTCATAGGCCACCCTACCACTGGAAGGACTCATAGGCCACCCTACCACTGGAAGGACTCATTGGCCACCCTACCACTGGAAGGACTCATAGGCCACCCTACCACTGGAAGGACTCATAGGCCACCCTACCACTGGAAGGACTCATAGGCCACCCTACCACTGGAAGGACTCATAGGCCACCCTACCACTGGAAGGACTCATAGGCCACCCTACCACTGGAAGGACTCATAGGCCACCCTACCACTGGAAGGACTCATAGGCCACCCTACCACTGGAAGGACTCATAGGCCACCCTACCATTGGAAGGACTCATAGGCCACCCTACCATTGGAAGGACTCATAGGCCACCCTACCACTGGAGAGGCTCATAGGCCACCCTACCACTGGAGAGATTCGTAGGTCACCCACCACTGGAGTCTTCTCCTCGCCTCCCACCGCACTAACCTAATCTCTGAAATTGGCGGCCCTAATGGACGCCATTCACGGTGGCGCCCGCGGCCGCCAGTCTATGCAGATTAATGCCGGAATTTGGCGGGAGTTACGTGTCATGAGCCCCCCTGGACGAGCCGGCGAGACTCGACCCCCGCCTTCCGTCCTGACGGGGCCGTCTGTGTTGGTGCTTCTTGTCTTAGGGTAGGGTCTTCTGGTGGAGGGGCATGGGCGGGTATGCTGCTCATACCCCTTCTGCAGCCCAGATGCCGTTACGAGACGTTCGGATGTTGTCACGGACGCCCAGATGCCGTCACACGGACGCCCAGATGCCGTCACACGGACGCCCAGATGCCGTCACGAGATGCTTACTACGAAACAGTGTTATCCAGAGAGAGAAAAAAAAGCAAGAATTGAGAACACCTCTAACAGGATACTTGATCATCCAGTCTGTGAGTCATGTGTTAGACTGTGAACAGCGGCGTCTAACAGTCTCCTTGACCAGACCACCACCACCACCACCATCAACCAGGAGGCTTTTGCTCAGAGACCGGGTCGCTGGGACATTGATTCCCGGAACCACAAATAAATCTCAAACAGATTTCGGAAGATCCTTGTGGTGCCTGGGATGTGTAGGCTTCTCCTCGCCTCGCCGTCCATGACCTGGGATAATGTGATGACGTCGCAGTGACGTCGCAGTGACGTCACAGTGACGTTACACACCTTGTGGATACCATATATATAACACACCATATTTTAGCTCTTGGTTAGTTGGGGTTAGGTTGGGATGGGTTAGGCTGAGTTGGATTGGGATGGGTTATGTTGGGTTTACTCATAACAACCCAACATAATGATGAGTATATTAGGACATATGGTGGTGAAAATTTGCTCAGGTCATAGACCGTACTCAAGCCGTGATCCAACACCAGACAGATCCTACCCCCCCCCCCCCCCACCATCTCACCTAAAGCAACACACACATTACCATCAGGGAGCGAGCCTGTAGAACGAAACCTTTTCATCCAGTTATAAAATGTTTCCGACGTACGCCGTGATCGCATGTGGAACCGTGGAAGAGTGTTGAGGCAGTGTATGGTACACAGCGTGTGTGTGTGGGGCGAGTGTACACACAGGCTTCTGTAGGAGTGTCTCGAGGAATGGAGATCAGACAATGATAGGCATCTGGGTAGAGACATCAACAGGTTAGTAGAGAGTGAGACAATCTCGCCAGGAGGCCTGGTCGAGGACCGGGCCGCGGAGTCGATGAAGTCCTTTCAGATTCCATCATCTGAGGAGATGAAGGAATCGATTGGTGGGTATAGGGTGCCATCCCTCTTCATGGGGGGGCGGGGGCGTTCAATCCCCGACCGTTCAAGCGGTTGGGCACCATTCCTTTCCCACCTGTCCCATCGCGAATCCTTATCCTGACCCACCTTGCAAGTACTATGTAATCGTAATGGCTTGGCGCTTTCTCCAATATATTGTATTGTATGTGTTGAATACCAAGCAGCTAGCTGCTGCCTCAAATGTCACGTTTAGTACAGGTTCACGTTTAGAACAGACTAAGATAGCCTTCAATACCACGAAGACAGGAGTTAAAAATGCTGTTTCTATTCCCATCAATTAAGTTGACCGAATATTTCAACCCAAATGTTACATTAACTAACCGTTTAATTTCTTAATGATAGCCGTATATTTACTGGGTTTTAACTTCGAACTTGACAAGCTACTAAAGGTATTCAAACTTGATAAGTTTTTAAAGATATAGTTATATTAATGTATAGCCTTGGCAATGCGGCTTAGAGGGAGGAGAAACTGCCCGGGTTCACTGTTCCTAAACAGGGAACTGGTTGAACTTGTTATTGATGCAATGAATCGCTCTCTTGTTCAGTAAATTACCGTAGTTAATATACGCCTGCAATCACTCAGCGGACAATAAGAATGTTTAATCAAGCATTTACTCTGTGAGTCACAAATCCTCTTCTCTCTCTCTCCTCTCTCTCTCTCGCTCTCTCTCTTCTCTCTCTCTCTCTCTTTTTTTCTCTCTCTCTCCTCTTCTCTCTCTCTCTCTCTCTCCCTCTCTCTCTCTCTCTCGTAAAGTAGCTATCACTGCAAGTCGCTTTCATTGTGAATCACTGCCACGGTAAATCACTGTAAAATCCAATCACTGTCATTGTAAACCAACACCGTCACTGTAAACCACTTTCACTGCAAATCACAGGAGCACGTGGGGTGACCATCGTCCCAAATGCCTCTCCGGACCTCTTCCAAGTGCTGTATAGAGTCGTAAAGCTTTGCTGCTATTTCCCCCTGGTAGTCCCCCCCCCTTGTGCTGCTTCTCCAGACGTCTGAGGACACACTTGAGCGTCCAGACGTCTTAAGACACACTTAAGTATCGGGAGCACAGAGCACGAGACAAAATATAAAATATCTTTAACGCCTGTTAAATATATTTATGGAAATATATACTTTCTTTTATACTTTAGAAATATACTTTCTTGGAAAATTCACGGCGGATACCAGAGAGCTGACCCAAGCTCAGCAAGAAGCCCTCAGACTGGATACACTTGAAGCTCTCTTGATTGAAGTTCATGAGTCTGCAATCAGAAAGCAAAGTTGCTATAAATCTCCTCGGGTTTTGTGCAGTAATATTGCCTTCACGCGCTTGCAACGTCTGATTAAATGTGGAAATTTTCTCAGATACTTGTTTATACGTGTATGAATGTTTGTGTATTTGCTAAGTATGTGCATGTGTATACTCTGATAATTTGAGGATTGTTGAAGTTCCTTCTGACAAACAATAAGTAAAATAATGGCAAAGTAGAGATGCTGGTATCTAGTAGTTATAGAATATAACAAGTGTCTTACCTCAAACTGGCACCTTGTCTTCACCCGCAACACGCGCGCGCACACGCCACGACCACACACACACCACACACACACATACACACACACACACTACACACACACACACACACACACCACACACACACCCACACACCAACACACACACACCACACACCACACACACACACACATACCGAATACCGAAAGCATACCGAAGCATACGAAAGGGAAACTATGAGGAGATAAGAAAGTCCTAACAGACATAGCATGGGAAACAGAGCTCAGGGAAAAGACGGCCCAACATACATGGACTCATCACGCAAAAGTGCAAGGAAGCAGCAAACAAGTTTGTCCCAGTGCCAAAAGGAAAACCATGTGAAGAGATGAAGAAGATGAAACCCATGGTTTAATAGAGATGTAGTGCTAGCTAAGCAAACAAAGTTAAAAGGGCATGGAGAAACTATAGAAATAACAGGACACTGGAGAGCAGCAGAAAGTACCAGATTGCCGGAATGAATATGTCAGGATGAGAGAGAGGCGGAAAGACAATACGAAAACGACACATCGCAGGCAAGGCAAAGACTCAGCCTAACAATGCTGCATAGCCACATCAGGAGAGAAAACAACAGTAACGGAACAGGTTATGAAAATAAGGACTAGGTGCAGAATGATTCACTACAAGCGACAAGGAAGTATGTGTAGGAACTGAAATGAATCCAAGAGGCTAGACCAAGGAGAAATCCCGATTAGGAGAGGGATACTACAACCAACTGGGGAGTTTGAGTACAAGCGGGAATTGGGAAATAAAGAAGACAATAGGTGAGGGGTACAGGGTAGAGTAAGGTGGATGAAAGATCAGAGGGTAGTAGCCCGATGGAATAACTTCGGAGACTGAGAAGAGGGAGAGGTGAGAAGAAGGGTGGATGGATAAGACGGATTTAGAGAGAAGGAGGATTGTAGTGAGGAGGGTATGGAAGACGATGGTAGGGGCTAGGGGTACTGACCAGGAACCTCTATATGAGATATCCCAGCACTGGAGACTTGGATACAGAGTAAGAAGTGTACAAGTTGATGCAGCTATGGCCAGATCCCGTGAACTAAGACAGAATAACGGCCTCCTTGTGATACATCTTCAAATGCCAGAAATTTGGAAAGCAGCGAATGTAGCACCGATATACAAGAAAGGGGAATAACAGGAGGCCTGAATTACAGCCAGTTCCTAACCTGCATACACATGCAAGCTGATGGAGAAGATGTGCGAAAAAAGCTAGTGGAAGATCCTAGAGCGAAGAACTTTGTAACACAGCACAACATGTGTTTCAGGGAGTGCAGGTCCTGCCTCACAGGGTTACTTGAATTCTACGCCCATGCTACAAAAATAAGGCAAGAAGAGAAGGGTGGGCAGAC
>WNGS01161107.1:6481015-6503839 GCA_020271785.1 Procambarus virginalis
TACTGTAATCCCGTTCAGTGTTCAGGTTAACTGAACACTGGACTAGAGTTAACTGTAGTCCTGATTGGTCAGTAAGCCTGTATTCCTGATTGCTGGTTGGTCAGTAGGTCGCTCTTGTCGAGGGTCCTTCTATAACCCTTCCGCTGTTGATAGGCCTCAAGCCCCACCCAAATTAGATTTATAAGCAAGTGGATATATACAGAGATGTGTATATGCGGTCTATTGTTGTATATTGATTGTTACCCTGCTTGGCTGTGTTATGTGTACCATCAGTGTACCGGCTGTGTTAGTGTGTGTAGCATCATTGTATCTGGCTGGTAGTGTTAGTGTGTGTAGCACAGTGTCACGGTCATTGTGTTAGTGTGTAGTACCATCATGTATCGGCTGTGTTGTATGGTACAGCATCATTGAGTTACGGCGTTGTTAGTGTGTGGTACAATCAGTGTAACGGACTGTGTTAGTGTGTGTCGCATCATTGTCCAGGCTGTAGATTAGTGTGTGTAGCATCATTGTACTCGGCTTGTTGGATAGTAGTGTAGCATACTTGTACCGGCTGTGGTAGTAGTGTGTAGCATCATTGTACCGTGGCTGTGTTAGTGTGTGTCTCGATCCGCTGGATGTACAGGCTGTCAGTGGTCCCCGTTAGTGTGTGTAGCCTCATGTATCGGTCTAGCTGTGTAGTGGGTGATAGCTCACCTGTATCCGTCTTGTGTTAGTTGTGTGTCAGTCCAGTCATGTAGCCGGCTGGTTATAGGTCTACGTTACCATCATTGCTACCGGCTGTACGAGTACGGTGTGTAGGACATCAGTGTACCGGCTGTGTGTAGTGTGTGTCAGCTATCATGTAACGGCTTGTAGATATAGGTGTAGGCAGGGTACCTTGTAGACCTCTGGTGGGGATACAGTGGTACCATCCAGGTGTATAGACAGCACCTTGTGTTAGTGTGTTACCATCATTGTACCTACGCCTGTGTAGGTTCGCATTTGTAGAAACATATACTGCCTGTACCGCCTGTGTCATAGATGCTTGTGACTCCTATCTGGTACCGCCTAGGTTAGGTGTGTAGCCCAGTGTAACCATCCTTTGTTAAGCCTTCCTTACCACTGTGTCGTGTTAGTGTACACACCAGGTCCACCGCTGTGTTAGTGTCCCGTGTCACCATCATTGTAAGCCTGCTAGTGCTGTACATTTCAATTAATCCATGTCACCGCCTGGTTACCGCCTGGTGTGGTACCATCATGTTAACGCCCCTGTGTAGGTGCTTAGCATATATCGTACCGCCTGATGTTAGTGTATGTACCTCATTGTATCGCCTGATATAGTGTGTACCATCATTGTACGTAGGCCATACGATCATCTGCCGTCTATGTATCTCGGCTTGTGTGGGCCCTCGCTCTACCACCCAACCCTCCCCCTCCCTCTCCCCCCACCCTCCTTCCTTCCACACACCACTAATCGAGGATGTTTAAGGTTATCTGGAGGCAATGTGAAGTTGTGTCGCGAGCGGCGGGGGGCCCGTTCATTGTGCCATTACCTGGAGCACCTTGCTCGGCATCCCCTCCACACCCGCGTACCTATCATAACTCCCTGTCCCCTCCTCCTCCTTAACCTGCTCATCACCCATCCACCTTCCCGCTCTCCAGCGATACAGCGCACCTCATCTCGTCCCCCCTGTCGGTCATGCCATTTCTGGCCTCTAAATGCAATCCTTGCTTTCTATATAGTCCATGGTAGGCCTCTTATAGTGAAGCGTTGTCAAACTATTTGCACTTAGCAAAGCATGTGAGCAATTTAAAGAGTGTACGTGATCTGGCGACTCCATGAGCGAATGGTATTAAGAAGGACAGGGAATATTAAGCACTGTCCCTGAAGGAAATGTTCCAGTAGGCACGGGCACGTATGGTAGAGCCCGCAGTGGCTGAAGGACACAGACTGAGGACACTGCTCAACAATTTTGTCGAAACTTGTCCTGATTTTCCGAGATGAAAATGACACAGGTGTTATAATGCATGGTGGTGGACGTGCTGAATTCAATATGATAATTAGAATTGCTGATTAATTTTTATTTATAGTTCAGTGAGTGTGGTGAGCACGCATCTGCTGATATCATTCAAGTTGTGTGACATGCGTGAACGTTTCTCTCCCCCGGGGCCCCGGTGAATGGGCCGAGATGCGATGACGCATCACTCAGAAAGTGGTAAGAAGCAGACGACGTTTCGGTGATGTGGTATGAGTGATGGTAGAGTGTATACCACCCAAGGCACGGGCATGAACTAGCCCGTGCCAGACCGTAGAGCGTTATCGTCGTGTTCCTGAACCATGACAACCAGGGGGAAGTTCGTCGCTGAAACAGGATTGGTGCGGTTCGAAACATGGGGATGAGCGAAGCACTGTTCGGAAAAAAAGTTCGAACACTACGGTGTAGTGTTATATTTCCTTGTGCCATATACCTCTCAGGAACAGGGACCTCTCCCCCCCCCCCATAGACAGCTTGTACAAAGGAGGCACGTCCTCCAGCTAGACTGCGTTCAGCAGCAGAGCATTAGTCATGCGTGTTATAAACTATCACGTCGTATTTCAGGTGCATCAGGGACGAAAGAGCCTCCATCTGCCCATTTGTTGTCTGTCGCAGGTCGAGACATACGGCAACCGGGCTCCCCTTAGAACCACAACACCCGAACTCAAATCGCACTACAACAGTGGGTATGTAGAGGAATGAGAGATGTAGGGTAAACAGGAGACATTTCAGCCGTGTATGAAGATGTAGGTATGAGAGTACAGGGAAGAGCGCGGTCGGATAGCTACATGAATCGATACATGTAACCTGCGCTGGGAAATGTAAATCTGCCGGACCACTCTTGGTCTAATATGTAATGGGCAGACCGCACCCCCTCGCTTAATGCACGGGTCCGATATATTTTGCTTAGCACGATGCACTCACTCTTGGGAAAGGAAACTCCATTTGTTCCTATCGGCCGGTGCTCCCACTCACTTCCCCTTGCCTAGCTTCTCTGGGGACGGACCCTTGTTGATAGGGGTGGTGGGCTGACTAGGTCTCTTGGTGGTGGGTGACTGGTTTCTGGGGTGGTGACTGGATTCATGCGGGGGGGTGGACTGGTTTTCTGGGCGGGTGGGACTGGTTTCTGGCGGGTGGTGACTGGTTTCTGGCGGGGTGGTGATGGTTTCTGGCGGGTGGTGACTGGTTTCTGGCGGGTGGGTGACTGGTTTCTGGCGGGTGGTGACTGGTTCTGGTGTCTGGTCTGGGGGGGTGACTGGTTTCTGGGGGGTGGTGACTGGTTTCTGGGGGGTGGTGACTGGTTTCTGGGGGGTGGTGACTGGTTGCTGGGGGGTGGTGACTGTTTCTGGGGGGTGGTGACTGGTTTCTTGGCGGTGGGGTGACTGGTTCTGGGGGGTGGTGACTGGTTCTGGGCGTGGTGGTGACTGGTCTCTGGGGGGTGGTGACTGGTCTCTTGGGGTGGTGGTGACTGGTTCTCAGGGGGTAGGTGACTGGTTTCTCGGGGGATGGTGACCTGGTTTTTGGGTAGAGTAGGGACTGGTGTCTGGCGGTGGTGCGGTCTGGGTGTGATGGGGTTTCTGGGGGGTGGTGCGTTCTGGGGTGGTGCTGTTCTGGGGGTGGTGAGTCTGGTGTGGTGACCTGTCTGGGGGTGTGGTGACTGGTCTGGTTTCTGGGGGTGTGTGGACTGGTTTGGGGTCGGTGATTTTGGGGTGGTACTGGTCTTTGGGGGGTGGTGACTGGTCTTCTGGGGGTGGTGACGGGTTTCTGGGGGGTGGTGACTGGTTTCTGGGGGGGTGATGGTCTGGATGGGGGGATCTGAGTTTTGGCAGTGGGGTGCGGACCTGGGGGGTAATTGGGGTATCTCTGGCGGGGTGGGTGCATCTGGTCCATATATATATAGATATATATATTATATATCGATATATATAATATATATATATACTATATGAATATATATATATATATATTATATACATTCGTGTAGTCTTGACAATCTTTTAATTCTGATCTTTTCATCGGTTTTTTATTCTTCTAATTTAAATATTGAACCCTTAATACTTAATTATAAAGTCCAGCATAGTTTTCAACGTCTTTAGTCTGAGCCAAATTTCATGAAGACTTTGCCTTCTGTTTCATTTGGTAATCTTCAGGTTATCTCTTCATACTTGAAGATTGTAATCTCAGTTTTTATTTAACTTCTTCTGGACCCCTGTACCTATCCGTTGGGTCTAAGGTTCCCAGAACCTCAGCAAGTGAACTCCAAAATTGATGTAGGGTAAGGAAGTAAGAGTGTTATCCTGTCTTTATACAGGTTAATGAGTTATTGATAACTTGAGGCGGTGCCCGGGAGCTGGCAGGCGACCCCGAGATCTGTGTTATCCTGTCTCTCTGCCTCTCTCTGATCTTTTTTTCTATTCCTTAGGACCTACGCTGTATCTAGTCCCTCTGTATCTTAGGCGTCGGGGTCTCTCGATCTCGTCTCCTTCCTCTCTCTCGCCTTCTCTCTCTGTATCTCTATACTATCTGTTACTAGCGTCTCTCGCTCCTACTCCTCATCTATACGCGATCTCGTCATCTCTCTCATTCTCTCCTCTTCTCTCTCTCTCTCAGGGTCTCTCTCATGCGGTGCTCTAATCTCTCTCTTTCATTCTCTCTCTATATCTACGTCTCTTTTCTTTACCCCGTTTTCTCTCTCACATATGTCTCTCTCTCACATCCTCTCATCTGCTCAAATCTCCTTCGCAGGGTCTCAGTTAGTCTCTCTCGATCCTCGGTCTCTCTTCATCTCTCTCATCTCTCGCTCTCTCTTGCTCTGTGACACTCTAGGGTTTTTGTCCTACCCATTATGCAGTGACTAGTGTTTCATCATCGCTGAGTCGTTCTCAGCCACAAATGGTGACTGCTATCTCCTACCCATAGGTTAGAATCGCTGAAAGTTGGTGATTGATGATTCTTGCAGCTTGTCATTGCTTCCCTTTCGTGTTGTTATCAACGATGTTAACGTGTAAAACAGTGGAGAAATCGACGTTAGACTCTATGAGAATCCAAACCCCATTTCATACCCGACAGAACAGGAGGCTTGTCTAGACCATCAACCAGGGCATGTTTAGGACCATCAACCCAGGCATGTTTAGGACCATCAACCCAGGCCATGTTTAGGGTCATCAACCCAGGCCATGTTTAGGACCATCAACCCAGGCCATGTTTAGGATCATCAACCCAGGGCATGTTTAGGGTCATCAACCCAGGGCATGTTTAGGATCATCAACCCAGGCCATGTTTAGGATCATCAACCCAGGGCATGTTTAGGATCATCAACCCAGGGCATGTTTAGGACCATCAACCCAGGCCATGTTTAGGACCATCAACCCAGGCCATGTTTAGGACCATCAACCCAGGGCATGTTTAGGGCCATCAGCCCAGGCCATGTTTAGGGCCATCAACCCAGGGCATGTTTAGGGCCATCAACCCAGGGCATGTTTAGGATCATCAACCCAGGCCATGTTTAGGATCATCAACCCAGGCCATGTTTAGGATCATCAACCCAGGGCATGTTTAGGATCATCAACCCAGGCCATGTTTAGGATCATCAACCCAGGCATGTTTAGGGTCATCAACCCAGGCCATGTTTAGGACCATCAACACAGGCCATGTTTAGGACCATCAACCCAGGCCATGTTTAGGACCATCAACACAGGCCATGTTTAGGACCATCAACCCAGGCCATGTTTAGGACCATCAACACAGGCCATGTTTAGGACCATCAACCCAGCCCATGTTTAGGACCATCAGGGCATGTCTAGGATCATAACTCATTAAGAGTGTTGGGACCATCACCGTTTGGACTGTCTATCGATCATCACTACTTGAAACATCTATCAGCCGTCTATTAGTCGCGAGGAGTTGAGATGTCTTTAAGGACAAAGTTCGCTTCGCCTACAAGAAATCGCATTTCCTCACCTGTTCCCGCTGGCAAAAAGTGCCTCGCGAAGTGTCTTTTAAAAGTGTCTAGTGGCCCTTATCTCTAAAAGTGTTCAGCCGGGTGATATCTGTATTTGAAAATTGTGTACCCGGCGTCTTATCTCCCAAGAACCACTTACAAGTCGGGGCCCCAAGTTCTTGAGGAACCGGGCAAGGTACTATCGGACCCGGCCAGAGACTGGATGTAGTGGTTCATCCTGTACACATCCAGTAGTGTAGGTCATCCAGCAGTGGTTCTTCATGTTGGATTTCATTCTCGTCTGGAGTGTACCCACACCATCTACTCCTGTTATCATCTAGTTATCATCTAGTTATCATCATCGCTGGTGTTTTCTCAGCTGCAAGTGTGGCCGATCATCTACCCATGGTAGATGATCGATAGATCATCTACCATGGTAGATGATCACTTGGATCAATCATCTACCATGATTTCTACCATGGTAGATACCCATGGTAGAAATCGCTGACAGTTGGCGATTGATGACTCTTGCCGTGGTTATCATTTCTTCCTTTCTGTACGTTATTATTATCAGTTTGTTCCTATTATCTGATCGCAGCTTGATTTCTTCTAGAAACTGCCTCTCATGGGTCAATAATTCAAGATGTCGTATTTATTTTTTGTCTAGTTTTTAAAGGCAGTGTGATTTTTAAGCTATTATTTTACTTACTATGATTCGTTCTCTGTGTATTTGGTTTGCTGAGATTAGTTCTCTATAGCTAAAGATATAAGAAGCATTTAAAATCCAGGAGAAGCAGAGACCAAAAGACCATTAATGAAATAAAGTAGAGGCAAAATACATTTTCTCGCAAGCAAAATTTCAAATACCATTTTACATGAAGGATTGGGCGCTTGTGCAAGGGTGATTATGCCTTCACAGATGACTGCAAAGGTAATGAGTGAAATATTGAGGTTACAATACGATTGTTTTCAGTGGACCCTTGAGTATATTAAAGATAGAGACTTCGAACGATTTTGTGATGAATATCTTAAGATCGAATTATATACGATATGATGCTGTACGAATCATATATGACTCCTGTATTCACCTAGTTGTGCTTGTGGGGGGGGGGTTGAAGGGAAGGGAACTATCATAAGAAACGCCAAGCCATTACGACTATATAGCACTGGGAAGTGGTCAGGATAACGATTTAAGGTGGGACGGGAGAAAGGAATGGTGCCCCCAACCACTTGGATAGTCGGGGATTGAACGCCGACCTGCATGAAGCGAGACCGTCGCTCTACCGTTCAGTCCAAGTGATTGGGTTGTAGGGGGGGGGTTGAGCTCTGGCTTCTTTGGCCCGCCTCTCAACTGTCAATCAACTGTTACTAACTACTAACTAATTTAATTACCCCCCCCCCCACACACACACACAAACAGGAAGCAGCCCGTAACAGCTGTCTAACTCCCCAGGTGCCTATTTACTGCTAGGTAACAGGGGCATCAGGGTGAAAGAAACTCTACCCATTTTGTTTCTGCTATCACCGGGAGATCGAACCCGGACCCAAGGATTACGAGTCCAGAACGCTATCCCCTCAGCTATCAGGCGCCATAGGTGTGTGTGTGTGAGTGAGAGAGAGAGAGAGAGAGAGAGAGAGAGAGAGAGAGAGAGAGAGAGAGAGACAGTGAGTTTACCAGGAGGGCTGAGGGCAGTTTACTGATGGGTAGCGGTATTCCAGTGTTGGGTTACCTTGAGGTTACCTTGAGGTACTTCCGGGGCTTAGCGTCCCCGCGGCCCGGTCCTCGACCAGGGTAGGTCCACAGATCGTCAAGATGTTGCCTCTTCTCATTACTAAATATCCTCCTAAATAAAGACTTAGACGCTTGGGTCTTAGACTTGACACAGGCTTAAGACTCTCGGGTCTTAGACTTGACATAGACTTTAGACTCTCGGGTCTTAGACTTGACATAGACTTTAGACTCGCGGGTCTTAGACTTGACACAGACTTAAGACTCGGGTCTTAGACTTGACACAGGTTTAAGACTCTCTGGTCTTAGACTTAGACTTGACACAAGTTTAAGACTCTCTGGTCTTAGACTTAGACTTGATACAGGACAAGATACCAATTGGGCGAGCGTTGAAGTGGTTTAGCGGAAGAGAAGCCGGTGAGAGGAAGCGCTCATGATGTAGAAAAAATTTCGGTGTTTAACCCACCTAGGTTAAGCTACGGAGGGGCCTGACGGCTGAATGGACAGCGCTCGGGACTCGTAGTCCTAAGGTTCCGGCTTCGAATCCCCGGCGGAGGAGGAAATGAATGGGATGAGTTTCTTTTACCCTGATGCCCCCTGTTCAGCTAGCAGTAAATAGGTACCTGGGAGTTAGACAGCTGCTACGGAAGCTAGACATCACTACACCACTACACTACCACCACCACCACTACTACACTACCACCACCACCACCACTACCACCACCACCACCACAATAACCAGCCTTATGGTATATTAATCGACAAAAGTTTCTCGCTTCTCTTTACAACTATTTCCACTCACGCACATCAGCATAGACTTTATCCAGCCGTAATGACATAATTAGAGGCTGATCAATCCTGGAGCCGTCTCCTACTGGCTGTTGGCCCCTCAAAGCGCTCTTATTGTCCACTCTGAAGATCATTAACCTCTCAAGTGTCACTGTATTGATGGGGGGGGGGGATGATCGTACGTCAGGCAGCTCTGCCTGCTGAGGAAGAAAGTGAAGTAAGCAGTATGACAAGTTGGGCCGACCAGACGTCGATCATAATAATATTTTCTAAGATATACAGGTTAATATATACATTATATTTGTTTATAATGACTACCAGCTTGGGACGCGTCAGCCTGGGACAGGTCGGGTGGGGGTCACTGTGTAGAGGCAGGACTCGTCGTAGTGAAGATTGATGGTCAATCCTGCGGGGTAGATCTGATTGGTTATTAATCCTTGCGTCTCTGATGGTCAGAGACAAGACCGTCTCTGATTGTGAACCTCCTTCACTCATGCCTACCTCTGCTTGATGGGGTTCTGGCAGTTCTTCTACTCCCCCAAGACCCGCCCGAGCGCCCAAATAAGTCACAGAGACTTTATAAATAATTTTTGCGGTGTTAGAGTAGTTAACAAATGGAATGCATTAGGCAGTGATGTGGTGGAGGCTGACTCCATACACAGTTTCAAGTGTAGATATGATAGAGCCCAATAGGCTCGGGAACCTGTTCTCCAGGTTGAGAGGCGGGACCAAAGAGCCGAAGCTCAACCCCTGCACGCACAACTAGGTGAATATTAAGTGAGAATTCAGACTCCAACGAGGGGAAGACAGAAGAAACACCCGGCCACTCTTCCCTGTCCCCTCCGGTTTGCCGTGAGGCGCTCATGTACACCCGTGAGTCTTTCCTCGCCTTGTGCACAGTGAGGTGTGTACATGGGTACACGTGTACATGGGTGCGGGTACCTTGCGATGATTTTTGGGACTCATGTTCCCCGCGGCCCGGTCCCCGACCAGGCCTCTTGGTTGCTGGACGGGTCAATCACAGCCTGGTTGATCAGATATCACAGCCTGGTTGATCAGATGCAAGGAAAGAGTGACCGCATTAGGCTTCAAGGTTTCCTATTGTGTGTGTGTGTGTGTGTGTGTCTGTGTGTGTGTGTGTGTGTGTGTGTGTGTGTGTGTGTGTGTGTGTGTGTGTGTGTGTGTGTGTGTGTTTTGCTGGCGGCCTAGTGAATTGCTGGTTAACAGAGTCTGCCTCGAAATTTGCATACCACAATTTTTTCCGCTCTTGGAACTCTGGAGCGAATTTGCCCTGCCAACACCCACACACACACACACACACACACACACACACACACACACCACACACACACACACACACACACACACCACACACACACACACACAAACCACAACCAAACCATCACCAGAGAAATCTTAGCAAACAACACAGAAATCATCGATAGACACAGCGACAGCAGGCGGCTTGACATCTGCGAGGCACTACACATCAAGAAGTCAACACCAGCAATCAACAGCCAATTAATGCACAACTATATTCTGCTCACTTCAAGACTCCACTCCAATATAGAAGCATCAAGAAATATGGGCTAATAGGCCCTCTGCAGTTACTTCCATCCTTCCCTTTAGCTTATACCCCGTTCTATACCCCGTTCTATACCCCGTTCTATACCCCGTTCTATACCCCGTTCTGGCTTGTGTTGAAAATCTGTTTTCACCTCATCCAATACTATTGTAACATGTCACCTCACCCAAATGCAGGTATATAAAATCGAAGATGTTTAAACTCTATTCAGTTATAGTTGTGTGTGTGTGTGTGTGTAAACTAAAGTCTTTGAAAATGTAATAAGTTTTACGAAACGCGCTCAAGTGTCGCGTCAGACTAGAAATAAAAAAATGAATTTTGGAGAATTGATTTTTCATTTACCATCAACAGTGAAAGAAACATAAGAAAGATCGAGAAAATTCGTGTTAGAATTATTAATCTTACTTTTTCGGTCATATTTATATATATATATATATATATATATATATATATATATATATATATATATATATATATATATATGATCCTCTGGAGTTATGTTCCCTCCCAGGTGTTTTTCCCCTAGTTGGTATAGGGAGAAAGTTTCCATTCATGGTGTACTGGCCTCTGTGTCTCATGTCGCCTGATCCCATTTCCATCATCTTACATTTGCTGCTGTTGAACTCTAGCAGCCATTTGTCGGACCAACTCAGCAGCTTGTTTAAGTCATCTTGGAGAATCTTACAATCTTTATCTGTCTCAACTCTTCTTATTAGTTTTGCATCGTCTGCAAACATCGACATATATGGCTCAGCTCCCGTAGACAGGTCATTTGCATAATTGAGTGTACCTTGCTGTTGTCCTGTCCTCAAATTCCTGTCTTGGAAGGGGGGGGGAGGGTTCTAAATTACTAGGACCACAAGGAATTTATGGGTCCTTTTTCCATCTGCCGTCAGAGTCTCTTTGATGGAGTCTATGTACGCATTTACATTCTGATTCTCTATACGCTGGAAACACAAACCGAAATTGTCTTTATTTTCCGCTTGTTCCAACATGTAATAAAGTTGGTACATCTTGGCTTAACGTGTTTATGACGTATTAGAACGTTGTTACAACTTGCTATATTGGTTGTTATAACTGGTTAGGAGGTGTTAAAACTTGTTCGAACGTTGTATTAACGTCGTAGTTTCGGTGTGTGTTTGGTGGGATTGTTCTTCAAACTACCACCTCCATTTTACTTGGAGTACAACTCCCACATTCTTGTGTTTGCTTTCTTTCTTTTCTTATTATTTGGTATCCCCCCCCCCTGGAAATATTGCGTCAGAGATCATATCATTTAATTTCGTTTCCACAATTGCAATTACCTCAGGTTCACTTTTCTTTACCCTATCTTTTGTTTCCTCTCCCCAGTGTTTGTACACACACATACCCTTCCTGGGTATGTTTGAGTGTACTCACATAGTTGTGCTTGTGGGGGTGAGCTTTGGCTCTTTGGTCCCGCTTCTCAACTGTCAATCAACTGGTGTACAGGTTCCTGAGCCTACTGGGCTCTTATCATATCTACATTTGAAACTGTGTATGGAGTCAGCCTCCACCACATCACTGCCTAATGCATTCCACCTGTTAACTACTCTGATACTGAAAAAGTTCTTTCTTACGTCCTTGTGGCTCATGTGGGTACTCAATTTCCACCTGTGTCCCCTTGTTCGCGTACCTCCCGTGTTAAACAGTTTATCTTTATCTGTTCTGTCAATTCCTCTGAGAATTTTGTAGGTAGTGATCATGTCTCCCCTTACTCTTCTGTCTTCCAGTGTCGTTAGGTGTATATCCCGCAGCCTTTTAACTCATGCCTCTTAGTTCTGGGACTAGCCTAGTGGCATACCTCTGAACTTTTTCAAGCTTCGCCTTATGCTTGACAAGGTACGGGCTCCATGCTGGGGCCGCATGCTCCAGGATTGGTCTTACATATGTGGTATACAAGGTTCTCAATGATTCCTTACACAGGTTCCTGATGAAGGCAGTTCTGATGTTAGCCAGCCTCGCATACACCGCAGATGATATTCTTTTGATGTGGGCTTCAGGAGACAGATTTGGTGTGATATCAACTCCAGGATCATTCTCTCTGTCCGTTTCATGAAAAACTTCATCTCCCATTCTGTATTCTATGTCTGACCTCCTGTTTCCAATGCCTAGTTTCATTAACTAGGCATTTCATTAACTAACAGAAACTAGGCATTTCCAATGCCTAGTTTCATTCATTTCCAATGCCTAGTTTCATGCGGTTGTTCAACGTCCTCCCAGCAAGCATAAGAAATATTGCCGGAACAACCGTGGACATCTTCAAGAGGAAACTAGATTTATTCCTCCAAGGAGTTCCGGACCAGCCGGGCTGTGGTGGGTATGTGGGCCTGCGGGCCGCTCCAAGCAACAGCCTAGTGGACCAAACTCTCACAAGTCAAGCCTGGCCTCGGGCCGGGCTTGGGGAGTAGAAGAACTCCCAGAACCCCATCAACCAGGTATCAACCAGGTATTACCTTACATTTACTCGGGTTGAACTTTAGTAGCCATTTGTTGGACCATTCATTCAGTCTATCTAGGTCATCTTGTAGCCTCATACTATCTTCCTCTGTCTTAATCCTCCTCATAATTTTTACATCATAAGCAAACAATGAGAGGAATGATTTTATACCCTCTGGAAGATCATTTACAACATAAGAAACAGTTTGGGTCCACGGACTGAACCTTAAGGGACTCCACTGGTGCCGTCTCGCCAATCTGAGACCTCACCCCTCACAGTGACTCGCTGTCTTCTGTTACTTAGGTACTCTTTTATCCAATGGAGTTCCTTCCCTTTCACTCCTTCCTGCATCTCCAGCTTTTTCACTAGCCTCTTGTGTGGTACTGTGTCAAAGGCTTTTTGGCAATCCAAAAATATCCAGTCTGCCCAAACCTCTCTTGCCTGATTCTTGTTGCCTGATCGTAGAATTCAATCAATTCTGTGATGCAGGACTTGCCATTTCTGAAACCATGTTGGTGTTGTCACAAAGTTCCTTCACTCCAGATGTTCCAATAGCTTTTTTCGAACAATTTTCTCCAATAACTTGCATGATAAATAGGGGACACTGGCCTGTAGTTCAGTGCCTCCTATCTATTCCCCTTCTTGTATATCGGGACTACGTTTGCAGTCTTACAAATTTTTGGCAGTTCACCTGTTACCAGTGATTTGTTATACACTATGGAGAGTGATAGGCACAGTACTTCTGCTCCTTCCTTTAGTATCCAAAGTGATATTCCATCCGGGCCTATAGCCTTTGTCACACCCAACTCTAGCAATAGCTTCCTTACATCCCCACTGGTAATCTCAAATTCCTCTAGTGATGCCTGGTTAACTATTCCTTCTCTTATCTCTGGAACTTCTTGCTCTTATGTGAAGACTTCCTGGAATTTCTTATCGAGTTCATCACACACTTCTTTGTCGTTTGTAGTGAATCTGTCTGCCCTTATCCTCAGTTTCATTATCTGTTCCTTCGCTGTTGTCTTTCTCCTGGTGTGGCTGTGCAGCAATTTAGATTGAGTCTTAGCCTTGCTTGCTATGTCGTTTTCATATTGGCCTTCTGCCTCTCTTCTCACCTTGACGTATTCATTCCTGGCTCTCTGGTAACCTCTGCTCTCAAGTGTCCTGTTATTTCTATAGAAATAACATATGTTATTTCCCGTGTATATGTGTGTATGTATGTGTGTATGTGTGTGTGTGTGTGTGTGTATGTGGCCAGGGGGAGGGGCAGAGTGTAGATCAGGTGTATGTGAGTGTAGGGATGGTGTTAAGGAAGAAGGGAGTGTTTGTAGATGGGAGGTGGACGAGGCAGGTGACATGTGGCAACCCTGTACCCCATCATCATGGCTTCCGCCCGCGGGCACTAGCCACTAGGCTGCCCCAAGCATGCCCCAAGAGGCTTCACCGGCACCTTACTCCATTTTCCCAGTGCCTACCTTCACCCCATAGCCTCCCCTGCTCCTCCTGCTGGCACCTGCACGCATCTGAGAGGCGTGGACCGCGCCATCTCCGACAGGGGAACGCTGGGAAGCGTTCCTTTAGGTGGCTTGACTGGGCCAAGAGTCAGTGGTGATGCTGCCTCGCTCAGTCTCTCTATTATTGTGTCTCGCTCTCGACGCTCCTACGCTGCCTACCGCGTCAGGTGGCAGGTGGCGTGGCTGTCAGCAGCCATAATGTCGCCATATGTCTAACTCCAGTGGAGGGAGATGGCTGGCCAGGCTGGTGTGAGTGATTGTCGTGCATGAGGCAGCCTGCCTGCCCCCCCCCTCACCTACACCCCCCCCCCACACACACCCCCACACACCCCCCTCCTCAACATTCCTCAGAGGAGCATACCCCGTTGTTACTGGTAGAGTTACGACTCCTCCTCTTCCCCCGCCTCTCCTCCTCCCCACCTACGCTGACCCCCGCCCCTCCATCATGCTCTCCCGCCCCTCATCGCTGAAGTAAATCCTGTTTCAGCTGCTTCCAACAACGACAATTCGAACATGTGTTCGCGAAGAAGGTTCGGCACGCGCGTGTGTGAACCCCAGAGAGAGAGGGGGGGGGGGCGCTCCTAGGAGAATGGAGGCAGTGCTCCTCCCCCCACCTCATCCTCTTCCCCCCCTCCCCACCCCCTCTTCCCTCCCTCTCCCCATCTTCCCCCACCACCTTCTTATCCTCTTCCTCCTCCTCCTCCTCCTCCTCCTGCCGTAGAGTAGGAGGCGGCGACCGTTCACCTCTGCTAGTCCTCCACGCCACACGCACCACGCTCGCTAAAACACTAAACGCCACTATGTCCCCAGCGCCACCAGCCCCCCCTTCCCCCTCTCCCCCCCCCCACCACCTGAGCCAAGGTGGGCAGCGAACCCACCCTTTTCTCCCCACCCACGCCCTCTTCCTCCCCACCCACGCCCTCTTCCTCCCCACCCACGCCCTCTTCCTCCCCACCCACGCCCTCTTCCTCCCCACCCACGCCCTCTTCCTCCCCACCCACGCCCTCTTCCTCCCCACCCACGCCCTCTTCCTCCCCACCCACGCCCTCTTCCTCCCCACCCACGCCCTCTTCCTCCCCGCCCACGCCCTCTCCCCACCCACTCCCCCTCCCCACCCCTGCGGGAGGTGGTGTGGGGCCCGCAATGTTTTGTGTTTACTACCAAAGGGTAATGCTATTGAGGACATTGCTACTAAAGAGGGAATTTTACTACAATAGAGGGAATATAGAGGACATATACGGTACGCATAGACGCGATAAAGCACCTAAATTATTGGGATCGTCTCAAAGCTCTCCAAATGTACTCACTAGAAAGGAGACGAGAGAGATACCAAATAATATACACATGGAAAATACTGGAGGGCAAAGTCCCAAATCTACACAGTAAAATAACAACGTACTGGAGTGAACGATATGGAAGAAAATGCAGAATAGAACCAGTGAAGAGCAGAGGTGCCATAGGCACAATCAGAGAACACTGTATAAACATCAGAGGTCCGCGGTTGTTCAACACCCTCCCAGCGAGCATAAGAAATATTGCCGGAACAACCGTGGACATCTTCAAGAGGAAACTAGATTGTTTCCTCCAAGGAGTGCCGGACCCAACCGGGCTGTGGTGGGGTATGTGGGCCTGCGGGCCCCTCCAAGCAACAGCCTGGTGGACCAAACTCTCACAAGTCAAGCCTGGCCTCGGGCCGGGCTTGGGGAGTAGAAGAACTCCCAGAACCCCATCAACCAGATATATGTAGTACACATAATAGAGGACGGTCACCAACTCTTTAACACACACACACACACACACACACACCTTACCCAGATGAGCCATAGAGACGATAGAAAGAATTTTTTAGGCGTCAGAGTAGTTAACAAATGGAATGCATTAGGCAGTGATGTGGTGGAGGCTGACTCCATACACAGTTTCAAATGTAGATATGATAGAGCCCAGTAGGCTCAGGAATCTGTACACCAGTTGATTGACAGTTGAGAGGCGGGACCAAAGAGCCAAAGCTCAACCCCCGCAAGCACAAACAGGTGAGTACAAATAGGTGAGTACACACACACACACACACACACACACACACACACACACACACACACACACACACACACACACACACACACATTCCCAGGAGGTAGCCCGTAGCAGCTGTCTAACTCCCAAGTACCTGTTTACTGCTAAGTGAACAGGCGCATGAGGGTGAAAAGAAACTTCCCACTTGTTTCTGACTCGGCCGGGAATCGAACCCTGAGGACTACGACCCCCGAGCGCTGTCTACTCAGCCGCGAGGCCGTGTATGTGTGTGCATGCGTGTGTGTGCGTGCGTGCGTGCGTGCGTGCGCTGGTATCACTAGGTAGCCATCTGGTGGAACTCCCTAGGGCAGGCTCCATGATGTCCATCTTCCCCACTCCCACCACAACAGGGGTAGTGGGCGGGGCACCAGGAGCTAAACCCCTACTTCTCTCCAGTCAATATTAAGTAAGCACCACCACCACTACCGACAACTTAATGATTCCTCCATCACAAGGTGTCCAACCACTTGGGCTGGACGGTAGAGCGACGGTCTCGCTTCCTGCAGGTCGGCGTTCAATCCCCGACCGTTCAAGTGCTTGGGCACCATTCCTTCCCCCCGTCCCATCCCAAATCCTTATCCTGACGTCTTCCAAATGCTATATAGTCGTAATGGCTTGGCGCTTTCCCCCTGATAGTTCCATTCCATTCCATCACAAGGTCAGCAAATTGCAACAGGAGAAAGAATAGTTAGACTGCATCTCTCCTAGATTATTGAGAGAGTACCGGACGGACCCAAACCAGAGGCTCCGCTCCAGTACAGTCACCAGTATGGTGACCAGTACAGTCACCAGTATGGTGACCAGTACAGTCACCAGTACAGTCACCAGTACAGTCACCAGTATCGTCACCAGTATCGTCACCAGTACAGTCACCAGTATGGTCACCAATATGGTCACCAGTATAGTCACCAGTATGGTCACCAGTATGGTCACCAGTACAGTCACCAGTATGGTCACCAGTATGGTCACCAGTACAGTCACCAATATGGTCACCAGTATGGTCACCAGTACAGTCACCAGTATGGTCACCAGTACAGTCACCAGTATAGTCACCAGTATGGTCACCAGTATGGTCACCAGTACAGTCACCAGTATGGTCACCAGTATGGTCACCAGTATGGTCACCAGTACAGTCACCAGTATGGTCACCAGTATGGTCACCAGTATGGTCACCAGTATAGTCACCAGTATGGTCACCAGTATAGTCACCAGTACAGTCACCAGTATGGTCACCAGTATGGTCACCAGTATGGTCACCAGTATAGTCACCAGTACAGTCACCAGTATAGTCACCAGTATGGTCACCAGTATAGTCACCAGTACAGTCACCAGTACAGTCACCAGTATGGTCACCAGTACAGTCACCAGTATAGTCACCAGTATGGTCACCAGTATGGTCACCAGTACAGTCACCAGTATGGTCACCAGTACAGTCACCAGTATGGTCACCAGTATGGTCACCAGTACAGTCACCAATATGGTCACCAGTATGGTCACCAGTACAGTCACCAGTATGGTCACCAGTATGGTCACCAATATAGTCACCAGTATGGTCACCAGTATGGTCACCAGTACAGTCACCAATATGGTCACCAGTATAGTCACCAGTACAGTCACCAGTATGGTCACCAGTATGGTCACCAGTATGGTCACCAGTATGGTCACCAGTACAGTCACCAGTACAGTCACCAGTATGGTCACCAGTATGGTCACCAGTACAGTCACCAGTACAGTCACCAGTATGGTCACCAGTACAGTCACCAGTATAGTCACCAGTATGGTCACCAGTATGGTCACCAGTACAGTCACCAGTATGGTCACCAGTATAGTCACCAGTATGGTCACCAGTACAGTCACCAGTACGGTCACCAGTATGGTCACCAGTACAGTCACCAGTACGGTCACCAGTATGGTCACCAGTATGGTCACCAGTATGGTCACCAGTACAGTCACCAGTACGGTCACCAGTACGGTCACCAGTATGGTCACCAGTATGGTCACCAGTATAGTCACCAGTATGGTCACCAGTATGGTCACCAGTATAGTCACCAGTATGGTCACCAGTACAGTCACCAGTATGGTCACCAGTACAGTCACCAGTATGGTCACCAGTACGGTCACCAGTACAGTCACCAGTATGGTCACCAGTATGGTCACCAGTATGGTCACCAGTACAGTCACCAGTACAGTCACCAGTATGGTCACCAGTACAGTCACCAGTACAGTGACCAGTATGGTCACCAGTACAGTCACCAGTATGGTCACCAGTACAGTCACCAGTACAGTCACCAGTATGGTCACCAGGACAGTCACCAGTACAGTCACCAGTATAGTCACCAGTATGGTCACCAATATAGTCACCAGTATAGTCACCAGTATAGTCACCAGTATAGTCACCAGTATGGTCACCAGTATAGTCACCAGTACAGTCACTAGTACAGTCACCAGTATGGTCACCAGTACAGTCACCAGTATGGTCACCAGTATGGTCACCAGTACAGTCACCAGTATGGTCACCAGTACAGTCACCAGTACAGTCACCAGTACAGTCACCAGTACAGTCACCAGTATGGTCACCAGTACAGTCACCAGTACAGTCACCAGTATGGTCACCAGTACAGTCACCAGTACAGTCACCAGTATGGTCACCAGTACAGTCACCAGTATGGTCACAGTACGGTCACCAGTATGGTCACCAGTACGGTCACCAGTATGGTCACCAGTATAGTCACCAGTATGGTCACCAGTATGGTCACCAGTATGGTCACCAGTATGGTCACCAGTACAGTCACCAGTATGGTCACCAGTACGGTCACCAGTATGGTCACCAGTATGGTCACCAGTACGGTCACCAGTATGGTCACCAGTATGGTCACCAGTATGGTCACCAGTATGGTCACCAGTATAGTCACCAGTATGGTCACCAGTACAGTCACCAGTATGGTCACCAGTATGGTCACCAGTACAGTCACTAGTATGGTCACCAGTATGGTCACCAGTACAGTCACCAGTATGGTCACCAGTATGGTCACCAGTACAGTCACCAGTATGGTCACCAGTATGGTCACCAGTATAGTCACCAGTACAGTCACCAGTATGATCACCAGTACGGTCACCAGTACAGTCACCAGTACAGTCACCAGTATGGTCACCAGTACAGTCACCAGTATGGTCACCAGTACAGTCACCAGTATGGTCACCAGTACAGTCACCAGTATGGTCACCAGTACAGTCACCAGTGTGGTCACCAGTACAGTCACCAGTATGGTCACCAGTATGGTCACCAGTACAGTCACCAGTATGGTCACCAGTACAGTCACCAGTATGGTCACCAGTACAGTCACCAGTATGGTCACCAGTACAGTCACCAGTATGGTCACCAGTACAGTCACCAGTACAGTCACCAGTGTGGTCACCAGTACAGTCACCAGTATGGTCACCAGTATGGTCACCAGTACAGTCACCAGTATGGTCACCAGTACAGTCACCAGTGTGGTCACCAGTATGGTCACCAGTACAGTCACCAGTATAGTCACCAGTATGGTCACCAGTATAGTCACCAGTACAGTCACCAGTACAGTTAAACCACGGCGCACACTCCAAAAATAACTAACAAAAAAAAAAAAATAAATCATTTTCGAACCTGGGCCAAAAGTTTAACAGTCCACAAAGTCAAATCTGGACCATCGACCGGGCTGTATAGGCTGGCCAGTCCACTATGGCACCCGGATGACGTCATCCAATATGGCATCCAAATGACGTCATGTAATATGGCGTTCAAATGACGCCACTCCCGTCCATATATAGTAGGGGGGGGGGGAATGGGACATTCTCCATTATTCAGGTGGTTGGTCTTTCTGTGGGTCCATTGGGCCCATTGGTCTTTCAGACCGCGTCCTCGCCCCATTCTTGTACCCATAGTGTGAGTTAATGGTGTACTTTGTTAATGATGGTTCGTGACTAATGGGTGGTCTTATGAAAGCTTTTTCAATCATTTATTATTATTTTTATTATTATTTTTCTACCACAGATGTGGCCAGACATTTACAATGCTAACCAGTTTGTATATACATTTTCCACTGTCCTCTTTGGACAAGGTTAAGGAGATGTTAAACATATAGTTCAGTGATTTTTTGAACAATTAACCGCAGAATTGGGTGATTGTAGTGTTTTTAAAATGGCAATTTAACCTACATGCATAAATATATAGATTTACGCCTGTCCTACATAATCAGCGTTCGTGGTATGTTCTTTTATACATAACGTGATTAATATGTGTTTACAAATGTGAAATGCTATTTTGATCAACTTACACATATCCTGTATACACATCCATACATACATATATTTAAACAAATATACACATAAATTTATCTCTCTCCTAATTTGACAGGGTAAGATAGCTGCTATTGAAACTAGTGTGTTGTTAAGCACTTAACCACCGTAGGTGATTAAATGCTTTTCCAAGCTCAGGTTATAGTTACATCACATACATTATATAAGTGATGTATAACAAAGTCAATCTTGACCACAAGTTCAGTATATGATCAAGTGTTCCAGTATTTACATACTAATATTCACATAGTCGGTATTCGACACTTACACAAAGTTGATACACAAGGTGTATTCGACACTTACACAGAGTTGACACACACACATGGTGTATTCGACACTTACACAAAGTTGACACACACATGGTGTATTCTAAACTTACACAGAGTTGACACACACATGGTGTATTCGACACTTACACAAAGTTGACACACACACATGGTGTATTCGACACTTACACAAAGTTGACACACACACATGGTGTATTCGACACTTACACAGAGTTGACACACACACATGGTGTATTCGACACTTACACAAAGTTGACACACAAGGTGTATTCGACACTTACACAAAGTTGACACACACATGGTGTATTCGACACTTACACAAAGTTGACACACACATGGTGTATTCGACACTTACACAGAGTTGACACACACACATGGTGTATCGACACTTACACAAAGTTGACACAAGGTGTACTCGACACTTACACAAAGTTGACACACACATGGTGTATTCAACATTTGGTGTTTGAGAAAGCTGCCAGATTCGTCTATAACCCATTCGAATTATTGATTAATAAGTGATCATATGAACGTTTCTTGAGTAATGAGTGATCGTATGAGTATAATGAATGACATTTCCACCGTCACATTAAATACCAATCACTATTATAATGAATAAATAGAACAGTCTGTTCTGAACACTTAAATAATAATTCATTGACCGCAACTCAGAGAAGAATAAATGCCAATTAGAGGTCACCATAGGTCAAGAGGTTAATAGCCCTCTTGAGACACTATTAGTGGCTCAGCCCACTATTGCATTGGACAGGTTAAATTAACACACATGGAGTTAATTTAACACAAGGGGTCGGGGCTGATAGTGTACAATATTGGTATATTGAATGACCTGATTGAGGTGTCCTAGCTATGGTTTCCTGCTTGAAGTGGAATTGATTGATAACAGCTAACAGCAGCAGGGTAGTGGCGGCAGGATAATAGCTAACACCAGCGGGGTAGTGGAGGCAGGATAACAGCTAACAGCAGCAGGGTAGTGAAGGCAGGATAACAGCTAACACCAGCAGGGTAGTGGAGGCAGGATAACAGCTAACAGCAGCAGGGTAGTGGAGGCAGGATAACAACTAACAGCAGCAGAGTGTAGTCGAGGCAGGATAACAGCTAACAGCAGCAGGGTAGTGAAGGCAGGGATAACGCTTAACACCAGCGGGGTAGTGAGGGCAGGATAACCTTACACCACAGCGGTAGTGGAGGCAGGATAAACAGCTAACACCATGCTGGGTAGTGAAGGCAGGATAACCGCTTAACACCAGCGGGGTAGTGAAGGCAGGATAACCGCTTAACACCAGCCGGGGTAGTGAAGGCAGGATAAACCGCTAACACCAGCGAGGTAGTGGAGGCAGGATAACAGCTAACACAGCAGGGTAGTGAAAGGCAGGATAACAGCAAACATGCAGCTGGGCTAGTGAAGGCAGGATAACAGCTAACACTAGCGGAGAGTGGTGGAAGAGAGAGAGAGAGAGGAGAGAAGAGGAAGAGAGAGAGGAGAGAGAGGGGAGAGAGAGAGAGAGAGAGAGAGAGAGAGAGAGAGAGAGAGAGAGAGAGAGAGAGAGAGAGAGAGAGAGAGCAACCCAAGGGGAACATATCGGTGAGCAATAATCACACCCTGACATCGTGGCTTCAACAGCTTCGACCCCTGGTGATAGAACCTTCACTAACCTCTTATAACAACTGTGTTTGGATATAGCCATTAGATATGCATGAGAGAGGGAGCCAGCCAACTGTTGTGGGAAGGGTTTTCGTCCCTCCGGCATTCCTCTTAACCTCCCAGTGTGTTTTTTCTTTTGTTTGATTTGTTCCTGTCCTTCTTCCCCCCCCCCCTGATGGCATCAGAATTTTGGGAGGCTTTGTCAATTTAAATCACCGCTATTGTTAAACCTTTGGAGAAATGAGTTTAAGCAGCTGTAGGGGGGCCTAGGTTTGTACGCTTTTGGATAGGTTTAACCACTGTAGATTTGACGCATGTCAAGGGCGAGAGGGAGGGGGGAGGGGCCTTGGCCCCCCTTGATGGGGGGGGGGGGAGGCGTCTCGTGACGGAGTTAATGACTCGGTTAAACGCTAAAATCAACAACAAGTTCCTGAGTCAA
>WNGS01161107.1:6507715-6537800 GCA_020271785.1 Procambarus virginalis
CTCTCAGCTGTAATCTTTTTTTTTTTAGATATATACAAGGTTTTGCATTTGTACAGCCACCAGTACGCGTAGCATTTCGGGCAGGTCACCTGGAATACGTATTCCAACCCCGCCGCGAAGACCTTGTTACAACCAAACGATTTTACTGTTGTACTCCATTTTACAAGTACCTATTTTCTGTGAGTTAAACATCGATACTACAGTTAAGGATTGTGCGCCCAGTAAAATCCTCCCCGGCCAGGATTACGAACCCACACAAAGCGCTTTTTCCCGCGGTCGACGGCCAAGCGAATGTCTTACACTACACTACTATCTCTATCAGTGCGAAATGATAGTTGCACAGGTGTTGGAAGACGGCAAACGTGGCACTAGTATAAGAAAGAAGGTAGAGAGAATAGGCAGTTGACTACAGACGAGTCAAGCAAGCATAAGCTTGCTTATGCTGGCAAGCATAAGCTGCAAACTTCTCGACAAAATAATAAGGGTAAGATTAGTTACACCTAGAGAGAACAAGGTAGCAAATTGCAGGCGACGAGTCACAATGAACGTGGCTGAAATATGTTGACCAGACCACACACTAGAAGGTGAAGGGGCGACGACGTTTCGGTCCGTCCTGGACCATTCTCAAGTCGATTGTGATTGAGAATGGTCCAGGACGGACCGAGACGTCGTCGTCCTTTCACTTTCAAGTGTGTGGACTCGTCAACATAGGAAATTAAGCACCAACATGCCTCTATGTACAGTAAATCACGCATAACGAACTTCCGGCAGTTCTACGATAAGCTACGAAAAAGTACAAAATTTAGAAGGATGTAGACAGCTGGAAGACAGTAAATGTAGTGCCAATATACAGACACGAGGACAGGAAGGAGCCACTGTGCCTGAGACAGATGTCACTGCCACCTGCACTTAGACAGGACAAGACAAGTGGGACATGGCATTAGACAAATACAAACAACAGAACCACACGACTCGAAAGAAAGGGGAAAACCCTGACCTTAGGAATCTAACGACCGAAGTTGAAATTTACGACAATAAAAGTGTACCAAATAGAAGGAGACTATTTTCTAGACGTCCATGAAGCCTTTGTCATAGTTCTGCAGTAAAGGATTTTTCATAAATATGAGACAATGATACAAGACGATAAATAGTGAGAAAACACAGTGAGACACTGTGAGATAACACAATACACATTGAGGCAATACAATGCACATTGAGGCAGCACAATACAGAGCAAAAAGAGCATAAGGTCGATCCTCCCCACTCATCCCCCTTCCCCATGCGCCTTGATGGTCCAGGACGTGAAATTAACCAAAATCGAATTTAACATTTTGTGTTGTAAACTTTGGTGGAGTTTGAGTTGGTTGAAGCTTGCATGAGCTTGTGTGTTTTGTGTACAGGTTGGCACCAGCGGTGTATGCTGGTGGCGGCGTCTGGGGCTCCATGGGCCAGATTCACGAAGCAGTTACGAACCTGGGGCCAGATTCACGAAGCAGTTACGCAAGCACTTACGAATGTGTACATCTTTCCTCAATTTTTGACGGCTTTGGTTACATTTATTAAACAGTTTACAAGCGTGAAAACTTGCCAATCAACTGTTGTTACTGTTATAAACAGCCTCCTGGTGCTTCAGAGCTCATTAACTGTTTAATAATTGTAAACAAAGCCGCCAAAGATGAGAAAAGATGTACAGGTTCGTAAATGCTTGCGTAACTGCTTTGTGAATCTGGCCCCAGGTTCGTAAGTGCTTGCGTAACTGCTTCGTGAATCTGACCCCAGGTTCGTAAGTGCTTGCGTAACTGCTTCGTGATTCTGACCCCTGGTGTGGGCCACCACACCGGTGCCAAGAGACCACTGGTATAAACCACACACCAACGTCTCGGTGTGAGTTCCACTCAAACGGAACTGTATTCGCAAAAAAAAGTTCTCCAACTCAAAATTTAACTGGAGCAAGAAATGAGGAGTAGTGAGTGACCTCTGATGAGCCACGGCTGGCTCCCCATGCCCCCATGAGGCAGATTATGGCCTAATGTGTCTAATTTGGTATAAAAGGTTATGCCTATTCAGACTAAATTTGAAATGCTATGGGTAATTTGCCTGTTTAATCTTAAAACATTTGAGACGTTGCGAAGGTGAATTATGCAAATTGAACATCTTGAGTATGCAAGTGGAGAGTTCTGTAGATATTGTTTGCAACAGAGTCATATATGCTTTGAACAAATCCACAAGGGCCGTTATGAGGGCTCGAACTTACATCCGAGAGGATCCCAGACGCTGTCTTAATATATGGCTTTCTTCAGTATATATATATTTCGGTGGCATGAGTTTGCAATTTTTAATTTTAATTCATTCTGTGTGTGCATTGATCATAATTCTTAATGCCATATTGCACATCAGACTGAATTATCAACAGGAATATCTTAGATCTACACAGATTTGCAGATCATATACTTATGTGAATTAACTTAATAAATCCACAAGGGCCGTGATCAGCGTTCGAACCTACGGCCAGGATGCATCACGCTATTGTGATTTCTGTGTATATTATGTGAATTTATGTAATGAATACATAGTTTGTATGGTAAACTGTCATCTTGTGCGGGTGATATATAATAATAATAATAATAATAATATATTTTATTTTTAAAAGTACATACATGGATGCAGAGTTACAAACATTCCGACTGGTTTATATGTAGAGCTAGTACATACAATACCTAAAGCCACTAGTACACACACATATGATGTATGTGAAGCAGGGAATGGTAACACCCTTGTAGATGTCATCTGGGTGACTTAGAAAGAGTTAGGAAGTAATTAATGAAGAGATATGCTCTTACGGATATTATGAACCGTGTGGGATGCTTGCAAGGCCAGCAGGCAGAGGAAGGATTGCAATGTTGCCTCTTCTTCAAAGTGGCATTTAAAGAGACAAGATGCAAGTATTATAGAGTAGCTATATGAATATAATGCCTTCGCCTCTTATTCCATCTTTAATAGGCATCTCTCCCTCTCCTCTTTCCCAGGGCCATGGGAAGATGTTTGGCTAAGGTTGTGATAGGCAGGAGGACGAAGAACGCATGGGAAGAGACAGAGATGAGGGGGGAGGGAGGGAGGAAAAAAGGAGAGAGGGAGAGGGAGAGAGAGGTATGGAGGGAGAGAAAGGTAAGGTAGGAGAGACAGAGAGATAATGAGGAGAGTGCCAGGGTTCCCAGGTGGCTGGTGGGAGGCCTTACCAAGAGCTAATGAGTGGCATCTATACAGAAATATGTACATTTCTTCCCTCGTCATAAGTGAGGGAAGAAGGGGTAAGGTAAGGGGAAAGAAAAGTGAGAACGGAGGAATAATGTATGCAGGAAGGGAATAAGAAATAGTGGCGGTGAGTATTGGATAAGTAATTATAAACAAAAAAAGATTGTATAAAGATATATATATATATATATATATATATATATGTATATATATATATATATATATATATATAATATATATATATTATTATATATATATATTATATATATTTATATATATAACGAACCCAGGCCTAAGCGCCGGGGATATCTTTACCACTACGCCACGGGGACATCCCTCTCAGGTTCAGCAGCCTGTTGTGGCAGACAAGTCACCCAAAGTCCTCCTCTCTGCTGCTGGTGGTTCAGGAGTAGGGGCTCCTATTTCTCCTCTACGAAGGACTGGCCGGAGACACGCTCTTTACTGTAGCTCTCACTCAGTAGTCTCCGTGCTGAGTGGGGGCGTCCAGGCTCCTCCTGCCGGGGGGGTTGGGGGGTGTTGTTGATTAATGAAATAGTATTGCATTTGTTTTTTAATGTTGTGTTGATCGAACACCGCCATGCAACCATTGGTGTATTGCGTGTTTGGCGTTCATTAACCCGTGAGCCACATTTGTGTAGCTCATACCTGACTCCTGTCAGGTNTTAAAATTCGCACAGCGAGGCTCCTGGGCCAAGCTCCTGGGTCTAGGCTCCTGAGCCAGGCTCCTGGCTCCTCTTGTTAAAAATCACAACTTTGAACAGTCTGTTAAGTGCAAAATTGTGAGAAGATTCAGCGGTATGCACCAGACTAGTCCCGAACTGAGAGGTGTGAGCTAGGAGGAAAGGCTAAGGAGCTGAACCTCACTCCGGAAAACAGAAAGTAAGGGGAGACATGATAACCACCTACAAAATTCTCAGGGAAATTGATAGGGTAGAAAAGACAAACTCTTTAGCACGGGTGGTACGCGAACAAGGGGACACAGATGGAAACTGAGTATCCAAATGAGCCACAAAGACTTAGAAAGAATTTTTTCAGTGTCACAGTGTTAACAAATGGAATGCATTAGGCAGTGATGTGGTGAAGGCTGACTCCATACACGATTTTCAAATATAGATATGATAAACCCATAGACTCAGGAACCTGTACACTAGTTAATTGAGTTAGGAGGCGGGACCAGAGAGCCGAAGCTCAACCCCCACGCAAGCACAACTAGGTGAGTACACACACACACGCACGCACACACTCAACATCTGGTAGCATCCGACGCCCCAGATGAGATGAACAGATAAGTACCATTTAATCTCCAGGTCATCGCCAGCTTCCCACAGCGACACTCCCTCATCTCTAATGCGTAGCTGCGTGTCGTCTTGCGGTGAGTAATTACACACCTTGCCGGCTACCACAGTGGGGATTAGTATGTTACTGTGTGTCCTGTGTGTGGTTGTCAGGCTTGGTGTGTGGGTGTGGGTGTGTGTCCTCTGTGTGGTTGTCAGGCTTGGTGTGTGGGTGTGGGTGTGTGTCCTCTTGTGTGGTTGACAGGCTTGGTGTGTGGGTGTGTGTGTGTTCTCTTGTGTGGTTGACAGGCTTGGTGTGTGGGTGTGTGTGTGTCCTCTGTGTGGTTGACAGGCTTGGTGTGTGGGTGTGTGTGTGTCCTCTGTGTGGTTGACAGGCTTGGTGTGTGGGTGTGTGTGTATCCTCTTGTGTGGTTGTCAGGCTTGGTGTGTGGGTGTGTGTGTGTCCTCTGTGTGGTTGCCAGGGTGTATGGGTTGAATTTACTATTTGTGCCTGCAAGATAGAGCAGTTAGCTCTTGGACCCCGCCTTTCTAACTGTCGCTTGTCTAATGTACTGACTTCCGACCCATTTTTCCGGCCACATATTTCTCTCTAATAAACACACACACACACTCACACACACACACACACACACACACACACACACACACACACACACACACACACACACACACACACACACACACACACACACACGCGCGCGCGCGCGCAGAGCCTGGCCTCAGGCCGGGTTCGGGAGTAGAAGAACTCCCGAAACCCTCCCCAGGTAAACTCCAGGTATGTTTGCAATGATCCAGAGATGCCACATCTGTTGCATTATCCAGTAATTTGTTCAGTAAATCAACAACCCCCATTTGTAAACCAGTATTTACCGAGGTCTTTCCTGAATCCAATTTATATACATTGTTTCGTGTTCTATAATGGTTTGTTTTGTTTAAAACATTATTTATATCTCTTTGTTATACGCGTTTAGCCTTTTACTTTTAATGTTTCTAGAGAATATATAGATAAATTGTGTTTAAACCTCCCTTCATAACGGTGGTTTGTGTTGACTTTATCATCCCTCCGTGTTGGCGTTCAAGTGAATTAATGTCCATTTTGTACATAACAAAATTACATTACCATGCCATTTTGTAGTATGGTAATGGAAATTGAAATGTATAATTTAAATGGGACCTAAAAAGAAAGATTAAGATTTGTACAGCTTCTTTATGGACGATCAGGTATCCTTTGGAGGTGCTTATCCAGTTCTCTCTTGAACACTGTGAGGGGTTTGCCAGTTATGGCCCTTATGTGTAGTGGAAGCGTGTTGAGCAGTCTCGGGCCTCTGATGTTGATAGTTCTCTCTTGAACACTGTGAGGGGTCGGCCAGTTATGGCCCTTATGTGTAGTGGAAGCGTGTTGAGCAGTCTCGGGCCTCTGATGTTGATAGTTCTCTCTTGAACACTGTGAGGGGTCGGCCAGTTATGTCCCTTATGTGTAGTGGAAGCGTGTTGAACAGTCTCGGGCCTCTGATGTTGATAGTTCTCTCTTGAACACTGTGAGGGGTCGGCCAGTTATGTGCCTTATGTGTAGTGGAAGCGTGTTGAACAGTCTCGGGCCTCTGATGTTGATAGAGTTCTCTCTCAGAGTACCTGTTGCACCTCGGTTTTTCAACGGGGGTATTCTGCACATCCTGCCATGTCTTCTGATCTCATGTGATGTTATTTCTGTGTGCAGGTTTGGGACCAGCCCCTCTAATATTTTCAATGTGTAAATTATTATGTATCTCTCCCGCCTGCGCTCAAGGGAGTACAGATTTAGGTTCTTTAGTCGGTCCCAATAGTTTAGATGTTTTACTGAGTGGATTCTAGCAGCAAAAGGATCTCTGCACGCTCTCCAGGTCAGCAATTTCTCCAGTTTTGAAAGGGGGCTGTCACAGGGTACCTGGTGCCTTGTACCCATACAGGGTACAAGGTACTACCCACACAGGGTACCTGGTGCCTTGTACCCACACAGGGCACAAGACACTACCTACACAGGGTACCTGGTGCCTTGTACCCATACAGGGTACAAGGTACTACCCACACAGGGTACCTGGTGCCTTGTACCCATACAGGGTACAAGGTACTACCCACACAGGGTACCTGGTGCCTTGTACCCACACAGGGCACAAGACACTACCTACACAGGGTACAAGGCACAATTGGGTACAAGGTACCCAATTGTGTTCTTCCGGTAATTACAGTTACTTCCCAATGTTCCCTAAATGTATCACGTTTTACTTCTGGTTTAAGGTATAGCTTGATTGTGTTTTGTAAGCAGTTCCTGTTTTATTTCCTCAGGTTTCTTATCCTTCAATGAATATGATTTTTGTTTCTTCATGAGTGATTGTAAGGCATACTTAACGCCAGCTTGGAGTTCTTCCTTATGTTGAGGTTACGCTCGAAACAATCCTAACGACCCTGTGGAGAGAATGATACAGTGGTTTAGTTTGCATCTTTAACTGTGCCCGATGTGAGGCTGAGAAAGAGTACTGGAGCAAGCACAGTACCCAGGGCGACTGTGCGTTTCACGGTAGGTGATTTGGATTGTACTTTATTGACTATTACGCTTTCGCTTCTGTTCGTTAAGATTTATTTACCCTTTTTGATGTGTTGCCTCGCCATAGTCACATGTGTGTGTGTGTGTGTGTGTGTGTGTGTGTGTGTGTGTGTGTGTGTGTGTGTGTGTGTGTGTGTGTGTGTGTGTGTGTGTGTGTGTGTATAATGCCTGGATATCATGCTTGTCTTCCACGACACATGTGGCCTGGTCACACTGGTCCAGCAGGTGTGTGTGTGTGTGTGTGTGTGTGAGGTTGGAGCGCCTCTGCTCTAAACCCATGTTGTCCAGGGTTATATATGCAGATCTGGCGACCTCATATGTTGTGTGGTCTGAACTATGTGGTGAGGCAGGTGAGGCAGCAGGCGAGGTGAGGCAGCAGGTAAGGCAGCAGGTGAGGCAGCAGGCGAGGTGAGGCAGCAGGTGAGGCAGCAGGCGAGGCGAGGCAGCAGGTGAGGTCCAGCCTGGGTTGTCGCGAAGGTCGTGGCGCAAGACTGAGATAAGAGGTTCTTGTTTATGGTTACTGCTCACCACACCAGACCCGTAGTGACGACCCTGCCTCGCCTCGCTCCTGCTGCTGCCTCGCCTCCTGCTGTCTCGCCTGCTTAATTGCTCCTGCCTCTCCTGCTGATGATGTTATATCTTATATATCGTTACTGCTTCCTCTGCCGTTATCTTCACCCCTAACAACACCTCACATCCCCCCCCCCATCGTTACCTCTCTCAGCCCCCTCATCACCTCTCTGGTCTAAGCCGTAACTGTGTTCAAGAGAGAGAGAACTGTATTATAACCTTTCAGAAGAGTTATTGATTAGTTAAGGTTGTAGTGGGGCGGTAGGCGGTGACGCCGCACGGTAGTGGCACGCTCGGTATAGTGAGGTACTGTGAAGGACCAGTACTGTGAGGGTCCAGTAGGCCTACAGTGCGACAGAGGTACTGCGAGGTTGGGAATATTTCCCAACACATAAAGTTGCGTGCCGTTGATTATGTAGGGCACCTTTGGGCAGAGGTGCCATAGGCACAATCAGAGAGCACCGTATAAACATCAGAGGTCCGCGGTTGTTCAACGTCCTTCCAGCGGCTATAAGAAATATTGCCGGAACAACCGTGGACATCTTCAAGAGAAAACTGGACTGTTTTCTAAGAGAAGTTCCGGACCAGCCGGGCTGTGGTGGGTATGTGGGCCTGCGGGCCGCTCCGAGCAACAGCCTGGTGGACCAAGCTCTCACAAGTCGAGCCTGGCCTCGGGCCGGGCTCGGGGAGTAGAAGAACTCCCAGAACCCCATCAACCAGGTATCAACCAGGTATGTTGAAATATTTCCAAGAGAGACTGACACCCAAGATATGGCATTAAAGGAAAAGGATGTCGACAGACAGACGAAGGCGAATTGTCAAGATAACTACCCGCGAGATGTTCGCTATCACAATCGTCTCTTTCCCGAGCCTCCCTGCAGATAACATCAAGATTTATCCACGCATCAATTCACCGGCTCTCAGCCTCGCTTAACTAAAACTGGCGTAAGATCTTTCTAAAAAAATGGCATTGTCACCTTAGAATGATTTAATTTAATGAATTTGATGGAGGTATGGCCAGTGTCTGAGAGAGTGAGGCGATCTGCCCTGCAGACAAATTCTTCCCCACAAAAGGCAAAATTGCCTTCGGATCTGAGACCTGCTCGAGTTCCAGCAGACACAGACAGACTCGTGTGTCTGTGAGGTGTGAGGTGTGAGGTGTGAGGGGGCGGGGTTAAATGAGAACCACACGAAGCTTGAAGCTGTGAATGCTTTTAAGGAAAGAATGTTTGATGTGCTAAATTTATGCGAGATAAATCTGAGAGTGAAAATCAAGAATGGAGTAAATCAGGAGAGGAAGATGTAGTGAAAAAAATGAAGAACAGAATGGAACTGTGAACGGCTTCAGGGTGTTTGTGTGTAAAATTGATGCTTTTAATGTTTACCTGAATTTACCTGAGGGGCGCTGTATCTAGTGGCTTCGTGTAATGACAGAACTATGCTTTGGGTGTTGTCAGACACACGCTATAGTTAACTGTGTGTAAGGTCCGCGGTTGTTCAACACCCTCTCAGCGAGCATAAGAAATATTGCCGGAACAACCGTGGACATCTTCAAGAGAAAACTAGATCATTTTCTCCAAGGAGTGCCGGACCCAACCGGGCTGTGGTGGGGTATGTGGGCCTGCGGGCCGCTCCAAGCAACAGCCTGGTGGACCAAACTCTCACAAGTCAAGCCTGGCCTCGGGCCGGGCTTGGGGAGTAGAAGAACTCCCAGAACCCCATCAAGCGGGTATCAACCAGGTAAAGGAATGGTGCCCCAACCACTTGGTGGACTGTCGGGAATTGAACGCCGACCTGCATGAAGCGAGACCGTCGCTCTACCGTCCACCCCAAGTGACTGGGTTTATCAAACTGAAAGTATAATCACATTTCTGTCCATCCTGGACCCTTATTGAGTCAAAACTAAGGGAAGAGATGATTGGTGCAGATTCAACCAGCCAGGAGGTGGTACGGGCATGAATAACCCGTGATGAGGGAAGAAAGGTATAGGAGCCATTCTAAGGGAAGAGAGGAGGTGGGGAGAGAAGGGAATAAAACAGGGACATGGATACAGAGCGAAAGGCAGCGCAATGAGAGAAGAAACAATTAAGTAAAGTAAACGAGAAAGGAAGGAAGGAAGAAAAACGCAGAAAGTAAATAATGCACAAAGATAACTAAAAGAGAATGAAATTAGAGAGAGAGAGAGAGAGAGAGAGAGAGAGAGAGAGAGAGAGAGAGAGAGAGAGAGAGAGAGAGAGAGAGAGAGAGAGAGAGAGAGAGAGAGAGAAAGAACAGAGAGAGAGAGAGAGAGAGAGAGAAGAGAGAGACACAGAGAGAGACAGAGAGAGAAAGAGAGAGGCAGAGAGAAACAGAGAGAAACAGAGAGACAGAGAGAGATAATGCGAGCACAGAGGGTCAGTTAGCCTAGTCAGTCCATGCTAGGGAGATTATAACATTTAACTACGTACTGAGAAAGACAAACATCACCAACAACAAAGACTGAACAAAGATTCGTGTGTGGCTTGGCTATAGAGGTGATACTTATCTTGAAGCAAAGTGAACAAATGAACATCTGTGATGAACATCAGTGATGTTCAGTAAGGGTTGCCAACCAGGCCCTTAGAGATCCACACGAGCTGCAACAAGGGTAAGAGGAACTGCTTTGGGTATCTTGAGGTTATCTTGAGATGATTTCGGAGCTTAGCGTCCCCGCGGCCCGGTCCTCCATCAGGCCTCCATTTTGTTACACACCTCCAGGAAGCAGCCCGTAGCAGCTGTCTAACTCCCTTCCAGGTTACTATTTACTGCTAGGTAACAGGGGCTTCAGGGCGAAAGAATCATTTTGGCCATTTGTCTCCGCCTCCACCGGGGATCGAACCCGGGACCTCAGGACTACGAATCCGAAGCGCTGTCCGTTCGAATCCGAATCCGAAGAAGCAGTTGAAGGTCTTTGTTTTAGCCAAGAAGTGGATTTTCGTTATACACAGTGAACGGGAAAGCCAAAAATCCCTTAGGGATTACAGTAAATTACTTGTGAGAAGATAAGTGTAATCTAAGAAAAGTTCAGCGTGATTAAGGAATTTTGGCATTAATAAGGAAGAAAATGCAGCAAACTGCGACTGAAGCCAATATGAACTTTAATGATAATCACGAAAGATTCTTAACTGCTGATGACGATATTACAGGCTGGTGAAAAGGATACTTTTTAAGCCCTAATAGACTGTAAGCGATGAAGCAGATGCAAATGTGAACATAATTGTTTTCCTGGTTTGAGAAGAATACTAAAAATGGCAGCAGATAAAGCAGGAAGTACACAAGAGGAAAAAAACACCCCTTGTTACCCCTTGCCGTTAATGATAAGATTTATCGCAAAATTTATTTATACAGTTGTAACTAAAATAAATTACCGGGTCTGGGCAATGAGACAAAATACGGAAAATCCAGATTATTAGAAAAAAAATTGAAAGCTGCGATTTTGCCATTATCCGAGTAATGAACACCAGAGTGAATGTGGGAATTCTGGAGGCATCAGGCTACAATGTGGCGGCTTGAAATGGAAATTGGAAATTTCCATTCCATTATGTTTCACAATTTCCAGTGAAAACACTGGAAATTGGAGAGAAATTGGGTGGTGATGAAGAGGGTAGGGACCCTTGGTGGAAGAGCTCACGAGGCTAGCATATTTGCATTCAGATAGTCTATTGCAAATAGACGCGTATAATTGTTTAATATATTTAATATTTTTATTTCCTCAACTGCTACCACCTTTTTTTTTGTTTTAGAAGTAACCTCTAGAGGCTTATCGATTTTTGTATGTTTTTTTTACGTAGATTTGAAACAGACAGAACTTGCTCATAACTGTTCATATTGGGTAGTGTGTGTACTCACCTAGTTGTGCTTGCGGGGGATGAGCTTTAGCTCTTTGGTCCCGCCTCTCAACCGTCAATCTACTGATGTACAGGTTCCTGAATCTACCGGGCTCTATCATATCTACATTTGAAACTGTGTATGGAGTCAGCCTCCACCACATCACTGCCTAATGCATTCCATTTACTAACTACTCTGAAATTGAAAAAGTTCTTTCTAATGTCACTGTGGCTCATTTGGGTACTCAGCTTCCACTTGTGTCTCCTTGTGCGTGTACCACCTGTGTTAAATAATCCATCCTTGTCTACCCTATCAATTCCCCTGAGAATTTTGTATGTGGTGATCATGTCTTCCCGAGCTCTTCTGTCTTCCAGCGACGTTCACGTAGCTTTTTCTCACAACTCATGCCTCTTAGTTCTGGGACTAACCTGGTGGCATACCTCTGAACTTTTTCCAGCTTCGTCTTGTGTTTGACAAGGTACGGGCTCCATGCTGGGGCCGCATACTCCAGGATTGGTCTTACATATGTGGTATACAAGGTTCTGAATGATTCCTTACACAGGTTTCTGAAAGCAGTTCTGATGTTAGCCAGCCTTGCATCCGCCGCCGATGTTATTCTTTTGATGTGGGTTTCAGGAGACGGATTTGGTGTGATATCAACTCCTAGATCTTTCTCTGTATCCGTTTCGTGAAGGACTTCATCTCCCATTCTGTATCCTGTGTCCGGCCTCCTGTTTCCTCCTCCTAGTTTCATCACCTTACATTTTCTTGTGTTGAACTTTAGAAGCCATTTGTTGGACCATATGTGTGTGTGTGTGGAGGGTGCTCAGTGTACCTCTCACCTTGTGCTGGACACACTCACACTCCTGCCTCACACTCACCCTCATCCTGCCTCACACTCACCCTCATCCTCCTGCCTCACACTCACCCATCCTCTTGCCTCACACTCACCCTCATCCTGCCTCACACTCACCCTCATCCTCCTGCCTCACACTCACCTCTCAGCCTCACACTGCCTCACACTCACCCTCATCCTCCTACCTCACACTCTGGCTCCTACTTGTACATTCTCCCACACTATTCTGCTCTCGCCAGTACTCCTCAAGGCCTGCACTCGCCTCTTTTATGCACTCTTACTGACACTTTCACTCGGCCTTCTCTCCCTTTTCATCCTATTTATCCCCTCACCCTTATTGCACTCTTCGTCCCCTCTCTATTTCCACTCCGTTCGACCCATTTCCCTTCTCACGCCTCGCTTGCGTGTTGTATCAAACGTGCCTTTACCTCATTTAACCTATTTGTCCTTGCTGGCGATGGGCTTCAGCTCTTGGGTCCAGCCTGACGGATGAGCCACGGGGGGGCGTCAGGAAGAACTTCCTCACGCCCCCGTGGACGCCATTTACAGCCGAAGAGTGCGCTTAGAAAGGCGGGGTCCAGGAGATGAGACGTAGCCCTCTAGACTATGGTAGGTATAAAAGCTGGTACTCAAGCTAAACAAAGTCATCCTGCTTCGACTCTCTCTCTCTCTCTCCTCTCATATATAACTCGCTCGCGTGGTGTACCTTCAACGCTCTTTTGTCTTATATATATATATATATATATATATATATATATATATATATATATATATATATATATATATATATATATATAAATAGTGTGTGTGTTGTATACCCGTTTTTATCGCCGTGTATCTGTTGTCTCCTCATTATTCTTGTGTCTCTCCTCTTATCTCTTAGCGTGTATATCCCTTAGTTCATTTGGTCGTTTGGTTTATTATTTTGAATGTTATCAACCTCAGGGGGTATCTGGTTACGTGTATATATATATATATATATATATATATATATATATATATATATATATATATATATATATATATATATATATATATATATATATATATAATGTAATTCTCTGTCTTTCAGTCTGCTTTTACATACAAATTAAAGAAATTAATTCAGATTTAGAAGAACTAAGAAATGCCCAGAGACCTGAAAGCTGCATTATTAAAAGTTATGACAAGTTTTGTAATAATTGGTATTTGTATGGTCAGCACAGTAACCGAACCAGGCAATGTGATGTAGTCATTGCGCGAATTTGCCTTGGCTATAGACACATCTGGCAGGTTAGTGAGGCTGAGCCACTACCAGAATACTCAGATTGTAAACTCTCTGATAAACCTTTAATGCATTCACTAGAACACTATATTGTTGAATGTGAAACCGTAAAGGACTTTAGACCACCTGGCCTCTTGTACCACCAACTGTGTAACTATTTTATTGACTCAGGTGTTCTGGACGACATCCTAACAATTTACCCAAAATTTGCTTGTCCATTTTAAAGAATGAAGAACAATTTTCATTTATATTACTTCCAAGCTGCATCACTTATGAACCCATCCCTGCCCTTGTGTGGCAGTGCACAATAGAAAGTTGTTTTCACATATCCAAACATTAAAACATTGATTGTAACCATGATATATATGTGCTTCAGTCTACAGTTTAGACCTATTGTCTTATGTATGACCCTCTGTCTTGCGTGATAGTGAATACCAGTATTATCCTCACTTTAATAAGACTATCAAAATCCTCAGATTAGGCAAAATTGTAATTAATTTTGTCAATAAAGATGTTAATAATAATAATTTTACAGAGGCAGGTTAGAAAGACATGTAACTTTTAGTAGTAACTTCACGCGACATGTAACGCGTGATACTACAGAGCTGATGACGCCTGTAACGTCTGGTGCAGGGGTGGCGACCCTATGGCACACGTGCCTAAAATGGCATACGAGCACATTTGGCGGTACGGTATGGAGTGCCGTCACTTTATTCTTTACACTCTCACATATATTATCATTAAATAAATATAATTGTCTAATCGACAGGCTGATGTTTCAAAACAATTTGCTTGTGAGAACTGATAATGCACCCAGCATGAGTGTGTATACAGAATTGGTTTGCATACACATTATCTTGGTGAGTGTGTACATACACATGCATACTCACCAGGAGGCCTTGGGTGTGCAAATACATACATCCCTTGAAGAAGTGATGACAATAGATTTAAATATGTTTCTAAGTGTGTTTTGCTAAAAGACAATTTCAGAATTGACTGAACAGCGTGAATTAGTGTATATAGGACTGTATGATAAATAATGTTAGTTTAGTAGAAGTTTTGTCCTTTAACGATTTGTTGACAAATTAAATTTTGTTGCTAAAAATGATCTGAAATGTGGATTTGTAGGGTGATGTTTTTGACAAAATACAAATGTTGACAAAATACAAATGTTTTTTGGGTAGACACCAAAGGAAACACAAGAGGCAAATGCGGCCGCTACCCCCCACGTGTGTGATGGCGTGACAGGCAGTAAGCGGCTTGTCATCTTGTACAAGCTGTAAGACAAGCTTTTAAAAAGTCCCCATGCACGACATTACGTCTTCCATGCATGTAAATTACACATTTTCACCTTTCATGTGTACAATTCAATTATATAATACATATTAGCGTGTGCAAATCACATGTGTAACGAAGGGAGGATTGACTAAATTTAACATCAACAATCGGGTCATTGGGAGAAAATGTACACTGAATTATCAAACATTCCCTGTGGGGGCAGCAGCCTTGACCCCAAACTTCAACGCAATAAAAACAAAATCATATAAAGTATGCATTAATATTAAATATGTTGAGAAAGATAACAGAGACACAACTTAGATTACACTCAAGCAGCCGCCCATATCCCATCAATGACAGGCAAACCTCCGAAGAGAAATCACAGAATAAAGATTCAAACATACCAAAATGAATAGTTTGGAAAAAAAACAGCAAAATTCCACCGACAAATAGGAGAAAAACAAAATACTTATTTACATCAAGAATAATTCAAAGCCTCAGTTAGTCTAGGACACTGACTTACAAAACAAGGTGTGTGTGCACCGAAGGTGATTTAAGTTATGAGCGAAATCCTGAAAGAATATGAATCTATTGTCTTAAGTGACCATTGGACATAATTAACGTAGAAGACTGAAGATCCTTATGATCGCGGCTCCCTACACAAACGCAAATGTGGGAATTACATAATTCCCAACATTTCCCAAGCCCCAAAGCCCCAAATTCCCAAGCCCCAAAGTCTTCGAAAAAAACATACAGACAATATACCCATACCCTCAGGTGGGCCAGATTCGTATACTATACTGTTTATACACAAAGTGCAGTATCAGGTCAACACAGACAGGCTGTATTATATGCAAAGGCCCAGAAGAGGTGACATTCTGCCGTCCTTAAAAACTTTGGACATCGCTCGACTTCAGAAAATGGGTTAGTGACATCGGGAAATAAAAGAGTTTAGACCGGTCAGATAGAGAGCACACACACACACACATCATTCAGGTTTCTGAGAGGGCGCTTGCCTGTCGCACATACTGACAGACAGGCAAGCATACAGTCACAGTTAAACAGGCAGACAGACGATCAGGCACCCACAGCCAGCCCACAGACGGACAGAAACAGGCGAGGAAGCGGACACTAACCTGTCACAGTGAGGTCACCACCCCGCTCTCCGTCAGAGGACACTGTCACCCGTCACCCGTTGTTCATAACCCGTCACTCGTCGTAAGTAGTAGTTCACAGTGGCACTCAGTGTAAGTGCAAGGAGCGTAGAGTGGCACTCAGTGTAGGTGGGAAGAGCGTAGAGTGGCACTCAGTATAGGTGGGAAGAGCGTAGAGTGGCACTCAGTGTAGGTGGGAGGAGCACTCAGTATAGCTAGGTCAATATATCCGACTGTCACTCTCAACCACTTTTTACCCCCCCCCCCACCCTCCATTATCTTCCTACGATGTTGCAGATATTTAAAACACATCACAGCCACAATGTAAACATTGCGATGTTTGAACGAAACACTGTGTTACCGGCTCGAAACTGTCAATCTATTTCGTCAGTTTTGATGTCAATAGGTTCCCCCCCCCTCCCCCCCCCCCCGGGTACATTTCACACAAACACCGGTCATCCGGTGTTTTAATTTCGCGTTAGTAACTTAGCGATATCTGCTAGCTGTTTTTTTTTAGCGCTAATTAATTATGTTAAAAAGTATTAACGTCAGACGCTAGAGACTCCCAGTCGTGTTGTAAAGTGTTAATTTCTTTGCGTTGAGTTATGCTTGCATCATGCAATGCAAAATCTGGCGCAGTCAAGATCAGGCGCCATTAATTTCGCGGGAATAAATAGTGTTAGATTAATTCCATGCAGTTCTTCTTTGTTGATGGGTAAGAGAAAAAAACACTGAATGCTCTGGAGGAATTTTCTTGGGCTCGAGGTCAGTATAAAGGCTTCTTCACCTTGGTCGTGGTTCGAGTGCTTGAACGGTGTTGCCTGTTTGACTTAAGGAAGGTAGAAATAGCCTAGTCCTTTTAGGGTGTATTTTATTTTCACTATAAACTTTCTTGAACTTGAACTGGTTGAAAATTTGGAAGGTTTCTTCACTCGAGTCTAAAATCTGTTTATATATACATACTGTATGTTTGTATAAGGTTAATTCACCATAAAATTCTTCCTATCTGATGAATTTTCGTTTGAATTTATTGAAAATTTCAGCCATTTCTGTTGCACTATAAAATTGAAGAATATATTTCTTTGTTCAGTTTTGGTGAGAAACGTCTTATTGGTGTTTCTCAAACGGCGAGTGGCTTGTTGGGAAGAGTTATTGGTTTTTGGTCTGCAAATAATAAATATTGAGTGGAGTGCCTTAGCACACAGTTTGGTGCCGCTGCTGTTTGAAAATACACGATTGTTGAGAACTCTTGCCATTATTGCCCCGCACAAAAGTCAATGTGAATAAATATGTATTGCTTTAATTCAGCATATAAAACTGGACCAGTTTGATGTTTAAAAAGGCATAAAATCGGACTTAATTGGCTGAGAAAAAAATGGTGAGATACGGAGTCACGGGCAACTGTCATTTGGGAGGGAAGTGGGCCGTGGCGACCTGCCACCACCCTCTTCTGCCCCCACCTCCCCACCTCTCTTGACACTAAAACTTTTCCTTTGGGAAGGGGGGGGAGGGGTCGTTGTTTGACCACAGGGTGAGCAATGCACGCCACCACACCCCCTACAATCCATCCCCCCCTAAATACCAATCTATCCCCACCGATCTTTTTACATTTCCTGACTGCATCCATCACTGTTTATAACACATGACGTGGGTAGTCCATGAATTTACTGGTAGTGGGGACGAGATGTGGCTCAGATGGCGTTAAATGGCAAGGCTCTTCCCCCCCCCTCCATACCCATATTCCCTCCTTCCCCATGTCTCCCCCTACCCCATGGCCAAAAAAGGGGGCGGGACCCCCATGCGTCAAAAAGGGGGCGGGGCACCCATGCGTCAATTCATTCGCACTAACTTTTCCATTTCATTTTATGCATACGATGACACGCAAGTTTGCTATTTGAAGTCTTTGAAAGTTCAATTAGGAAATACATTGGAGAGAGGAAGGTTGAGTGGGGCCAGGCGTGAGGTGAGGTTTGCTCTGTCTGGCGGCCCGACGCTCGAACCTCACTGAGATTAATGAGTATGTGCTGATTTCCGTACGAGAAATCAGGAAGGCGACGGAGGAGTGAGGAAGGCAAGAGATAGGAACGAATGAGGGAGTGAGAGAGATAAGTAGTGAATGAGTGTGGATGGGGTAGATCTCAGTAAATAGGTTGTAAAGCAAGAAGCAAATTAGGTAGACATGGAGTGGGAAGGATAGAAACGGAGGAGAAGGGAAACAACACGAGGAACAGGGAGGAAATAATGAAGATTGTTTCAGAGAAGTGAAGAGATGAAAACAACGAGAGAGAGAGAGAGAGAGAGAGAGAAAGAGAGAGAGAGAGAGAGAGAGAGAGAGAGAGAGAGAGAGAGAGAGAGAGAGAGAGAGAGAGAGAGAGAGAGAGGACAAAAAATATTCAACAAGCAAAAACATAAAAAGTTTCCAAAGTTACATATATATTTCATTTCTAACATAAGTCTATATATAAATAAACCTATTGTTTCCCCTTTTTAAAAAAAAAACCTGCTTGATGATGCTTGCACCAATCCACACACACGCTTCTCCAGCGGGCCACAAAGATCCTAATATATTCCTGTCTATTTCAGGTACTGTGAGCTGGGCCAGCCTGGGAGAACATGGGGTGGTTGACGTGGGAGAAGGACGTCCTCCCATGGTGAGTCCTATTGTCCTGGGGTCTTTAAGACACAACCTTTCCCTCGAGTTAGTTCAAGACACACACATTACAGGAGAGTTAATACAAGATACACACCTTTCAGGAGAGTTAACTCAAGATACACACCAGTAGAGTTAGTTCAACACAGAGTTGCTGGTGGAAGGATAGTTGGTTGTGGATGGTGGAGCCGGCTAGAGCTGGCTAGAGCCGGCTAGAGTAACACGATAATCTGTGTTGGTGAAGCTGTTTAATGGTGTCGCCTCGTCCAGCCGGCAGGGATAGATGAGTAGACGAGAGAGGGAGTAGATAAGTAGACGAAGGGGGATAGATAAGTAGATGAATGGGAATAGATGAACTGTCGAGGAGGATATATAAATAAATGAAAGTGGAATTATGAATTGAACGATGGTGTATATTAGTAGACAAAGGGAATAGATAAGTATACAAACTTGATAGATGATTAGACGAAGATGATAGATAAATAGACAAGGAGGATTTGTGACTACACGAAGGGGGGTGAAAGATAAGATGACATTGAGATAGATAAACTGGCGGTGCTGATAGATAAAAACGCAAACGAAATAGATGAGCAGTCACCGAAATAGATAAATATATACCACAGATAGACAGTGGAGACTGATAAGCCAGCCGACGGCAATGAACAAACAGACGCCGACGACAGATGCACTGGTTCCGCAACAGGTAATTAGGCGGCTCGTATAGCTACAAAATTCTTAGAGACACTTGACAGATGTCGTGGACAACATCTTGAGACGCAAGAGTAACGTTATATCTTATATAATTATATCTTTTATAAAGTTTTGCTCTCGCGGGGTCCCCAGTTCGAGCCTCCCAGAGCCCAGGGGACTGAAAGGGTCATATCTTATATTCTCAACAGGCGTGACTTGTATGCATTTGTATGCATTTATCCAGGGCTGGAAAGCTGGTCAGCTAATGCAGTAGAAAGAGCTATTTATCATGGCTTAAAATGATACATGATACTGTTTGTGCTGGCAAATGGTACACACACACACAGTTTTCAAACATTTTATACTCGTACTAGGGAAAGAAATCAAATGCTGGTGGAAAAATATTGATATTGTCCTAAGTTGCATCAGGGCTTTGCAAGAGAAGCAGAGTGTGAAAATAAAGAGAGTTCGAATGGGAGACTATTGCAAGTATAGTCCCCCCCAGCCTCGGCCCAAGGACGCTTTCGCTTTGATGTCCAAAGGGCTTGGAAAGGATGGGGGGAGGTAGAGGGATGGGGAGATGAAATTCAGGAAGAGGATGCGGGTGTAGAGAGAGAGGAGGATTGAAAGTTTGGTGGCCTGTCCACCATGGTTTGACATATGTGTATGTGTCGTTTGTTTGCGTGTGTGTTATGTTGGGTTGTCAGTAGCGCGTCCTGACGTTGCTGGTGCTGTTGTGGAGCCCAAGAACCTCCTTGCTTACCATATTCAGTATATATAAACGATTTTATATATACTGAACACAGGATTGTGTCTGATTTGCAGGTAATGTTAAAATAGAGTGGGGGAATGCATTTAGAAGACTCTAAATCGCTCCAGAACTATTTTTGAAAGTACCTAGACACCTAGAAAGTACCTAGACACCTAGAAAGTACCTAAACACCTAGAAAGTACCTAGACAGTCTTTAAAAATTGAATAAATTGGTAGAAGTTGTTAATTGACGAAAAATATAGGTAATGATAGAAAACGGGTATATCCCCATTTCTAGGTATATATGACCTGCAATCCCGTCCAGTGTTCAGGTTAACTGAACACTGACTAGAGTTAACTGTAGTCCTGATTGGCCAGTAAGCTGTATTCCTGATTGCTGGTTGGTCAGTAGGCTCTTGCAGTGCCCTCTATAACCCTTCCGCTGTTGATAGGCCTCAAGCCCAACACCAAATTAGATTTATAAGCAAGTGGATATATACAGAGATGTGTATATACGGTCTATTGTTGTATATTGATTGTTACCCTGCTTGGCTGTGTTTGTGTAGCATCATTGTACCGGCTGTGTTAGTGTGTGTAGCATCATTGTACCGGCTGTGTTAGTGTGTGTAGCATCATTGTACCGGCTGTGTTAGTGTGTGTACCATCATTGTACCGGCTGTGTTAGTGTGTGTAGCATCATTGTACCGGCTGTGTTAGTGTGTGTACCATCATTGTATCGGCTGTGTTAGTGTGTGTAGCATCATTGTACCGGCTGTGTTAGTGTGTGTAGCATCATTGTACCGGCTGTGTTAGTGTGTGTACCATCAGTGTACCGGCTGTGTTAGTGTGTGTAGCATCATTGTATCGGCTGTGTTAGTGTGTGTAGCATCATTGTACCGGCTGTGTTAGTGTGTGTAGCATCATTGTACCGGCTGTGTTAGTGTGTGTACCATCATTGTACCGGCTGTGTTAGTGTGTGTAGCATCATTGTACCGCCTGTGTTAGTGTGTGTAGCATCATTGTACCGCCTGTGTTAGTGTGTGTAGCATCATTGTACCGCCTGTGTAGTGTGTGTACATCATTGTACCGGCTGTGTTAGTGTGTGTAGCATCATTGTACCGCCTGTGTTAGTGTGTACCATCATTGTACCGCCTGTGTTAGTGTGTGTACCATCATTGTACCGCCTGTGTTAGTGTGTACCATCATTGTACCGCCTGTGTTAGTGTGTGTACCATCATTGTACCGCCTGTGTTAGTGTGTGTACCATCAGTGTACCGCCTGTGTTAGTGTGTACCATCATTGTACCGCCTGTGTTAGTGTGTACCATCATTGTACCGCCTGTGTTAGTGTGTACCATCATTGTACCGCCTGTGTTAGTGTGTGTAGCATCATTGTACCGCCTGTGTTAGTGTATGTACCATCATTGTATCGCCTGTAATAGTGTGTACCATCATTGTACCGGCCATACGATCATCTGCCGTCATTGTATCTCAGGGCTTGTGGGGGCCCTCGCTTACCCCTCCCCCCTCCCCCTCCTCTCCCCCCACCTCCTCCTTCTCCCACTAATCAGAGGATGTTTAAGGTTTCTGAGGCAATGTTGAAGTTTTGTCGCGAGCGGCGGGGGGCCCGTTCTTGTGCCATTACCTGGAGCACCTTGCTCGTCCTCCCCACCCCTCCTCTACCCCTGCCCCTCCTCCTCCTACCCTTCCACCATCACCTATCCCTCTCTCCATGCCTCTACCCCCTAATCTCGTCCACCCACCTGCGGTCATGCCTTTCTGGCCTCTACAATGCAATCCTTCTTTCTATATAGTCCATGGTAGGCCTCTTATAGTGAAGCGTTGTCAACTATTTGCACTTGCAAAGCATGTGATGCAATTTAAAAGGTGTACGTTGATCTTGGCGACATGAGCGAAGGTATAAAGAAGACAGGGAATCTTAAGCACTNATTATTATATAAATCCAAGTGAAAGTGACCAATATAATAAGTGAAATGTAAGTAGCCAGCTTGAAGGGAGAGAGAGAGGGAGAGAGGGAGAGGGAGAGAGAGAGGGAGAGAGAGAGAGAGAGAGAGAGAGGGAGAGAGAGAGAGAGAGAGAGAGAGAGAGAGAGAGAGAGAGAGAGAGGAGAGAGAGAGAGAGAGAGAGCAAAAGAGAGAGAGAGAGGACGAGATAGCAAAAGAGAGCAATGGTTAACTATTACTCTCTAACAACAAAATATTTACCACTGCCACTACCTGTGACCTTTGACCTGCACAAGGAACCGGGAGTGAGAGCTAAGGCAAATTAGGTGTGACCGAGGCACGGTGTGAGCACGACTTAAGGAGCCAAGAGTCGTCGCTCTTGGCTCCAGTAGCTCTCAAACCACTTTGTATTCACTGTATAAGACAGGGGGGGGAGGAGGGGATATGAAGGATATTATGAAAAACTGTATGACAGTATAAAAAGATAAAATGACAGTATAGCCCTGGTCAGTTAAGTAATGAAATCGACTGACTCGTGGAGGAATAATTGATAATTAGGGAAACTAAATTAGTAGGACAAGGGGTAGGACACACACACACACACACACACACACACACACACACACACACACACACACGGGACCAAAGAGCCAGAGCTCGGGACCAAAGAGCCAGAGCTCAACCCCGCAAGCACAACTAGGTGAGTACACACACTATAGTTCGTTGTGGCAGACCCCCAAAACAACGCTAACCAGTTATTTCAGTGACCCACAGAAAACAGTACGAAATTCACCGAAGGAGAGTTCTCCCTCAAGTCGAGGCTGGCCCCGGGCCGGGCTTGGGGAGTAGAAGAACTCCCAGAACCCCATCAAGCAGGTATCAAGCAGGTATCCCTCATACACTATAGGGAAAAACTCAGAAACTATCACAACGGCAAGAAAATGACCAGCATGGATAACGAGAACCTTTCAAACAAATAATATTACTTTTTTAAAACACATTGTGCTCTCTAGGGTGGAATGCTGTTGCAATTTAAACGGCCCATTTAAAGCCGCTGACCTGGAGAAAGTGCAGAGATCTTTTACTGCCTGAATCCATTCACTAAAACATCTAAATTATTGGGACCGCTTCAAGTGCTTCAAATTGTACTCCCCGGCGCGCAGGCGAGAGAGATATATCAGAATTTACAACTGCAGCGCCGTCCATCAACCAGGTTGATCAGACCGTCAACCAGAAGCCTGGTCGGAGATCGAGGTGATTGGTCCACAGAATCAAATCAGGTAACCTCGACATAACCAGAACCCACTAGACATTTCCAAGAGTCTCCAGGAGTGACCAGGAGTCACTGGAAGGGTCCAGGAGTCACTGGAAGGGTCCAGGAGTCACTGGAAGGGTCCAGGAGTCACTGGAAGGGTCCAGGAGTCACCAGGAGTCACTGGAAGGGTCCAAGAGTCACCAGGAGTCACTGGAAGGGTCCAGGAGTCACTGGAAGGGTCCAGGAGTCACTGAAAGGGTCCAGGAGTCACTGGAAGGGTCCAGGAGTCACTGAAAGGGTCCAGGAGTCACTGGAAGGGTCCAGGAGTCACCAGGAGTCACTGGAAGGGCCCATGAGTCACCAGGAGTCACTGGAAGGGTCCACGAGTCACCAGGAGTCACTGGAAGGGTCCAGGAGTCACTGGAAGGGTCCAAGAGTCACCAGGAGTCACCGGGCAGGTCACCAACCACCCCAGCAGGAGGTTGGACGTGAACTAATGAGTCTGTGGAGGCTCGCCCCTGGAAGGCCGCCCCGGGCGCAGACACGCCAAATTAAATGATTAGAGCCACATACGCGGGTCCTTCAAGACATTTTTCATGCAGGCCTACTCATGCAGGTCGTTGATCCGCCCTGCAGGCCACCAGGTCATTGCCCCCTTGCCCTGCAGGCCACCAGGTCCTTACCAAGGACGCTTCAGTTACCATGTTACTCTCCTCGTGGGAGTTTCCAGGCAACCGGGTCATTACAAAAGGGGACTGCCAGACTGGAAACTGGACCTCCAGACTACAAGACTAGTGTCCCTGGAGCCTGAAGCGTGAGCAATGGTTGCACCAGGGGACCTCCTGAGTGCCCAGGAGACCTCCGGAGTGCCCAGGGGACCTCCGGAGTGCCCAGGGGACCTCTGGAGTGCCCAGGAGACCTCCGGAGTGCCCAGGGGACCTCCTGAGTGCCCAGAAGACCTCCAGAGTGCCCAGGAGACCTCCTGAGTGCCCAGGAGACCTCCTGAGTGCCCAGGGGACCTCCGGAGTGCCCAGGGGACCTCTGGAGTGCCCAGGGGACCTCTGGAGTGCCCAGGGGACCTCTGGAGTGCCCTGGGGACTTCTATGATAATGGATAGCTTCCCCACGGAGCCTGGACGCCGGGAGGCCAAGCACCGCTGACCTGTGGGCTATTAAGTCACTTCAGCTGGAAATGGAAGCTATTAAGTCACTGTTGAGAGATCTTCAGCCCATCAAGTCACTGGAGCGAGACCCCGCAGGATACCAGGAGTACCAGGATAATAGGAGTACCAGGATAATAGGATACCAGATGAAGGAACGTGAATCCTGGACGATTCAGCCTGGATATCCAGCCAGCCCCCTTCTGGCTATTTGCCACTCCGTCAAAAACTGCAACTGTTTTGCCTATCCAGAGAGGAACCCCAGGCAACCCTCCTCGCCTATCGAGGTGCATGGATATACCGTTACGTTTGCGGTGGATGATTTGTACTGCATTGTAACGGATTGGTGGATTCCGATAATAATGCAATGTATCAGGTGAGAGGACAGGTTGCGTAGAGTACACGCGAGACGAAGGGAGAGAAAATTGTAAATGCAGAACAATAAAAACCTAGTCTCACACACACACACACACACACACACACACACACACACACACACACACACACACACACACACACACACACACACACACACACACACAAAGGAAGTGATGTGGTGGAGGCTGACTCCATACACAGTTTCAAGTGTAGATATGATAGAGCCCAATAGGCTCAGGAAACTGTACACCTGTTGATTGACGGTTGAGAGGCGAGAGGCGGGACCAAAGAGCCAGAGCTCAACCCCCGCAAGATCAACTAGGTGAGTACAACTAGGTGAGTACAAGGGGACACAGGTGGAGACTGAGTACCCACATGAGCCACAGGGACGTTAGAAAAAACTTTTTCAGTGTCAGAGCAGTTAACAAGTGGAATGCATTAGGCAGTGATGTGGTGGAGGCTGACTCCGTACACAGTTTCAAGTGTAGATATGATAGAGCCCAGTAGGCTCAGGAATCTGTACACCAGTTGATTGACAGTTGAGAAGCGGGATCAAAGAGCCAAAGCTCATCCCCCGCAAGCACAATTAGGTGAGTACAATTTACCACACTGCTAGTCTACTAATCAAATTTGAATTGATTATCCCTAATTATCTGATTATCCCTAATCGATTTAGTCAACTAATCAGATTAGGGATAAGACCGGCAACTGGTACATGGAAATGTAAAGGTAACAGATAATGACAAAGAAATAGAAAGGTCACAGATAATGACAAAGAAATAGAAAGGTCACAGATAATGACAAAGAAATAGAAAGGTCACAGATAATGACAAAGAAATAGAAAGGTCACAGATAATGACAAAGAAATAGAAAGGTCACAGATAATGACAAAGAAATAGAAAGGTCACAGATAATGACAAAGAAATAGAAAGGTCACAGATAATGACAAAGAAATAGGCAGGATACTAAATGAGTACTTTGTGCGTGTGTTCACTATAAAAGAAGGTGATGTGATCTCCGCTGCCAGACGATCCGGCCAGATAAATGGTTACCAGGGACGATGTTATTCAAGAAATTGAACAATAAATCTTCAACAAGTCCCCAGGTCCAGACGAAATAATTGGGAGGGTTCTCAAAGTAAGAAACGAAGTACTCTGTTGTTAATCTCCAGCCCAGCCTCCTAAAGTGGTAGTAATTAGTGCTACTGTTTGGTCAGACGTAAAAATGGACTATTGGATCCAAAAAGTTTGCGTTTTGTGTTAGTGAATTAGCCCAAATGACTCGCTAAAAATTGGAAATTTAACTTAAGAATCTAACCTAAATTAACCTTACGTAACAGTCGCAATAATCCTAGGTCTAATATAGTGCATATGTGCTATGCTAGGGTCAAAGATCCTTTTCTGTTAGAAACCACTCGGTAAAAGATCTAAACTATTGGGACCAGCTAAAATACCTTAATCTGTATTCTCTAGACTACAGCGCAGGCGGGAGAGATACATAATGATTTACACGTGGAAAATAGTAGAGGGGCTGGTCCCAAACCTGCGCACACAAATAACATCACATGAGACCAGAAGACATGGCAGGATGTACAGAATACCCCCGTTGAAAAGCAGAGGTGCAACAGGTACTCTGAGAGAGAACTATCAACATCAGAGGCCCGAGACTGTTCAACACGCTTCCACTACACATAAGGGACATAACTGGCCTGACTCCTCACAGTGTTCAAGAGAGAACTCTTCAAGCACCTCCAAAGGATACCTGATCAACCAGGCTGTGACTCATATACCTTTCACACTCAGTAAAACACCTTTAATTAATGGGAGCGTCACAACACACTTAGAATGAGCTCTCTGGAAGGGAAAACGAGACGTATTACATAATATATTCATTGAAGAAAGTGGCAGCCACCTTCCAAATGCCTGCAACAAAATAGTACCTTACTCGAGCAGACGATATTGCTGAAACGTAAATATTGAGCAGTACAGAGTATAAACGCTCATAGTCCTGAGTGGTGAGGTGGGCTTGGTAAGCCATAGTCCTGAGTGGTGAGGTGGGCTTGGTAAGCCATAGTCCTGAGTGGTGAGGTGGGCTTGGTAAGCCATAGACCTGAGTGGTGAGGTGGGCTTGTAAAGCCGTAATTCTGAATGGTGAGGTGGGCTTGGAAAGCCATAGGCCTGAGCAGTGAGGTGGCCTTTCCTCCCGAGATTCTTGTCATCAGTGAGTTTTGATCCCATACGGCACGACCCGGGATCAGTGTCAGGTATGTAGATCACGAACGGAACCGGTTCCAAGATGTGACCCCTGTGGTGTGGCTCTTGTTAAACTTCCCTGTGCTTGTTCCAACGACCCGTCGTGGAGGGCGTCCTTGTTACACCTCTGTTGTATCTCAGACGATTGTTCCCCCTTGAGGTTTCCCAGCCACCTATCTAGAGATGGTTATCTGGAGATGATTTCGGGGCTTTTTAGTGTCCCCGCGGCCCGGTCCTCGACCAGGCCTCCTAAGGGAAGTTATTTGGTCAGGAATAATTACAAGAAATGAGTGTTGTCCATTCCACTCAGGCGGAACTGGCGCCACTTGGAGCGGCCTATTGGTACGACTATTCTGTAGAGTTTGTGTCATTTTCGACCTTATTTAATATGCCGGATGTGGCTTTGTTGTCCCCGTTCCGGCAGGACTAAGAACCTGTTTGATTATGTGAGTCCTTAGTGAGTAGTGAGGGCTGCCGCCTCACGTGTTAAGGCTCATGAGTGTTAACCACTCCGTGCAGGTCGGCGTTCAATCCCCGACCGTCCACCAAGTGTCTGGGCACCATTCCTTCCCCCCCCCCGTCCCACCCCAAATCCTTAACCTAACCTTCCCAGTGTTGTATAGTTCTAATGGCTTGGCGCTTTCTCCGGATAGTTCTCTTCCCTTATGAGTGTCACATTCATCATGCCACACAATTTTAAGCTTTATTAATAGATACGATAAAGTGCAAAATCATACCCACTAACATGTCTTTTTCTCTGTGCCCCGGGTGAGACATCCCTTGGCCCTCCCATGATGTCAAGTCTACATTGTACACAAGAGCATAGAGTTGACTCGAGTTCTCAGAGCTGTGTCGCAGTGTCCCGCTCCTGGGCCAGGTAAGTATACTACGGGCTCACCATAGTCCGTGCTACTTGCCCCGCTCCTGTGCCAGGTAAGTTACGGGCTCACCATAGCCCGTGCTACTTGCCCCGTTCCTGTGCCAGGTAAGTTACAGGCTCACCATAGCCCGTGCTACTTGCCCCGCTCCTGGGCCAGGTAAGTCCACTATGGGGCTCACCATAGCCCGTGCTACTTGCAACTTTTTGTTGCAAGTAGTTGGATCTAAAAGAACAACAACACAAGATGTTGGTGCGAGTGTGTGGTGTACGTGCCGTCTCCTGCACTCAAGATGCGGTACTGAGACCCCGAACCTGGTGGGGACCTTCCTGGGGGGTCCTGAACCCCCAACCTGACCCCAAGCGTGGTGGGGTCCATATTGGCTCACCTGCTGTTCTTAATATGTACGTCAAGAAACAGGAAGATGGCGAGTCACTGCAACAGACTACTGACAGCAGGGAAGGCGGGGCTCAGGATCTTGCTCTCGACCCTGCCAGCGCAGTTAGGTGAGTACACATCCACCACACACCCCCAACCACTCATCAGTGTTTGTATTCACCTAGTTGTGCTTGCGGGGGTTGAGCTCTGCTCTTTCAGCCCGCCTCTCAATTGTCAATCAACTGTTTCTACTACTACTACTATTTTTTTTCCACACCACACACACACACACCAGGAAGCAGGCCGTGACAGCTGACTAACTCCCAGGTACCTATTTACTGCTAGGTAACAGGGGCATAGGATGAAAGAAACTCTACCCATTGTTTCACGCCGGCGGCCGGGATCGAACCCGGGACCACAGGATCAGGTGTTGACCAGACCACACACTAGAAGGTGAAGGGACGACGACGTTTCGGTCCGTCCTGGACCATTCTCAAGTCGATTGTGATGAGGAAGTAGAGAGACAGGCAATAAATAGGCAAGAGAGAGCTGAGGAGCAATCCTGTGTCCAGCGATCCTGTGTGCTTGTAAGGAGGAGGACACCTCGTGGATGTCAATGTAGGCTGAGGAGGAGGAAGACGGAACCTGTGGACCGGCTCTGGCAATAATAGCTACCTTCCCTGGCGGGTAATGTCTAGTCCTTCCACCAAGGGACACGACTCTGCGCACCTGGGCTCCCTCTCAAGGTGACTTACCTGCTCGACTCTCAGCACGGCTCAACCGGCTTAGGTCTATAGCGAAAAACTTGCGATTTTCTCTGTAGCTGCCACAGTGTACTTAGTGTGTGGTGTTTGGTCCCGGGTTCGATCCCGGGCGACGGCGAGAAACAATAGGCAGAGTTTCTTTCACCCTATGCCCCTGTTACCTAGCAGTAAAATAGGTACCTGGGTGTTAGTCAGCTGTCACGGGCTGCTTCCTGGGAGTGGAGGCCTGGTCGAGGACCGGGCCGCGGGGACACTAAAGCCCCGAAATCATCTCAAGATAACATCAAGATATAACCTTCATTCTTGTGTTTATGTGAGAGTTGAGGTGTGTGTGTATTTGCTGTTTGTACTTGGTATGTGTGCCTGCGGGATCGAGCGGTTAGCTCTTGGACTCCGCCTTACTAATCGTTGGATGTCTAATGTATTGGACTCGGCCGGAAATAGAACAAAGGTTCGTGGACTGGGACTTGCTCCACATGACAAGAAATACTCCCACATTACTCCTGCGTGCGATAGTTAGGTTACTCATACCCATACCCATTCCTTCCTCCCGTCCCATCCCAAATCCTTATCCTGACCCCTTCCCAGTGTTATATAGTTGTAATGGCTTGGCGGTTTCCCCTGACAATTCCTCCCCCCTCCTGCGTGCGGTTGGTGTCGTATGGTGCCTCTGTGGTGCCACTGTCACGTGGCAAGAGGTATGGAATAATTCTTATCCTTTGAGTATCCTTTACAGCATTTAAATTAGTTTAGGTCCCTTTTTAGTCTTTGTAAAGATCTCATGAGTGATATTGGACCGTCATACCCATCTGTAGAGTGGGTAGGGATGCATACCCCTCCTGTAGTGGTG
>WNGS01161107.1:6569781-6581800 GCA_020271785.1 Procambarus virginalis
GTTGTCCTCCTTCCCCTCCATACACCCCACCCACACGACGCATCAACACGCTTCCACTACACATAAGGGACATAAACTGGCCGACCCCTCACAGTGTTCAAGAGAGAACTATCAACATCAGAGGCCGAGACTGTTCAACACGCTTCCACTACACATAAGGGGCATAACTGGCCGACCCCTCACGTGTTCAGAGGGAACGAGTTAGCACCTCCAAAGATACCTGATCAACCAGGCTGTGATTCATACGCCAGGCTGCGAGCAGCCGAGTCCAACGGCCATCAGCAGTCCAACAGCGGTTTGAGCATATTTCTAGTGCTACTCAGCTATTTTTTCCAGGCACTGGTTCATTTGCTTTCCTAGCTGTTCTTCCCAGCTTATTTTCTGTGAAGTCTTGTTTATTTGCTCCCAGTGCATCTGTTTATTATTGAAGTTGAATTTACTGAAACCTCCTCCACCGGGAATCGGGACTGGTTTGAAGGTCTATTCCCCATGCTTGTCAGATCTTCAATTAAGTTGTGATCTGAATAACAGGTATTTGTAATCATTGTTACTGACCGGATTCCAACAGTTCAGAGGCTGTTGCTTGCAACTGCACATATCGACTACAGCCCAGTTGGCCGGCACTTCTTGCAAGAACTTATCTAATTGGTTCCTAAAGAAGTCCCCTTTGTTCCGGCAATATGTCTAATGCTTGCTGGGAGGTTGTTGAACAGCTGTGGACCCCTTATGTTCAGTGTTCTCTGATGGTGCCTATGGCACCTCTACTCCTCACTGGTTCTATTCTGCATTCCTTCCGTACCTTTTGCTCCAGTATGTTGTTATTTTACTGTGCAAGTTTGGGACCTGGCCCTCTGGTATCTTCCATGTATATATTATTTGATACCTCGTCTCTCTTCCAAAGATTACATCTTGAGAGCTTTGAGATGGTACCAGTAGTTTAGATAGCTTATCATGTCTCTGCGTGCCGTATATGTCTCTGGATTCCCTCTGTTTCAGAGATCTCTCCTGCTCTGAAAGGGTAAGTGAGTATAGAGCAGTACTCACGACGGGACAGCACCAGTGATTTAAACAGTGTTAGCATTGCTGTGGGGCCCCTGGATTTGAATGTTCTCATAATCCATCATATCATTTCCTGGCTGCCGCTATGCACTATGTTAGTGCAAGAGAGAGAGAGAGAGAGAGAGAGAGAGAGAGAGAGAGAGAGAGAGAGAGATGACTATTGATAGTGCTCCTCCTCAGATAACAGTTTCACCTGTGTTGGCCTCATCCAGCTCTTAAGTAGCGTGTGTTTGGTCAGTCTCAATATGAGTGGGGGAGGAAAGTAAAAATATTCCCATTGTTTACTTATAAACTCCTCCCCCATGAATGGGCGTGATGCGTAAGTCACGTGGCTCTGTTTACACAACACTGGGGTGGCGGCGGCCTTACCAGCTGTGTGATAATTATCATTTGTGTTTGTCATAACGGGCTGCCACATGTAAGACTCTACACCCCACCCCCCCCCCTCTCACTTCCCCTCCCTCCCCTCTCCCCTCTCGTGAAGTTTTATGATAAGGGGAATTAAGGGATAAGGGATATCTGTATGGGAAAGAGAGGTCATGGAGTTCTAGGGACATGAAGCCCACAGATTTTGTAATATGATTTAAAAGCGATCTTTTAATCATGGTTCTTTTCCACTGCAACCCTTTCCCTTACCTTCCCTTTGCAACCCTTTCCCTTGCAACCCTCCCATTAACTCCTCCCTCTCCAACCCCCTGAAACAGCTCTCTCTGCCTATCCCTCCACCAACGCGCATCCCCGCTTGCCCACCTCCCTTACCCCTTACCTATATCAACTCTCATCCATTGACCGTCCATACCACAACCTTGCCTATTTCCCCTCACAACTCTCCTTATCCCTTCCCTCACTTGACCCTCCCTCCATCCCCTTGTGTCTACTATAATCCCTTGTCTCTCTCTTGCATCCCCTTACATTATTCCCTATTTCTAGGCACCCTCTCACTCTCCAACTGTCCTCTTTCTTCCCCTTTCTCAGTCCTGACCCACCTCTCCCCTTCCCTTCACACCACCTTTCTATACCCTTCATTTTCCCTATGCTACACTCCCTCATTCTTCTCTTAATCCTGCTTCTTCCTTCCTTTCCCTTCCTGCATCCTAGTTCTTCCCTGTACCTCCCTTATACCCTCATGCCCCCCCCCCACAGTACCCCGGCCCACTTCTCTCTTCTTCCCCAGGGACGCCTGACAGCTGAATGGACAGCGCTACGGATTCGTAGTCCTGAGGTTCCGGGGTTCGATCCCCGGTGGAGGCGGAGACAAATGGGCAAAAAGTGTTTTTCGCCCTGATGCCCTTATTATCTAGCAGTAAATAGGTACCTGGGAGTTAGACAGCTGCTACGGGCTGCTTCCTGGGGGGGGGGAGGTAACCAAAAAAAAGGCCTGGTCGAGGACCGGACCGCAAGAGACGCTAAGCCCCGAAATCATCTCAAGATAAATGAACCAATCGACAAGGGCCGTGACGAGGATTCGAACCTACATCCGAGAGGATCCCAGACGCTGCCTTAATCGACTGAGCTACGACATGGTTAAAAGAATTGCAACCGGGAAATCATCCTGATTTACCAACGGGTCCTTGTTGGTAACTTGAGATAACCTCAAGTACCGTCCCAGTACCCCCTCCCCCCCCCCTTACTGGTGACAAGACCTCCACTTCCTTACCCCTTCCCAGTACCCGCCCCCCCCTTGCTTCTCCCAGTACCCCCACACCCCCCCCCTGCTCCTCCCAGCACCCCCACACCGACAACTTCTTAAAATTTTAGCATTTACTTGTTAATTCCGTCTTAATTCTGCTTCATTAGAGTCGCTATCTGCTTGGTACAACGGCTGGGGGGGGGGGGTGGAACACAATAGGCAAAGTGGAGGAGCGGGGGGGGGGGGCGACAAAGAGTGAAAAAGGGGGGCCATTGAGTTGGAGGGTGACCTCTGGGGAGAGTGACCCCAGGGGGGGGGGTTATGAGAAATGAATGACCTTGGTGGAGTTGGGTTAGTGGGTGACATGACACAACCTGGTTGGCAGTGGCCATCTGCCAGAGATGACATGATTCATCAGATATATATATATATATATATATATATATATATATATATATATATATATATATATATATATATATATATATAATCTCCGACTATACCATAAGTTGGGCACATACCCAGCAAAAATAACCCTGGAAAATTGGTTAAGGTGTGTTTACGTGATCTGTATGTGAAGGAAGGAAGGAAGGAAGGAAGGAAGGAGGAAGGAAGGGATTGAAGTAGAGAGGCAGGAATGGGATTTGGAAGGGAGAGAAGGATGGATTAGGAAGCGAATGATATAGATTCTGGTGGTTGGCGTGCACTGTAGCAGAGAGAGAGAGAGAGAGAGAGAGAGAGAGAGAGAGAGAGAGCCACAGACGGCTAAAGAACGATAGAGATCGATGGATACAGAGACTGGAGATGCGAGCACTCCCAACGGACATATAGGGAAGAAAACCCATGAGGGCAAACAGAGGGACTAAGTTCGCTACGTACTGCCGCGTTGAAGTCTCCAAAAAATCTTTGATTGGGTGGGGGAGTGTAGTATCAGAAGGGCTCTACGAGTCCATAACACAAACTTGTCCTTAACGAATCAGCTTTAAACTTGAGATGTACAAGTGTTTGTGTTAGAGAGAGAGAGAGAGAGAGAGAGAGAGAGAGAGAGAGAGAGAGAGAGAGAGGGAGAGAGGGAGGTAACAGCAGGGAACTGATGATCTCCATGAGGTTACTTTGAATGAATCTCCGTTCAACTGTTTGCCCATATATGTTCGAGCAAATATTTTGACCAGAGATGAAAACGTGCAGTTGACTTGTGATCAATACGTTGCAATATATTGATCCTTCCTGCGGCTGGGGAAGCCCAAACGTCTCGGTGCTCAACAGATCACAGTGTATCACAAATATTTATTTCAACAAATATTTACACATATTAAATAAACGGGAAGGAAGCACCTTCATCAGATGTCGAGTTGGACTTGGCTTGTGTTAAGTGATTTGTTGAGTGATTGCTGAGTGATTAGATTATCTAGTGAGTGATTGCTGAGTGATTTGTTGATCTGGTGAGTGATTTTGTGACATTGACAGTACTGGTATGCTACTTGTACTGTTTGGTGGTAAATGTTGTGTTTGTTGATATCATGTGTTGAAGTGTGGGTATGTGTGGGTGTACATGGGTGTACATGGGCGTGCATGGGCGCGTGTGGGTGGGCATGGGCGGGTGTGAGTGTCATTAATCGCTTTATCCATTCTATTCAATGTTTTAAATATAGTTCTCATGTCTCCTCTGATTCTTATCTATTCAAGTTTTTTTTTTCAGTTTTCTCATTCCTGCAGGTATTACAGGATCAATAACCTCACGGCCCGGTCTGTCTAGGCCTCCTGGTGGATGGTGTGGTCAGTCAGGCTGTTCGACGCCGCTGCCGGCAATCTAACTTATGCCTTATAAACTCTTTTTTTTAATGTCTAATCGCAGTCTAGAGATTTATTTAGGCTGTGGTTGCCTAGGCCCAAACGCTTTTAATGAGGCTGAACCACTTCAGATTTGACGTTTGTCAGGGGGTTGAGCGGTGTAGCGCTGATATCACTTTGCACGTATCAGAGTTGAATTTTAGAAGCCATGTGTCAGACCAATATTGAACTTTGTTTACTAGATCATGGTACAGTGTTCTGCAGGCGGCCTCCACTATGCCTCATCGTCAACATGGAAAAAAAATGGTCATTGAGTTTTATTTCTAAGTTGATATCTTGTAGGGCCAGTGGCACTGGCTTGTGGGTCAGTGCCACTGGCTTGTGGGTCAGTGCCACTGGCTTGTGGGTCAGTGCCACTGGCTTGTGGGTCAGTGCCACTGGCTTCTGGGTCAGTGCCACTGGCTTATGGGTCAGTGCCACTGACTTGTGGGTCAGTGCCACTGGCTTGTGGTTCAGTGCCACAGGCTTGTGGGTCAGTGCCACAGGCTTGTGGGTCAGTGCCACTGGCTTGTGGGTCAGTGTCACCGGCTTGTGGGTCAGTGCCACTGGCTTGTGGATCAGTGCCACTGGCTTATGGGTCAGTGCCACTGACTTGTGGGTCAGTGCCACTGGCTTGTGGTTCAGTGCCACAGGCTTGTGGGTCAGTGCCACAGGCTTGTGGGTCAGTGCCACTGGCTTGTGGTTCAGTGCCACAGGCTTGTGGGTCAGTGCCACAGGCTTGTGGGTCAGTGCCACTGGCTTGTGGGTCAGTGCCACTGGCTTGTGGGTCAGTGCCACTGGCTTGTGGGTCAGTGCCACTGGCTTCTGGGTCAGTGCCACTGGCTTATGGGTCAGTGCCACTGACTTGTGGGTCAGTGCCACTGGCTTGTGGTTCAGTGCCACAGGCTTGTGGGTCAGTGCCACAGGCTTGTGGGTCAGTGCCACTGGCTTGTGGGTCAGTGTCACCGGCTTGTGGGTCAGTGCCACTGGCTTGTGGATCAGTGCCACTGGCTTATGGGTCAGTGCCACTGGCTTGTGGGTCAGTGCCACTGGCTTGTGGGTCAGTGCCACTGGCTTGTGGGTCAGTGCCACTGGCTTGTGGGTCAGTGCCACTATCTTGTGGGTCAGTGCCACTGGCTTGTGGGTTAGTGCCACTATCTTGTAGGTCAGTGCCACTGGCTTGTAGTTCAGTGCCACTGGCTTGTGGGTCAGTGCCACTGGCTTGTGGGTCAGTGCCACTGGCTTGTGGGTCAGTGCCACTATCTTGTGGGTCAGTGCCACTGGCTTGTGGGTTAGTGCCACTATCTTGTGGGTCAGTGCCACTGGCTTGTAGTTCAGTGCCACTGGCTTGTGGGTCAGTGCCACTGGCTTGTGGATCAGTGCCACTGGCTTGTGGGTCAGTGTCACTGGCTTGTGGGTCAGTGCCACTGGCTTGTGGGTCAGTGCCACTGGCTTGTGGGTCAGTGCCACTGGCTTGTGGGGTCAGTGCCACTGGCTTGTGGGTCAGTGCCACTGGCTTGTGGGTCAGTGCCACTGGCTTGTGGGTCAGTGCCACTGACTTGTGGGTCAGTGTCACTGGCTTGTGGGTCAGTGCCACTGGCTTATGGGTCAGTGCCACTGGCTTGTGGGTCAGTGCCACTGGCTTGTGGGTCAGTGCCACCGACCGAACCTGTCCTTTTCTGATATACGTAAATTATCTCCCAGACGGTATAGACTCATTTCTCTCAATGTTTGCTGATGGTGCCAAAATTATGAGAAGGATTAAGACAGAGGAGGAGAGCATGAGGGTTCAAGATGACTTGGACAAGCTGAAGAAATGGTCCAACAAATGGCTGTTAGAGTTTAACCTGAGCAAATGCAAAGTAATGAAGATAGGTGTAAGGAGCAAGAGGACAGATTCAAGATACCATTTGGGAGATGAAATTCTTAAAGAGTCAGTGAGAAATCGAGGGGTTGATACTACACCAGACCTGTCCCCTGAAGCCCACCAGACCTGTCCCCTGAAGCCCACATCAAGAGGATAACATCACCGGCGTATGCAAGGCTGGCAACCATAAGACCTGCCTTCAGGACTTAGGTAAGGTATGATTCAGAACCTTGTACACACATATGTCAGACCAATCCTGGAGTATGCAGCTCCAACATGGAGTCCATATCTCGGCAAGCACAAGAATAAATAGGAGAAGGTTCAAATGTTTGCCGCCAGAGTAGTGCCCGAGCTGATGAATATGAGCTACGAGGAGAGACTGCGGAATCTAAACCTCACATCGCTGGAAAACAGAAGAGTTAGGGGGAGACATGATCACCACATACAAGATTCTCAGAGAAATTGATTCGGCAGATAAAGGCAGTTTATTTAACACGCCCAAGGGGACACAGGTGGAAACTGAGCACCGAAATGAGCCACAGGGACGCTTGAAAGAACTCCATACACAGTTTCAAATGTAGATATGATAGAGGCCAAAGGGCTCAGGAATCTGTACACCAGTTGATTGACAGTTGAGAGGCGGGACCAAAGAGCCAGAGCTCAACCCCCGCAAGCACAGGTGAATGCACAGTAGGGTACAGAAATGGGTATGGTGCAGTGATGACGATAGGGCGAGGGATACAGTGCTGGTGTTTGGCAGCAGGGTGGTGGGTATGTGGCCCTGGCTGGGCAGCAGCAGCAGCAGCAGCAGGTGCGGGCATGTGGGCTCCGGTAGCCTAGAGTACCTGGGCATGCAGGTTGGGTATTGTCCCAAACCTGGATTGTACCTAAGCGAGCCATAAATGACGTGTGGGCGTACGTTTTGGTCCAGGTAGGGACGCAAAGGTGTAGGTATGGTACTTGAGGATGGGCACGGGGCACGAGAGATGGAGCACGGGGTGCCCAGGTATGGCTGCAGAAGTGTGTGGGCACGGGGGGAAGGTGTTTGGGATGTGGTGTGGGTATGGGATGATAACACAGGCCTTGTGTCTTGGCCGTAGCTGGGTCCTGGGGGCATGCTAGCCAGGGAATATGGGTATGGTTGGGGCACGGGTAGGCGTAGGCGCAGTGAGGGAGAGAGAGAGTGAGAGAGAGAGAGAGAGAGGCAGGGTTATAAAGGAATCTCCTCCCAGAGTCTAGGAACATACCGCTATTGGCCGTACCGTTGGCGCATTCGAGCACGTTGGTCCGCTATCGCCCCGGTCGCCACTAAAGCTCTCCGGGCGACAACTTCAATTACTAAAACAATACTCCAAGAGACAATAAAAATCAATGTGCGAATAATCAAACACGTTGATGTAGTGGGTTGGGGGGGGGTGTGGTTGGGGCGGTAGGAGAGGGGTGTGGAGGAGGTGGGAGGCGCCGTGGTGGAATGCGCCGAGACTCGGGTTGGTGCTGCCAGCCGTCACCTTAGACAAGCGGCCATGTTGCCACAACTACTAAACTCCCTAACACAATGGCCGCCTGCGACGCCGCCTCGTCCTCGTACCGGCCACACACTCGCTCGAGGAGGAGCGTGTGGAGGGATGCTTGTCCAGGGGAGGTGGGAGAGGGGGCGCAGGAAGGGGGGAGGGGTGAGGAGGGAGGTAGATGTGTCCCCCGCCAGTGAGGTATGGAGGCACCCCCAGGCGGCAGCAGACGACGCAAGCCTCAGCACCAAGGTCCAACTTGGAGGGCAGCCGAGGAGCGGAGATGGACGACCTGGTCACTCGGCTCTCGAGGAACCACCTCGGTCAGTGCTCCAGGGTCAGCAGGGTTACCCTTGTCACCGCTNTACCAAAGGCAGGGATACCTGAGCCAAAATGACAGGTGGCCCCACACACCAATAAGTATGATACTTATCCTTATAAATCACCCCAGAGGTCCGGGGGGAGAGATATATGACAACAGACCGATTGATAATGACGGGGTTCGGTCCCCGGCGTTCCCAGGCCCATGTGACAGTGGACCGTTAATCATTTGTGATAATTATGGACCTCTTATTGTGGGGGTCCCGTAGCCTGGACTTGTGCCCGACGACCAGAATCGACTTATAGAGAGAGAGAGAGAGAGAGAGAGAGAGAGAGAGAGAGAGAGAGAGAGAGAGAGGAGAGAGAGAGAGAGAGAGGGAGAAGATGAATATGAGAGTTCTCTCCCCCTCTCAACGTGAGAGTTGAGAGATGGAAAGGATGAAAGAGATAATCTGGAGATTTAGAACAGTTTAGATGAGTTATTGTTTGGAAGAATGGAGACGGGGATTAATGGAGTATATGAGAGGGAAGCCCCAGTGGTGTGAGGACACAGGAGAGAGACTTGAGTTAATCATGAGTGTTGGTAGTGAGGCTGTAGGATGTGGGACACCTCCCCCTGCTGCTCCAGCTCGCTAGGTGCACTAGATTTTTTTTTCTGGCATGGATATTCCTGCAGGGACATCGAACTTATGAGGTCTAACTTGTACTGGTTCCCAAGATCAGTGTCCTTGCAGCCCGGTCTCTGACCAAACCTTGTTGGTAGTCTGGGGCCAGATTCATGAAGCTGTTACGCAAGTACTTACGAACGTGTACATCTTTCCTCAATCTTTGACGGCTTTGGTTACATTTATTAAACAGTTTACAAGCATGAAAACTTGGCAATCAACTGTTGTTATTGTTATAAACAGCCTCCTGGTGCCTCGGAGCTCATTAACTGTTTAATAATTGTAAACAAACCCGCCAAAGATTGAGAAAAGATGTACAGGTTCATAAGTGCTTGAGTAACTGCTTCGTGAATCTGGCCCCTGGTCAGTCAGCCCACCACCTTCACCTCTACCTAAGAGGTTGTACGTACCCACTCGAGAGTCACTAGAAATTTGATTTAAATAATAAACTCAACATAGTTTAACTTTTAAGAAAAAACGCTTTCTCAAATATGGGGATTATTGTTAAAAAAGTTTCCCCAACTGAGTCAATATTTACACCTGCAAGATAACATAAGTCTAGGGGTGTGGTATATACCTGCTTATATGTTAATATTTATGTTTGAGGAGCTGTTCACTTGAGACAGTTAAGCAAGTCCCAGCTGTGTCTGGGTACAAGTGACAGGATGAACAACCCAGCGGGTTTTCTTCCTATTGGGGAGTGTTGTACATACTTCTGTGGCGCTGCCCAATTGACCTTCGCGATAAGATTAAAATAAATATATATTGGAATTTGGTCAACTAGACTGTTAGACGCATCTGCTTGTAGTCTGACGTATGATTCGGAGCCCGCCCGGTATGATTCAGCGCCCGATCAGGTATCATTTACAGATTTTTATCAAGCTCTCTCATGAACACAGTGTGAGGTCGGCTGGTTTGGCCTTTTATGTGGACAGGGGGAATCCTCTTCCTCTTCGGCTTTCTTCTCTTCCTCCTCTTTGCCTCCGCTTTCTTTTCCTTCTTCCGCTTATCCTTCTTTCTCTTGTTTCTACTCTTCTTGTCATTTTCATTTCCTCACTCTTCCCCTCATTTACGAGCCTTTGCGTCTGTGTGTGAAATGTTTATGAATTGTCAAAGGAACGTTGTAAACGTTCGGCGTTACTTGATGCAATGTTTGCTTCAAACTGCTGCTAACGGTTAGAACAATAACAACTTCCTGCGCATCTTATGGTATCCACCTGCAACTTGGATGCTTTTATGCAGCACGTGATAATTTGTTCACGTGAAGAGAGAGAGAGAGAGAGAGAGAGAGAGAGAGAGAGAGAGAGAGACAGACAGACAGACAGACAGACAGACAGACAGACAGACAGACAGACAGACAGAGAGAGAGAGAGAGAGAGAGAGAGAGGAGAGAGAGAGAGAGAGAGAGAGAATGTCGAAGTCTCCCCCATTATCACCTCCGAAGAAAGCCTTCCCCCTAATACCTCATGAGGAAGCCGCCCCTTCCACAGAGAAAGCTGGCCCGTGGAGACCTCCAGGCTCGACAATGAGACCTTTCACTCTGGTTAAGCAACAATGAGAGCGGCCACAGCAAGACACCACAGGAGCAGCAGCAGCAGTGTCCTTGTAACTTGTCCTGCTGCAGCCAGTCCATCCCCCGAGCGCTCCTGGATCTACGTTTTCCTTCGCTTGCCGAAGAACTTTCCCGCCAAGTGTCAGCCTCGTCCAGCGTGGTGAGGTGAGGAGCCTTGTGTAGCTGATGCCATTTTCGGTCCCGTTGGGGAGTTGAGGCCCCAAATGCCTTTCGATTGGATTCCAAGATAACTGTGTCAATATTTGCAATTGTTTCTTCAGTGATACTTTCCAGGTTTTTAATTTCGCGTGTTGCCGCTGCAAGCAACAACTTGTTGGAGGAAGTTGCCACAATTCAAGGGGCCAAACCGGGCATGTAGAGTTCAGAAGCCATTCGGGGTATGTTCCAGAACTCATAACGCCTGGGATGAACCAATGACCACCAACTGCTCCTGACAATTGAGAGGGATAATCTCTCTACCTAATCCCCCCTTTTCTTATCCCTCCACCGACACCCTTCTCCTTTTGTCACCGTCTCAAAACAAGACGAAAACAAAAGTAGGTAAGAAGGAGGGGGTAGCATTAGCCCCCCCCCCCTACCCCCGTGGCGGCAACCCTGGTCGGCATTTACTGATGCCCCCTCCAGCGAGGGGTGACCGGTGTTGGGTGTATAGGGTTGTTATGCCCCCTCTCTCCCGCCCCTACCCACTCTCCGCCCAGCACAAAGCAAGAACAAAGGGGCTCCTCTTTTACCTTCGTGTGTCCTTCCCCTAATTTGTCGTTCGGTCACTGAGAAGCTCTGCTCCTTCGACACGACGGAGCAGAGGGAGGCCCTAGGCCTCCCTAGGACCTGGGGCTGAGGGAGGGAAGGAAGGAGGGATTAGGTCTACGACTACGGGTCTTAGCGGGGTCTGATTCGCCAACCCCAACAGGCAGATGAAAGCGAGCTGACGGCTTTTCCACCTTGGCTCCATCCGACTCTATATCGCTACTTCCGGGGATCATCATCATCGCTAATCACCCATAACACGGCCATGTGGTGGACGGCCAGGCTGTTGGTGCTTGCGCCCCGCAGCCCCCAGGTTCATCGTAGACCGAAGGAACTTAATTCCTCTGATGAGAATCAGTCGTGTCAATAACGTTGGAGGATTTGTTTGACAATTTCTTGTGCAATCACTTGGGCTGGACGGTAGAGCGACGGTCTCGCTTCATGCAGGTCGGCGTTCAATCCCCGACCGTCCAAGTGGTTGAGGCACCATTCCTTCCCTCCGTCCCATCCCAAATCCTATCCTGACCCCTTCCCAGTGCTATAAAGTCGTAATGGCTTGGCGCTTTCCCCCTGATAATTTAAAATATTTTGACAATTTCTTTGAATTGAATGATCTTTCAGTGTGTTATTGTTCTCTTCCTCCTGGCTTAGGGAGCACAACTTCCAGATCCCACTCCAAGTGTACTCCAGGTGTTCTTCAGGTATACTTCAGCTATACCTGAAGAACACGCATAGACGCGATAAAGCACCTAAATTATTGGGATCGTCTCCAAGCCCTCCAAATGTACTCTTTAGAAAGAAGACGAGAGAGATACCAGA
>WNGS01161107.1:6585714-6600714 GCA_020271785.1 Procambarus virginalis
GGGCTGTGATTGATACGTTAAGCTGCGGGCAGCATGCGTTTAACAGCCTGGTTGATCTGCCAACCCCCCTACAACTAATCTAAACATGTTTTAACCACCTACTGTATAACTATTTATAAATAAATATGTTATTCAGGTAAGGTACATTCATACAAGTGATTTTACATAAATTGATCGATTTATAGATAGAGCTAGTACATACAATGCCTAAAGCCACTATTACGCAATGCGTTTCTCATTTGACACTATATCTAGCACCACTTAACATTCTGGTGCCCCCAGACATTTTCTGGCACCATCTGACACTCTTGAACCACCTGGCACTTCATGGCACCACCTGGCAATATCTGGCACAACATGACACAATCTGGCACCGCCCTAACATATATGTCATACTTGACACTCCCTGGAACAGCCTGACACTACCTGGCACTCTCTTACACCACCTGACACTACCTGAAACTCTCCTACACCACCTGGCACTATATGGCACCATCTGGCACCAATACAGTTCCTACTGAACCAGTCATAAAGAAACTGCCCCATTAAGTGTCCCTGGATAATAAATATATATTACAATTATTTGATTCTGAAAAACTCAAATAAAAGTCGATATCCTGGGGAGATATCAGTCTTCAAATACGATAACGATTCGATAACGATACGATAACGATGAACATAATTATTTGAAATAAACAATTTCAAATAATTATGATACGTTAAAATCAGTTAGGCTTTCTAAGCCTTTTGAGTCATTTTTAAGAGTCAATTTAAGAGTCTTGACACTCTTAAGAAGACACGAAGTACTTTGTCAAATTTTAAAGAGAGTCAATATAAGAGTCATTTTCGTCCAAGGTTACTGGGTACTTATAGGTAGCTTCGAGAAGGCAATTTAGAAGTCGTTCTAAAACAGAGATATTTCAGCCCTTCTGTCAGGACGGGCGACGACGGTTTAGCTTTCACAAGCTGATGTTCACGATACGAATTGCTTGTTAACTTGTAGTTCCTCGACTGGGAGGCTTGTCTGGTGTCGTGTTCCCGACAAGACGGTTGAAACGCTTAGACAGGGTGAGAAGTTGGTGGTTGTGGGAGGAGGGGGTTGTGTGTTGGGGTAGGGGGGAGGCGATGAGGAAACACACCACCACCACCACCACCACAACCACCACAACAACCACAACCACAACCACCACAACCACCACAACCACCAATACAACCACCACAACCACCACAACAACCACCACAACCACTACCACAACCACCACAACCACCACCACAACCACCACCACAACCACAACCACAACCACCACAACCACCACAACCACCAATACAACCACCACAACCACAACAACCACCACCACAACCACCACCACAACCACCACCACAACCACCACAACCACCACCACAACCACCACAACCACCACCACAACCACCACAACCACCACCACAACCACCACCACCACCACCACAACCACCACCACAACCACCACAACCACCACCACAACCACCACCACAACCACCACCACAACCACCACCACAACCACCACAACCAACAGAGAACTAGAAACAGAAGACAAAAGCGTGGCACTAAAGAGACCCAGAAAAGAATACACTCAAGTTAGAAGAGAAGTCGAGAGGTAATTTGAAAATAACATTGCTGCAAATGCTAAAAAACAGTCTAAGCTATTCTATAGCAAAATAAGAAGAAAAACAACAGTGCAACATCTTGCACTCTGAGGGAACAATGGGGAATTCTCACGGAAAATGATAATGAGATACGTTAAGAACTCAACAAAAGATTTCAGGAGGTCTTTACAGTAGAACCAACATGGAGACCAAGGTTGTAAGATGAACGGCTGGAAGAAACAATGGATGACATTGTAATTACTGTAGAAGATATAAGAAAACACCAGGAGGAAGTAGATTTAACAATGTGACATTTAGTTCCTCCAGGTGTTGGGGTGACCTAGGTTCACCCCAACACCTGGAGGTTGGGTTGGGGTTCCTTCCACCTGAACCCAACCTCCAGGTGGGTTCCTCGGGTTCCTCGGATCTCATCAAATCTTCCGAATGAGACTGCAGAAGTACTCTGTCATCCATTATCTAAAAATCCATTATCGCCTGACAGCTGAGTGAACAGTGCTTCGGATTCTAGTTGTGATGTTCCGGGTTCGATCCCCGGTGGAGACGGAGACAAATGGGCAAAATGTTTCTTTTACCCTTGATGCCCCTGTTACCTAGCAGTAAATAGGTACCTGGGAGTTAGACAGCTGCTACACGCTGCTTCCTAGGGGTGGTGTAACAAAAAAGGAAGCATGGTCGAGGACCGGGCCGCGGGGACGCTAAGCCACGAAATCATCTCAAGATAACCTCAAGTTTGTAATAAAATGCTTGAGACAAGAAATCTCCCAGAAATCTGGGGAAAGGGAAAAGTAACTCCTATATTAAAAAAGGGGGAATAGAACGGAGGCACTAAATTACAGTACTAGTGTCATTGACAAGTAATTCGTGTAAAGTCTTAAAGTCTTAAATTCGTGTAAAGTCTTAAAGTCTTAAAGTCTTAAATTCGTGTAAAGTCTTAAAGTCTGAAAGTCTTAAAGTCTTAAATTCGTGTAAAGTCTTAAAGTCTTAAATTCGTGTAAAGTCTTAAAGTCTTAAATTCGTGTAAAGTCTTAAAGTCTGAAAGTCTTAAAGTCTTAAAGTCTTAAAGCCTTAAAGTCTTAAAGTCTTAAAGACTGTAATCAGGTCGAGAATGGTGGAGCCCCTGGAGAGGATCAGTTATATGACAAACGGTCAGCATAAACTTAGAAAGGAAAAGTCGTGCCTGACAAACTGGATTGAGTACTATGATAGGAGTTACTAACATAAAAAGAGGTTTGGGTTCGCTGCATTTTCTAGGTTGTCAGAAAGCATTTGACACTGTCCCCCCTCTTGAGAGACTGGTGTACAAGATGGAGAAACAGGCCGGGATAACTGAGAAACTGCTGAACTGGGTCAGGGAGTACTTGAAGGATAGAAAGCAGTTAGAGTCAGAGAGAGAGAGAGAGAGGTTTCCAGAGAAACTGCTGAACTGAGTCAGGGAGTACTTGAAGGATAGAAAGCAGTTAGAGTCAGAGAGAGAGAGAGAGAGGTTTCCAGCTGAGGGAATGTTCTAAGTGGGGGTCCCACAAAGCTCGGTCCTGGGACCAATGCTGTTCCTAATTTATGTGAGCGACCTACGTGTCAATGTCTGCAGGTGGCATACGGGACGCTGACAAATGTAAAAACATCGTTCATCATGACTCCTTCAAAGCCATCTATACAACTGGAGTATGCATCACCGGCGTGGAATCCGCAACTTCTGAAGCATGAAAACAAAACCGAAAAAGTACCAAGGTTATCTTGAGGTTATCTTGAGATGATTTCGGGGCTTTTAGTGTCCCCGCGGCCCAGTCTTCGACCAGGCCTCCACCCCCAGGAAGCAGCCCGTGACAGCTGACTAACACCCAGGTACCTATTTTACTGCTAGGTAACAGGGGCATAGGGTGAAAGAAACTCTGCCCATTGTTTCTCGCCGGCACCGGAGATCGAACTCGGGACCACAGGATCACAAGTCCAGCGTGCTGTCCGCTCGGCCAACCGGCTCCCTAAATTACATCCGTAAATTACTCCCTAAATTAAACTACATTACATAGGTTTGCGACAAGATTGATGCCGGAGCTAAGAGGGTTAAGCTACGAGAATAGGTAAGTGGAACTAAATCTCTCACTCCTAGAGGATAGAGGGAACAGAGGGGATATGCTCATAACATACAAGATACTGAGGGGAATAGATAAGGTGGACAAAGATAGCCCCTTCAGATTGAGAGAAAGCAGGACAAGAGGACACAAGTGGAAGCTGGAAACGCAAATGAGCCGAAGGAATGTAAGGAAGTACTCATACCCTATACTGGTAATCAACAAGTGGAATGCCGTGAAAGAAGAAGTTCTGGAAGCCACCTCCATCCACAACTTTAAGACCAGATTCGACAAGTAATTTAAACGTCAAAATAGTTAAGTTGTAACACAACAGGTAGAACAAGGCCAGCAGGCGGGGTACAAGAGCTAACCCTCACTCCCCCGTAGTTACTGATAGGTAAACACTAGTACCACCATCTGTACAACCACCACCACCACCACCACCACCTGTACAACCACCACCACCACCACCTGTACAACCACCACCACCACCACCACCACCTGTACAACCACCACCACCACCACCACCACCTGTACAACCACCACCACCACCACCCGCCCAGCAGCAGAAACATATGAGAGAATATTTGTTTAAGATGTTAGAAGCAAGGTAAAAGAGGATATGGAGGAGGTGAGCTGTAGGTGTGAGAACATACAAGGGGGAGGGGGGAGGGGCATACAAGGGGGGTGGGGACGAGGATATACAACAGGGGAAGAAGGGGGAGGAGGACATACAAGGTACGAGAAAGTGGGGAACATCTCGTCTTGGCGACACACGGGCTCACCATAGCCCGTGCTGCTTGGTACTTTTTGTTCTAAGTAGCGAATCTTTAACAACAACAACTTGGCGACAATATAAATTCGATAGATCAAAGTTGTATTTGGTCAACCTATTAACAATTTACTCGTTAATGTATCTACTCATTATTTTAGTATGATGACATTCCTCATTATAAACACATCTTAAAAGCAAATGTTATTACAGTCGATTCCATTATTTTACCTTAAGACGTCTGCCAACGTGTTATTAATTTTTGAACTTAATGAATTTAAATATTAAATGTATTGTTTCAGAGCCAAATAAAGTTTTTAAATTAGAATATTCGGCGGTGGACGCAAGAACGTGATGATTAAGGGAGGAGGAGGAGGAGAAGGAGAAGTAGCAATAACAAAACAGCAAAGAGTAGGATGAGGATAGTTTTGGAAGCGCAGCAAGCATAGAGCACAAGAATGGAACGCAGGGAGAAGGAACACAGGAAAGGCAATGTTTGGCGAGCGAAGTGGAGTAATGATAACCAGGAGACTGAGGAGGAGGAGGAGGAGGAGAAGGAGGAGTGGGTAGAGGATGACCTGGTGGGAGTAAGTGGAGGAGGAGAAAGGGAAAGGGATAGCAGGCGGAAAAGAGAAGAAGGAAGAGGAAGAGGAGGGTTGCCTGGTGTGTAGACAGCATCCATCCTGCAGCAGGAAGCACTGGGCTACTTTGAGGTTATCTTGAGATGATTTCTGGACTTTTTTTTTTTTTGGTGTCCTCGCGGCCCGGTCCTCGACCAGGCCTCCACCCCCAGGAAGCAGCCCGTGACAGCTGACTAATACCCAGGTACCTATTTTATTGCTAGGTAACAGGGGCATAGGATGAAAGAAACTCTGCTCATTGTTTCTCGCCGGCGCTTGAGATCGAACCCAGGACCACAGGATCACAAGTTGCCATGTGGTCATTTACATATGAATACGTTTCACCCTGATTACTCTACTGTATACGTTAATAATTACTCTTATCGCGTCGAGTACACTAGTTTTCCATTTCTTCACTAATAATTACAACTAGTGGGAGACAGAATTACCTGTGCAACCCTTCCTCCTTACAAGACGAGACATATAGCACGGTTGGTCCACATCCTTCCAGCGAGTATAAGAAATATTGCCGGAACAAACGTGGGCGTCTCGAAGAGAAAAGTGGATAGTTTTCTTGCAAGAAGTGCCGGACCAACCTGGTGGGCGTGTGGGCCTGCGGGCCGCTCCAAGCAACAGCCTGGTGGACCAAGCTCTCACGGGCTGCTTGGAGTAGAAGAACTCCCAGAACCCCATCCAGGTACAAGACGAATGTCTGCATGTACTATACGGACCCATGGAGGGAGGGAGGGAGAGCGGACAGCACGCTGGACTTGTGGTCCTGGGTTTGATCCCAGGCGCCGACGAGAAACAATGAGCAGAGTTTCTTTCACCCTATGCCCCTGTTACCTAGCAGTAAAATAGGTACCTGGGTGTTAGTCTGCTGTCACGAGTTGCTTCGTGGGGGGTGGAGGCCTGGTCGAGGACCGGGCCGCGGGGACACTAAAAAGCCCCGAAACCATCTCAAGATAACCTCAAGATATGGATATCATACTGTCTATATATACTGTATGTCCGTATGTCCAAGGTTGGAGGCCAAACGCATGGGGTTAGCCTTTCCTAAATTTGTAGAGAACACGGTCTGGGGTAAGGGACGGACATAGGCTGGTTGTGGTAGGCCTAAGTTAAAAGATATAAGAAATATTAATCATTAACCCTCCCTTCCCCCCTCCCACACCACCACACGATTTTCATGGATTCAATTCTGGTCGTGTGAAGTGCTCGTCCAGATGTCCAAGGACTTCTTAAACAAAATATATTTCTTCATTTCTTTTAAATACAAAGTAGTTTAATTTCTCCATAATATATTTAAATGATGAGAAGGGAATGAAATGCTTATCACGGGGAGAGGGGGGGGGGAGTTTAGGGAGGGGGAGAGAGGTCGAGGGGGAGTTTAGGGAGGGAGAGAGAGGTCGAGGGTAAGGGCGGGAGGGAGGGAAGGGTATATTGCAAATAGTGACTTGTTTCATATGCAACATTATATATGTTCTGTACATAGGCTGTTGCTTGGAGCGGCCTGCAAGCCTACATATTCACTACAGTCTGGTTGGTCCGGCACTTCTTGCAAGAACTTGTCTAAGTGGCTCTTGAAGAAGTCCACCTTTGTTCCGGCAATATGTCTAATGCTTCCTGGGAGGGTGTTGAATAGCTGTGGACCCCCCTGATGTTCAGTGTTCTCTGATTGTGCCTATGGCACCTCTACTCCTCACTGGTTCTATTCAGTATTTCCTTCCGTGCCTTTCGCTCCAGTATGTTGTTATTTTACTGTGCAAGTTTGGGACCTGGCCCTCCAGTATCTTCCATGTATATATTATTTGATACCTCTATCGTCTCCTTTCCAGAGAGTACATCTTGAGAGTTTTATTCTAACCTTCGTTTAATGTTCTAATGTGTTTTCTCCATAGATTTTGAATATTCCATAGAGCTTCACCAGTTAGAAGTTAAATGTTCTAGTTTATGTGCTGCTGGTGTTCTCACTCTCGTATAATGTTGTAATTTATGTGTTCTCTGTTTTTTCAGGAGCGCGGGCTGCGTGGGCGTGATAGAGCGGGCGGCGGGGGCGCTCTAGTCCCGCCCCTGACACTACGCCACCAGCAGGAGAGGCGTTGTCAGTGGAGCAACAGTGATCGGGCGTTAGCAGTGCCGCGGAGTCCGTGTGAGGCCCCTTTAGGGCGGCCCCATAGTGTGGTGCGATCAATGTGGTGGTGGGCAGTGTGGTAGTGTGGTGGTGGCCGTGTTGGTGGTGACGGAGTGGTGAGCGAGTGTGGTGGTGCGTGCGCAGTGATGCACCGACATGATGTGTGAGCAGTGCCGCCTCGGGCAGGAGGAGGGGACGTCGGCGACCCCTCCAGTCCTGCTGTCCCCGTGCCGCCCTGCTGCTACTGCTGTCGGGGACGTCTACGGGACACAGCCACGCCGCCGCCGCCGCTGCTCAGTACCAGACGAGCAGAGGCGAGAGTGGTTAGTGCAGTGATCAGTGGGAGAGAGCAGTGTGGGGCCCCGGTTGGTGAAAGAACAGTGAGAGCCCCGGGCAGGACTCAGACGCGGGCGGCCATGTTGGGACTCCTACTGGCCTTCGCCCTCTGTCCCGCCACCTGCGAGTACGTGCGGGAATTCGAGGTGTCGGAGGGCGTGGCAATAGGAACCAATATCGGTTACATCGGCGACAGTAACCCCGGACAACCGCTGCCGCCGCCGCCGCCATATCTGATAGTTCCGGTGCCGGGCAGCGCAGTGGACTCGGATCTTAGAATTGAGCAGGACACGGGCGAGATTAAGACCAAGGTGGTGCTGGACCGGGAGCTGAGATCATCTTACTCTCTGGTGGCCATCCCGCACTCCGGGGAAAACATCAGAGTACTCATCAAGGTCAAGGACGAGAACGACAACGCCCCAACCTTCCCTTCAGCCGTCATGAACATCGAATTCCCAGAGAACACTCCACGCGACGTCAAGCGCACGCTGGCGCCGGCCCGGGACAAAGACCTGGGCATCTTCAACACCCAGCGTTATCGTATTGTCTCTGGCAACGTCAACAACGCCTTCCGTCTCTCCTCACACCGCGAGAGGGACAGTGTTCTCTATCTCGACCTCCAGATCAACGGGTTTCTAGATCGGGAAACCACAGCGTTTTATTCATTGTTAATTGAGGCTTGGGATGGTGGCTCGCCGCCTCTGAAGGGCTCCATGACTGTCAACATCACCATACAGGACGTCAACGACAATCAACCCATATTCAACCAGAGTCGTTACTTCGCTACCGTGCCGGAAAATGCAACAATTGGTACCTCGGTGTTGCAGGTGTTGGCTACCGACACCGACGCTGGGGATAACGGGAAAATCACCTACTCTATCAATCGTCGTCAGAGTGACCGCGAGAATATGTTCCAGATCGACCCCAAGTCGGGAGTCATCTCCGTCAACCGGCCTCTGGATTTTGAGACAAAGGAGGTGCATGAACTGGTTGTGGTTGCTCGTGACAACGGCGACCAGCCCCTGGAGACCACCGCCTTCGTCTCCATCCGCGTCATTGATGTCAACGACAACCAGCCAACCATCAACCTAATCTTCCTCTCCGACGACGCAACGCCCAAGATTTCTGAAGATGCGCAACCCGGCGAGTTCGTGGCGCGGATTTCCGTCAACGATCCCGACTCTAAAGAGGAGTACGCCAACGTGAGTGTGACTTTAGAAGGGGGCGAAGGTCACTTCGAACTCACCACTCAGGACAGCATTATCTACCTAATGGTGGTTTCGCGGCCGTTAGATCGCGAATTAAAGCCCAATTACACCCTTGTGGTGTTCGCTACAGATATGGGCAGTCCGCCACTCCACGCATCTCGCAAGTTCGACCTACAAGTAACGGACATGAACGATAATGCTCCCGAGTTCGACCAGACTGTGTACTACGCTAATGTGCTGGAGGTAGCCGACCCGGGTACCTCCGTGTTCCAACTGTCAGCATTAGATCGGGACGAAGGTAACAATTCAGTGATCACTTACTCGATTCGAGACACACCTGAGACTCACTCGAACTGGTTTCAGATAGACTCTCGAACAGGTCTGATCACGACACGGACTCACGTGGACTGCGAAACGGAACCGGTGCCGCAGATCACAGTCATAGCCACGGATTCTGGGTCACCTGCTTTGTCCTCCTCCGCGACTGTCAAGGTCACTATCCGCGATGTCAATGACAATGAGCCCATCTTCGACCAGAGCTTCTACAACGTCTCCGTTCAGGAGTCGGAAGCCGTGGCCAACTGCATATTAAAGGTAAGTGTCTTTAAAGGTAATATATATATATTTTTCACTCACCTGGGCTCTAGGAGACTCGAACCGTAGACCCCACAAGTGTTAGGTCGAAGCTCTATCGACCGAGCTATTGAGAAGTCTTAATAAGGAAAATTATCAGAAGCAACATCCTGCAGTTTCTGGGTCCACTGTTCGAGTCTCCTAGAGCCCAGGTGAATGGAATGTTTATTTCCACGGTAGTGTGGATGACTAAATATATATAATATTTATATTTGTTGCTGGACCGGATAGATATTACCCCTATAGAGGCAAACTATTTACGTGGAACTATATTGTGTATCAGCCTTGGCAGCCACGTACATCAGCCTCTGTTGGTCAGGCAGGAATCGCTGGCACTCAGACAAAATGACAAATGAAACAAGTACCGGGTATATATATGTATACATGCATACACATACATTATATATATATATATATATATATATATATATATATATATATATATATATATATATATATATGCAATTGACTATCACTAAACACTGATCATTTGTATGCGGAAAATCCATCTCTCTTTCCCATTTCTCTGTGGATTTTCCGCATATATATATATATATATATATATATATATATATATATATATATATATATATATATATATATATATATATATACTAATAATAATAGTTGATCATGAACTTGGATGCCAACGCCGACTAGGCGGGTGCCTGGCCGCAGCGAGACGGTGGGTCCGCCGCTAATGTTGACTGTTGAGGCTTTGGGCGAAGCCCTTCGGCATCGCAGGAGGACGTGAAGGGCGCCGGGCGTGGCGGGGCCCAGGGGTAGTGTAGGCTGCCACTCGTGACGGCCTTAGAGGCCGCCGTGATCTAGACAAGTCCAGGGGAAATGTTTATGACCTGAAAAATTCCACGAGCTGGGAAGCGCCAGCGAAAGACACCAGCCGTTGGTGATGCTGCTAGCCTCGCCAGGCCTTATTCTTCTTCGACGATTGTTTACATTTCCCGCCTCGCCATTGGCCGTCCTTCGTGTGAACGAATATAAGCTGGAGTTCGCAGCCAGGCGGGGGCCACATTTTCACAGGGTTGTTTACGGTAGTTATTCTGACCTGTGGGATGGTTGATGACATCGGCGAAGTCAAAGGTATCGACGGTGCGCTGGGGGAGGGGGGGCGGGGCTTGGCGGAGACGCGTCTGTGATTGGTGGAGGCGTCGTGTCGCATCGCCAGGGGGCGGCCGACGTCCCGCCGCCGCCGCCGCCGCCCTCCGCCTCCCACAATATATCGTCCGCTACATAACAGATTTCGCTCTTAAATCACGTTTGCATAGGGCAGGTGTTTGGGGTAAGGTGAAGAGCCTAGGAGGTAATAGGTCGTGGCGCTCATAAATATGTGCGTCATTATGGTGGGCAGGAGAGCTGGAGCAGGCGGCCCTCGCCCCACCGCCAACACTCTCTCCCTCTCCGTCTTTGTTGGAGAAAATGGTGGCGTCGCTATCACCAGCAGTGGACTGTTCTCGCCGGCACCGTTCGTTCGTCTTTGTTGGAGAGCGTTGGAGCCCGCCTTCGCCACCCGCTGCTCCATCACCTCCACCAGATGACGTAGCTGCCTGTGTCTCCACCACTACCACCACCACCACCACCACTACAGCAGTACCAGTGCCTCTGGCAGAGCCGCTGTGACCATCAAAATCAACATTACAGCATCTTCAGCAACGCCACCACAAGCACCACCATCAGCATCGCTAACAGCAGCACAAATAGTTGAATTGATCCTACAACCGCTTCTTGTACCACCACTGCCCCTCCACCTGGACCCCTCCACCTGGACCCCTCCACCCTAGACCCTCCACCCTGGACCCCTCCACCTGGACCCTCCACCCTGGACCCCTCCACCCTGGACCCCTCCACCTGGACCCTCCACCCTGGACCCCTCCACCTGGACCCTCCACTTGGACCCTCCACCTGCCCCTCCACCCTGGACCCCTCCACCTGGACCCTCCACCCTGGACCCTCCACCTGGACCCTCCACCCTGGACCCTCCACCTGGACCCTCCACCCTGGACCCCTCCACCTGGACCCTCCACCCTGGACCCTCCACCTGGACCCTCCACCCTGGACCCCTCCACCTGGACCCTCCACCTGGACCCTCCACCTGGACCCTCCACCTGGACCCTCCACCTGGACCCTCCACCTGGACCCTCCACCCTGGACCCCTCCACCTGGACCCTCCACCTGGACCCTCCACCTGGACCCTCCACCTGGACCCTCCACCTGGACCCTCCACCTGGACCCTCCACCTGGACCCTCCACCCTGGACCCTCCACCTGGACCCTCCACCCTGGACCCCTCCACCTGGACCCTCCACCTGGACCCTCCACCTGGACCCTCCACCCTGGACCCTCCACCTGGACCCTCCACCTGCCCCTCCACCTGGACCCTCCACCTGGACCCTCCACCTGGACCCTCCACCTGGACCCTCCACCTGGACCCTCCACCCTGGACCCTCCACCTGCCCCTCCACCTGCCCGTCCACCCTGGACCCCTCCTCCAGCACAATGCCTAATGTATGATTAGACACTGAGAGAGGAAGATTTTTGGGGAGAGCAAACCGTAGCTAAGGACACACCTGCCAAGGTCACACACCTGCCAAGGTCACACACCTGCCAAGGTCACCTTCTCATGACTCAAGGTGGGACTTCACACCATCCTGGCCTCACCAAAAACTCTCCCCTATCTCATCCTCACTCTGTATATCATTTATATAATGATATATCTGTATATCATTTATCTAGAAAATCCATAAATGATGTTTTACCCCTTCTTCTCTCTCTATATTCTTCCTACTTCACCCACACACTAGAGTAGTGGTGTCCAGCCTCTACCCGTCGAGGTGGGTCGCCAAATGGTTTCTGGTGGGTGGCAGAACCCAAATTCCGAGTACTGATGGCAGGGGAGGGGAGTGGGGGGTCAGAGATCGGGCCGCGAGGACATTGATCCACGGAACTGTCGCAACGGGTGAAGGGAAAGGGGGGTTGGGGGACGCAGGCATTTTGGGTGCCTGCGTTAGAAAATAGGATCGCGAGTCCAGGAAGATTGGGAAGTACTTGGGTCATCTTGGGTCATGTTTACCCTACAGAGACATGGAACATATTAGCACCAGAGGTGTGTGAACCTCTGTGTGTGAAACCTCTGGGTGTGTGAACCCCTGGGTGTGTGAACCCCCTGGGTGTGTGAACCCCCTGGGTGTGTGAACCTCTGGTGTGTGAACCTCTGGGTGTGTGAACCTCTGTGTGTGAACCCCTGGGTGTGTGAACCCCCTGGGTGTGAACCCCTGGGTGTGTGAACCCCTGGGTGTGTGAACCCCTGGGTGTGTGAACCCCCTGGGTGTGTGAACCCCCTGGGTGTGTGAACCCCTGGGTGTGTGAACCCTGGGTGTGTGAACCCCCTGGGTGTGTGAACCCCTGGGTGTGTGAACCCCTGGGTGTGTGAACCCCTGGGTGTGTGAACCCCTGGGTGTGTGACCCCTGGGTGTGTGAACCCTGGTGTGTGAACCTCTGGTGTGTGAACCCCCTGGGTGTGTGAACCCCTGGGTGTGTGAACCCCTGGGTGTGTGAACCCCTGGGTGCTCGAACTCGGTCTGGGGCCAGCTTGTCCTGTGATAACTTTTGGTCCAAAAGACCATCCTTTGTATTATTTCAGACTCTGCCAATAGAACCAATGGATCTGATATGTGACCTGGATCTTTAACCCTATTTTTCAATTTTTTTTGTTTTTTTCAAAATGCTGACCCGTATTTGTCTAATTGCTTGTTGAATTATTTAATCTATTTGTCTTACGATGTAGTTAATGTTTATTGTACATATTTGGATATTCCTCTCGCATGTTTTCCTATCAGTCTTGTATATATTGAAGCACAGTGTTCGATAAGTGTCCATTTATTAACAAGTTTTCTCCTAAGATGGCACTTGGAAGATGATCCAGAAGGGATAACTCGACTTCTCTGCTTACATCCTTAATTAACTACAAGAGGATGCTGCAATGCTGGTTCTGTTGGTCTCTATTTGTCTCCAGATGCGATCGTAGTGGCCTCTTGTCGTCTCGGTAATCAAGCTCCTTATTCTGGAGCAAATAAATAAATTCTAAATATTTTTAGAATATTTCGTATGTATCTTTTTGTATTTTGACAAATTTGACTGTCTGTATTCTGTACTTTATATTATGCAATCTCGCAATACATTTTAAAAACAGGTGGGATGCAGGTTAACTGGTATATATTATTCTTATTTATGTACCTGCTTGATTCCTGCATAATGGGATTCTGGGAGTTGTTCTACTCCCCAAGCCAGACCTGACTTGTGAGAGCTTGGTCCAACAGGCTGTTGCTTGGAGCGGCCCGCAGGCCCACATATACCTGGTTGATGGGGTTCTGGGAGTTCTTCTACTCCCCAAGCCCGGCCCGAGGCCAGGCTTGACTTGTGAGAGTTTGGTCCACCAGGCTGTTGCTTAGAGCGGCCCGCAGGCCCACATATATCTACTTGATGGGGTTCTGGGAGTTCTTCTACTCCCCAAGCCCGGCTCGAGGCCAGGCTTGACTTGTGAGAGCTTGGTCCAACAGGCTGTCGCTTGGAGCGGCCCGCAGGCCCACATACCCACCACAGCCCGGTTGGTCCGGCACTCCTTGAAGGAAACTATCTAGTTTCCTCTTGAAGATGTTTCGCGTATGTGTTTATCTTCTCGTCATGTCTTAGTGTATTCGTTCATAGCCTGTTTGCTCCTTTGGTAAGATTCTGGGACTTGAATGTTTCCTGGTTTGCCATGTATCTTTTTTCCCCTATTTTATTCCCAATTTATTCCCTATTCCCTATTGTTTCCAGCAATTTTGGTTGAATTAGAATTTTTTTTCTATTGTGAAACCAGCCAACATAACTAGCCGACCCCTTAATAATCACCTCGTATCTGATTAATATCTGAGTGTCTGAATAACCGGGCAGTGTTCCGTGCATCAGACTGCGGGAAGCAGTGCCCAACAGCCTAGTTGACCAGACCGTCAACCAGAAGCTCTCTTCTGGCTTCGAAGTGACTGTTTGCCCGTTATATATATATATATATATATATATATATATATATATATATATATATATATATATATATATATATATATATATACATATATATATATATATATATATATATATATATATATATATATATATATATATATATATATATATATATATATATATATATATAGAGTGTGTGGCCTGATATATGCTGTATTTGCCAATCGAGCGTCACAGTAATGAGCCATATATATACTATCAACATGTGTTTGTTGGGGTCCAATTAATATCAAACAAGCTTGCAGATATATGCAGTTATGTACTCAGGTAATTTATGACCCACCATTGTCGAGGAACTCGTTAGTAGCCGAATTATTTCTATCGGAGATTTACACACCAGCAATTATATATCCTGACAATTTTCGGTTTTATATCCTGGTAATATACAATTGTTTACCCCTGGTAATATGCAGCTATATATCTTGCTAAGGTATGATTATATATCCTAATATACAATTATATATCATGTTATTTTGCATTATATCTTGCCTATATACAATTATATA
>WNGS01161107.1:6605714-6609461 GCA_020271785.1 Procambarus virginalis
TCTCTTGAACACTGTGAGGGGTCGGCCAGTTATGTCCCTTATGTGTAGTGGAAGCGTGTTGAACAGTCTCGGGCCTCTGATGTTGATGTAGTTCACAATAGTTATCTTCGTCATACATAAGGGTCATAACTGGCCGACCTCTCGTCGTATTCAAGCGAGAACGTGATAGACACCTCCTAAAGATACCTGATCAAGTGGGCTGTGATTGATACGTTAAGCTGCGGGCAGCATGCGTTTAACAGCCTGGTTGATCTGCCCACCCCCCTACAATAATCTAAACATGTTTTTAACCACCTACTGTATAACTATTTATAAATAAATATGTTTATTCAGGTAAGGTACATTCATACAAGTGATTTTACATAAATTGATCGATTTATAGATAGAGCTAGTACATACAATGCCTAAAGCCACTATTACGCAATGCGTTTCTCATTTGACACTATATCTAGCACCACTTAACATTCTGGTGCCCCCAGACATTTTCTGGCACCATCTGACACTCTTGAACCACCTGGCACTTCATGGCACCACCTGGCAATATCTGGCACAACATGACACAATCTGGCACCGCCCTAACATTATGTCATACTTGACACTCCCTGGAACAGCCTGACACTACCTGGCACTCTCTTACACCACCTGACACTACCTGAAACTCTCTACACCACCTGGCACTATATGGCACCATCTGGCACCAATACAGTTCCTACTGAACCAGTCATAAAGAAACTGCCCCATTAAGTGTCCCTGGATAATAAATATATATTACAATTATTTGATTCTGAAAATCTCAAATAAAAGTCGATATCCTGGGGAGATATCAGTCTTCAAATACGATAACGATTCGATAACGATGAACATAATTATTTGAAATAAACAATTTCAAATAATTATGATACGTTAAAATCAGTTAGGCTTTCTAAGCCTTTTGAGTCATTTTTAAGAGTCAATTTAAGAGTCTTGACATTCTTAAGAAGACACGAAGTACTTTGTCAAATTTTAAAGAGAGTCAATATAAGAGTCATTTTCGTCCAAAGGCTACTGGGTACTTATAGGTGGCTTCGAGAAGGCAATTTAGAAGTCGTTCTAAAACAGAGATATTTCAGTCCCTCTGTCAGGACGGGCGACGACGGTTTAGCTTTCACAAGCTGATGTTCACGATACGAATTGCTTGTTAACTTGTAGTTCCTCGACTGGGAGCTTGTCTGGTGTCGTGTTCCCGACAAGACGGTTGAAACGCTTAGACAGGGTGAGAAGTTGGTGGTGGGGGGAGGAGGGGGCTGTGTGTTGGGGTAGGGGGGGAGGCGATGAGGAAACACACCACCACCACCACAACAACCACAACCACACAACCACCACAACAACCACCACAACCACCACCACAACCCACCACAACCACCACCACAACCACCACAACCACCACCACAACCACCACAACCACCACCACCACCACCACCACAACCACCACAACCACCACCACAACCACCACAACCACCACAACCACCACCACAACCACCACAACCACCACCACATCCAACAGAGAACTAGAAACAGAAGACAAAAGCGTGGCACTAAAGAGACCCAGAAAAGAATACACTCAAGTTAGAAGAGAAGTCGAGAGGTAATTTGAAAATAACATTGCTGCAAATGCTAAAGAACAGTCTAAGCTATTCTATAGCAAAATAAGAAGAAAAATAACAGTGCAACATCTTGTACTCTGAGGGAACAATGGGGAATTCTCACGGAAAATGATAATGAGATACGTTAAGAACTCAACAAAAGATTTCAGGAGGTCTTTACAGTAGAACCAACATGGAGACCAAGGTTGTAAGATGAACGGCTGGAAGAAACAATGGATGACATTGTAATTACTGTAGAAGATATATGAAAACACCAGGAGGAAGTAGATTTAACAATGTGACATCTAGTTCCTCCAGGTGTTGGGGTGACCTAGGTTCACCCCAACACCTGGAGGTTGGGTTGGGGTTCCTTCCACCTGAACCCAACCTCCAGGTGGGTTCCTCGGGTTCCTCGGATCTCATCAAATCTTCCGAATGAGATTGCAGAAGTACTCTGTCATCCATTATCTAAAAATCCATTATCGCCTGACAGCTGAGTGAACAGCGCTTCGAATTCTAGTTCTGATGTTCCGGGTTCGATCCCCGGTGGAGACGGAGACAAATGGGCAAAATGTTTCTTTCACCCTGATGCCCCTTGTTACCTAGCAGTAAATAGGTACCTGGGAGTTAGACAGCTGCTACACGCTGCTTCCTGGGGGTGGTGTAACAAAAAAAGGAAGCATGGTCGAGGACCGGGCCGCGGGGACGCTAAGCCACGAAATCATCCCAAGATAACCTCAAGTTTGTAATAAAATGCTTGAGACAAGAAATCTCCCAGAAATCTGGGGAAAGGGAAAAGTAACTCCTATATTAAAAAAGGGGAATAGAACGGAGGCACTAAATTGCAGTACTAGTGTCATTGACAAGTAATTCGTGTAAAGTCTTAAAGTCTTAAATTCGTGTAAAGTCTTAAAGTCTTAAAGTCTTAAATTCGTGTAAAGTCTTAAAGTCTGAAAGTCTTAAAGTCTTAAATTCGTGTAAAGTCTTAAAGTCTTAAATTCGTGTAAAGTCTTAAAGTCTTAAATTCGTGTAAAGTCTTAAAGTCTGAAAGTCTTAAAGTCTTAAAGTCTTAAAGCCTTAAAGTCTTAAAGTCTTAAAGACTGTAATCAGGTCAAGAATGGTGGAGCCCCTGGAGAGGATCAGTTATATGACAAACGGTCAGCATAAACTTAGAAAGGAAAAGTCGTGCCTGACAAACTGGATTGAGTACTATGATAGGAGTTACTAACATAAAAAGAGGTTTGGGTTCGCTGCATTTTCTAGGTTGTCAGAAAGCATTTGACACTGTCCCCCCTCTTGAGAGACTGGTGTACAAGATGGAGAAACAGGCCGGGATAACTGAGAAACTGCTGAACTGGGTCAGGGAGTACTTGAAGGATAGAAAGCAGTTAGAGTCAGAGAGAGAGAGAGGTTTCCAGCTGGGGGAATGTTCTAAGTGGGGGTCCCACAAAGCTCGGTCCTGGGCCAATGCTGTTCCTAATTTATGTGAGCGACCTACTTGTCAATGTCTGCAGGTGGCATACGGGACGCTGACAAATGTAAAAACATTGTTCATCATGACTCCTTCAAAGCCATCTATACAACTGGAGTATGCATCACCGGCGTGGAATCCGCAACTTCTGAAGCATGAAAACAAAACCGAAAAAGTACCAAGGTTATCTTGAGGTTATCTTGAGATGATTTCGGGGCTTTTAGTGTCCCCGCGGCCCAGTCTTCGACCAGGCCTCCACCCCCAGGAAGCAGCCCGTGACAGCTGACTAACACCCAGGTACCTATTTTACTGCTGGGTAACAGGGGCATAGGGTGAAAGAAACTCTGCCCATTGTTTCTCGCCGGCACCGGAGATCGAACTCGGGACCACAGGATCACAAGTCCAGCGTGCTGTCCGCTCGGCCAACCGGCTCCCTAAATTACATCCGTAAATTACTCCCTAAATTAAACTACATTACATAGGTTTGCGACAAGATTGATGCCGGAGCTAAGAGGGTTAAGCTACGAGAATAGGTAAGTGGAACTAAATCTCTCACTCCTAAAGGATAGAGGGAACAGAGGGGATATGCTCATAACATACAAGATACTGAGGGGAATAGATAAGGTGGACAAAGATAGCCCCTTCAGATTGAGA
>WNGS01161107.1:6651281-6662626 GCA_020271785.1 Procambarus virginalis
CCCTCCCCACGTGGATAGGCCATGAACCCAACCCTCCCCCGTGGCTAGGCCATGAACCCAACCCTCCCCTGGGCTAGGCCATGAACCCAACCCTCCACACGTGGCTAGGCCATGAACCCAACCCTCCCCGTGGCTAGGCCATGAACCCAACCCTCCCACGTGGCTAGGCCATGAACCCAACCCTCACACGTGGCTAGGCCATGAACCCAACCCTCCCACGTGGCTAGGCCATGAACCCAACCCTCCCCCGTGGCTAGGCCATGAACCCCAACCCTCCCCCGGGCTAGGCCATGAACCCAACCCTCCCCCCGTGGCTAGGCCATGAACCCAACCTCCCCACGTGGCTAGCCATGAACCCCAACTCCCCCGTGGCTAGGCCATGAACCCAACCCTCCCCCGTGGCTAGGCCATGACCCAACCTCCCCCGTGGCTAGGCCATGAACCCAAGACCCAAACATAACCCAAAGTGACCCTACCACTGTGTTCATCAACCAGGTGTACATATACAACACTGGCAAACAGAAAAACAGGAAACTAGCCAATGAAACAAAAGGGTGTATAAACTACTAATAACATACAATAACGAGGTAATTAGTGCTTAAAACAATAATAGAGGAATATTAGGATACTAATAACTAATATTAACATAATGCCACTAGGCATGTGGAATCTGCGAGGCATCAGAAATTATCTCAATTTAAGTGAGCAAGAACTGGAACTTCACAACCCATTACCGGTCGCTACACGTGATCACACTAGGTAAGACGAGACCCCGGCAATGGCCCAGGGGAACAATGTTGATTAAATACGCAAAGCAAAGTTTGTGCAATCGAGAGAGAGCATGATAATGATCGTTAAGGTCGAACACTTTGACTTCAAGTATGTTTATTGAGACAGAAAAGAAATACATCTCAAAGGGGAAGAGTAGCGTAGGCTATTTCTATCCTTTGAGTATGGTCAAAGTCTACGGTCAAAGTCTACGGTCAAACTCTCATTGGGTACGGAACGCAACTATTAGGAGAAAGCGCCAAGCTATTACGACTAAATAGTCCTTGGGAAGGGATCAGGATAAGATTAGGTATTGGACGGCCCCTGTGTGTGTGTGTGTGTGTGTGTGTGTGTACGTACGTACACCAAGTTGTGCTTGCGGGGGTTGAGCTCTGGCTCTTTGATCCCGCCTCTCAACCGTCAATCAACAGGTGTACAGGTTCCTGAGCCTACTGGGCTCTATCATATCTAAACTTGAAACTGTGTATGGAGTCAGCCTCCACCACATTGTGTGTTTGTGTGTGTATGGTGTGTGTGTGTGTGTGGTGTGGGTGTGTGTGGGTGGTGTGTGTGTGTGTGTGTGTAGAGACTCTTCTCGTCCTTGTGAGGTGGCTCTGGGTGGGGGGGTGGCATAGTTAAGGCACCTTTGGACATAAACATGACAACTTAGGTCAGGGTAAAGTCAACTTAAGTTAGAGACAAGAACTGGATACAAAAAGAATGCAAACATATAAACAAACAAACAAAGCCAGCATATTGCAAAACCGGACTTGGATCATCTGAGGCTGCTAAAATTCTTCAAAAAGTTGAAAATTTAAACTGAAAATTCGAAAACGCAAATTTCATATTAATAATTCTCAACAGTCCGGATAATAATTCCAGTAATGCTCCATAGTTCAGATATTAATTATAATAATGTTCCTTAGTTCAGAGATTAATTCCGATTATGCTGTGTAATCCGGATATCAATTCTAATAATGCTCTATAGTTCAGATAATTCCAACAATGAGCTATAGTTCAGATAATTCCAACAATGAGCTATAGTTCATATAATTCCAACAATGCGCTATAGTTCAGATAATTCCAAAATGCGCTATAGTTCAGATAATTCCAACAATGTGCTTTAGTTCAGATAATTCCAACAATGTGATATAGTTCAGATAATTCCAACAATGAGCTATAGTTCAGATAATTCCAACAATGTGCTCTAGTTCAGATCATTCCAACAATGCGCTATAGTTCAGATCATCCCAACAATGTGCTATAGTTCAGATAATTCCAAGAATGCGCTATAGTTCAGATAATTCCAAGAATGCGCTAACGACCGGATATTAATACCAATAACACTATTTAATCCGGATATAAATAGCACAACCGCGTATTTAACAACAACAACAATTAAAATAATAAATCAATAATTACAAAACAAATAAATATGATATTAAATATTTATCATATCTTGAGGTGCATTCGACCAACACCGCTCATCAACACGTACGAATTCAATGATTTCAGGACACTTTCCACGAGGTGAATGGCCAATTATAGCCGAGGCGCTGTACAGTTTGGCTAATTCATGGTAATTAGACCATTTACACTAGAACACAGAACGTGGCGCCTGCCACGCCTCCTCGTGCACACACTCACTAATCAAGCACAGTAATTCTGGGCCCTGATGCAGTATTAGGATATTTTAGCTAAGGTAATAGGCTATTTAGCTTAGGTTAAGATAGGTTAGGCTAGGTTAGGTTAGGTTAGGTTAGGCTAGGCTAGGTTAGGTTAGGTTAGGTTAGGTTAAGATAGGTTAGGTTAGGCTAGGTTAGGCTATTTTAAGTTACGTTAATTCTGGCTACGTTAATTAGGTTAAGTGGTTATCTTGAGGTTATCTTGAGATGATTTCGGGGCTTTAGTGTCCCCGCGGCCCGGTCCTCGACTAGGCCTCCACCCGCAGGAAGCAGCCCGTGACAGCTGACTAACACCCAGGTGCCTATTCTACTGCTAGGTAACAGGGGCATAGGGTGAAAGAAACTCTGCCCATTGTTTCTCGCCGACGCCTGGGATCGAACCCAGGACCACAGGATCACAAGTCCAGCGTGCTGTCCGCTCGGCCGACAGAAAATTAATAGATTGAAGATTTTGGGGTCGAATGCTCGAAATATCAAGATTCATGAAGGGGCTGCCTTAGTACTGTGTAATATGGCATTCTCTTCATTTATACCAATCATGAGCCACCCATGTTGGGCACGTAACCGACAAATATTCATGTTAAACATTGAGTGAGTCTAGCCTCATGCATCTGGCCTCCAGCCTAGAACACAGGCAGACAGACAAGACAATTCCATCTACAGATAGATATGTCAGGGACATTTAAAGTGTAAAAAGAAAAAGGAACTTTTGAGTACTCAGAACTATATCTGAATCATATTGTCGAGGCAAAAATCAACATTATAACGCAATTGCTGCAACAAACGCTCAACAGCGCGAATGGAAGGGCTTCTCCGTCTACACTGAACTAGGTCACTGGCGCCAGATTCACGAAGCAGTTACGCAAGCACTTACGAAGGTTTACATCTTTCGTCAATATTTGACGGCTTTGGTTACATTTATTAAACAGTTTACAAGCATGAAAACTTCCCATTCAACTGTTGTTATTGTTATAAACAGCCTCCTGGTGCTTCGGAGCTCATTAACTGTTTAATAATTGGAAACAAAGCCGCCAGAGATTGAGAAAAGATGTACAGGTTCGTAAGTGTTTGCGTAAGTGCTTTCGTGAATCTGGCCCTTGGTGTTAATACTCACATGGCTGGTAGACTGACGTGGTATAACCTACCACAACAGACTGAACGCTGCTCCGAGACTACCCCCAACTTGCTGTTGAATTCGAGAATCGATCAGACTAATGTCAACAGAGAGGCGATATCTCTGCTACAGCAAAACACAGTGTTGCACACGTACAGCGTCCTACTGCAGCCCCAAGCTTACTCAGGTGTTGAGTCATCAGGTGTTTTTGCTTCACAAAGAGGGCCAATGAGACTCATATTATGAGTCGGTTTGGCTTACAAGGCTTCAAAATGGTCAAGGCTCAAATGCTTCTACAGCCTCTAGGTCGAGTACCTTTATTATATTACGGCATCAGGGCGTCCTCATCAACAAAGACCTAATGCTCAATTATCCACGCGTCAAAACCCTCGTTTATGAATTAAAAAGGTTTACACGCGACGCACAACTGATGACGTTCGAACATTTCTGGAACAACGCTTAGCTGATGACCTCTGTTCGAATTGCAATGATATAAATGCTTCATGCACGTTTTTCAAATACCAGCCCGTCCTCCAAACAAAGACCCAAAAGCGATTCCATCCACCCGCCAAACCCCCCAGGTGTTTATGAATGAAAAACGGTTTACACACGACTCGCAACTGATTTCGTTCGAACACTTCCGGAACAAGTGCTTCACTGACGACTTTTGTTCGAACCACAAGGCTGTAAATGCTTCACCCACGTACTACAAATACAAAATAATCGCCAACAGAACCTAAACACCTAACCTAACCTATGCCTAAATATGCACAATATGCTAATATATTACAATATTAATTTATATTTGAGAGAATTCCTGTTTTGAATGAACAGCATGTTAAAATTTATGAATGCGTCTGTGGGGTCGACCGCTGGATGGAATGGACTTGAGTCGAGGACGGGTTGGTAAATACTTCACCCACGTACTTCAAATACAAATAATCACCGACAGAACTTAAACACCTAAACTAACCTATTCTTAACTATAACTACAATTTTATTGCATAATAATATTAATTTAGATATAAAAACAAACCAGTTTTTAATACACCGGATGTTAATATTGGCGAATGAGTCTAGGGAGTCCAGAAGCTGCCTATTGGCCATGACGTCACACAAACAAGTGACGTACTGCGGATCATGCAACCAATAGACGAACTAGCTGACCCATGACGTCATGTAGAGCTCTGACGTCATAACACAACAGCCATATTTTGTGAAATATTCTCAAATAACATTTTTATTTTTTAAGTTACTAAGAAGACTGAAACAGCTTAACTGCAATCTATATGAAGTTTTCAGATCTAAATGATGGCGGCCAGTGATCGTGAGGCCCAGTAGCCATGGGTGCCAGTAGCCATGGGTGCCAGTAATCATGGGTCCCAGTAATCATGGGTCCCAGTAATCATGGGTCCCAGTAATCAGGGTCCCAGTAATCATGGGTCCCAGTAATCAGGGTCCCAGCAATCAGGGTCCCAGTAATCAGGGTCCCAGTAATCAGGGTCCCAGTAATCAGGGTCCCAGTAATCATGGGTCCCAGTAATCAGGGTCCCAGTAATCATGGGTCCCAGTAATCATGGGGTCCCAGTAATCAGCGTTCCAGTAATCATGGGGTCCAGTAATCAGGGTCCCAGTATTCATGGGTCCCAGTAATCAGGGTCCCATTAATCATGGGTCCCAGTAATCATGGATCTCAGTAATCACGGGGCCCAGTAATCACGGGTCCCAACAGCCACAGTGTTTAACAGTCGCGTTACCCATTAACTGATGGGCAAGAGTCTGAGGTGAGCAGGGCAGGCCTTAGCCACATCCACACACACACACCAACAGTAAGTGCTACCCCGAGCCACCAACAGCTCCTTACCCCTGGCCCTGTTGATCTCTAACTATCCTCACAGCCAGTGTCTACTTGTTCCTGAACACCAATTATCGACTCCCTTGAAGCCGCGCTGTATAATTCCTACGCTTGCTTTATCCTCGGGTAGCCAATCAGGGCGCTTGTTGCTTGGCGTCGGCTTTGTTTACAGTCTGGCAGCCAATGGTAGCGGGTGTTTCTGTCCCTGCGTGTCAACAAGAGGTTATTATTAATTGGTTGGTAAACGAGGGTTGGTGTGTGTGGTGGATTTGCTGACGGAATGGTTGGAGAGTTTGAAGGCTGGGTGAGCGTGGATCTGGGAGGGGGTGGGAGAGAAGTGTGGGAGGGAGAGGAGAGTAGAATATGCTAAAGAGGTGGGAGAAGATATAACTGGAGGTAATATGCTCATTACCTTTTAAATTGTAGCAGACAAGACGGACAGACAGACAGACAGACAGACAGACAGACAGACAGACAGACAGACAGACAGACAGACAGACATTTAATGCAGGAAATAAATATGTTAAGCACAACTGGGGAAAAACATTATAAAACACTAAAGTTACAAAATTAAAATGAAAAAAAAATCTCGCACCGGCGAGAAACAATGGGCAGAGTTTCTTTCACCCTATGCCCCTGTTACCTAGCAGTAAAATAGGTACCTGGGTATTAGTCAGCTGTCACGGGATGCTTCCTGGGGGTGGAGGCCTGGTAGAGGACCGGGCGCGGGGACACTAAAAGCCCCGAAATCATCTCAAGATAACCTCAAGAAAGGGGCCAGATTCACGAAGCAGTTACGCAAGCACTTACAAACCTGTACATCTTTCCTCAATCTTGGTGGTTCTGTTTACAATTATTAAACAGTTAATGAGATCCGAAGTACCAGAAGATGTTTATAACAATAACAACAGTTGATTGGCAAGTTTTCATGCTTGAAATTGCTTAATAAATATAACAAAGCCGCCAAAGATTGAGGAAAGATGTACACGTTCGTGAGTAATTGCGAACTGCTTCGTGAATCTGGCCCTCAGACCTGCAAATGGCGTGTAGTCACAGAGACGATGATCCAACGAACGATGTGTGTGACCACCATTATCTCTCCAATAGCGACACGAGACCTCGCTAATTGTAGCAAAAACCTCAAACTACCAAACCACCAAACCGTACTACGCAATAAATCGCAGGCGTCGTAGCAGTAGCGGACTCCAGTACTCCAAGCAACCAATCAACGCATGTATATCATCCGCCGCCAACCAATCCCAACCAATCTCACCTACCCGAAGGACGTCACGGCAAAAGTGGAGCGCGTAATCGTTATCATGACGGGCGACGCATTAATAGTGAAGTGCGGTGCCCCGCTTGTTTATGATGTGCTAATAAGTTAAACACGAGGGGGTATGGCTGTGTGCCGCTTTAATTGCTGCCCTCTCACTCCCTCGGCTCTCTCACATAGAATTATTCTGTCTCTTGTATTAAATACATCATCTATCATTGCTCCTGGTATTTGCCTGCGCGCATAATATATATATTATATATGTATATGATATATATATATATATATATATATATATATATTATATATATATATATATATATATATATATATATCTATAATATATATATAGTAGGGTACCGGAAGCACCCGGGTATCTTCATTCATCTCTAAACTCTTCCCTTCCTCTTCACCCCCATCTACCCCCCCCCTTGTTCCACCTTCTGCTTCCTCGTTCTCCCCTCTCCCCCTTCTCTCAGAAAAATGTATTGTTACGAAGCACTGAAACAACTCAATGGTCTGAGAAAATATAGTATAATTAAAATCTAGGGAAATAACGCCAAACATTTCAAATATAAACATTAAAATCGCAAGAGGGGGTGTGTCTCAATAAATGCTAACCTTAGGTCGACTCCCCCCTGGATCCTATGTCAGTTCTACACACCATACCATTCCCCCTGCAAAGTTGGGCGAGGCAAGCCCCAAGCATCTGGCCTTGAACTTTGTGCAGACAAACTAACAGAGTCTCTCACATACTATTTATATAACGATACTATAAGAGAGAGATATGTCTGCTTGTCCAAATTTGGAGGCAGGATAAAAATAATTCAGAGTCATTATGATATTGTAATATCTTGCGAAAGGATCGCCTGTTTGTCGGTCTGACTGCCTTTTCAAGGTTGGGAGGTAATTGGAGGCCACTTACCTTACCTTGCGATGATTTCGGGGCTCAAGGTCTCCGCGGCCCGGTCCCCGACCAGGTCTCCTGGTTGCTGGACTGGTCAACCAGGAACAACCAGGCCAGATGCATGGCATCACCCAAACACTCACAGCTCCCTGACAAGAGAGAGCATGCTTAGCTTAATTGCCAACATCCACACATATCGTGTCAGCAAGGCGGACACCCGCCTGCTTTCATAACTCTCACTGTATTTCCCAATTTCTAAACTTTCTCTTCACCTGCGTCTCTCCATCTTCTTTACTCCAAAGACAAGACAAATAAAGGAGGAGGGCGGAGACACCGTGTCCAGGTAGACACACAGCACCGCTCCTGTGCCAGGTAAGTCCACTACGGCTCACCATAGCCCGTGCTACTTGCCCCGCTCCTGTGCCAGGTAAGCTACGGGCTCACCATAGCCCGTGCCCGTGCTACTTGGAACTTGTTCCCAGTAGCTGAATCTATAACAACAACGGCACCGTGTCAGTTTGGAGATGTGGCCAAAGGAAGAGAGGGATAACTTTCTTACTCGCGCGTTCAAATCTCCTCATGAACACATGTTTGTTCTACATGAATCTGATGACAATTTTTGCTGTTGTGATTCATCGTAGGAAGTGAGGGTGATGCTGCATCTTTGTGACAGGCGACAGGTTTGGTCTCAACGTAACCGGGTCATGACTGACTACCTTGACCAGACCACACATTAGAAGGTGAAGGGACGACGACGTTTCGGTCCGTCCTGGACCATTCTCAAGTCGATTGTGACTTGAGAATGGACAATCGACTTGAGAATGGTCCAGGACGGACGGAAACGTCGTCGTCCCTTCACCTTCAAGTGTGTGGTCTGGTCAACTACTTTAGCCACGTTATTGTGACTCATCGCCTGCACATGACCACGTTGGTGGAGGCCTGTAACGTTAGGCTTAGACCTCAACAATAACTCAAGATAGGCCCGCGGAGGTACAATCTTTCCTACCTCGTGACTATACCTGCTGCATCTCCACCGCACAGTCATACTCTGCCACACACCTCACTCTTCTCTTTGTACAATCCCCATCTATTCAACTTCCTCCAGAGCCTAACATCTGCAATTCCCAACCCACAACCTCTACCCCCCTACAACTTTCAACATTTTTTCCCCATTTCACATCCCCACCAAAGAGTTCCCTTGCACCCCATAACTACCAATCCACAACATACACCACCAAAACACACAATGCCTTAAAACCTCTCACTTCTCCCCACATCCCCCACTTCTCTCCACAACCCTCCACTCCTTCCCACAACCCTCCCATCTCCTCCACAACCACCACTCCTCCCACAAAACCCTCCCACTCCTCTCCACAACCCTCACCCTCCCCACAACCCTCCCACAACCCAGGTGTCATGCACGAGAACTGATTCATTGGCATCATTGCCAGATCTAGGCGGGCCCACCAGACCCTCCCAGCAGGGATACATAATCAGGCAATTTTCCTCATGAGTTTTGGCATTACTGCAATTACTAAAGTCCTGTTGATGGAATTCCAGGAATCTGCGACTTAGCCACACTCTTGCCCCATAACCTTCAATTCGTGGATTGTGTGAAGAGAGACTCGGCAGAGCTGGGGGATGTAATGAAGGGTCTTGGGCAACACGGGGCTATCCCCACAGTCAGCTGCAAGGGTGAGAAGCCTCTTAGGGATCTCCGTGTTGCTGGACCATCAGAGTCATGGGGTGATGGGCACCATAGGCTCGAGGTCGGGGCCCGAGCAAGAACGTATTTGGCTCCATAAATGGCCGCCTGTGGTCTCTGGGACGTTTTTCAGACTTAAATGGAATTTGTGGCTGAGAACATGGCTGCCAAGATTGTGCTGATGCCGCTGCTGACGCCAGGGGTGCACAGGTGTCAGCGGCGTCAGTCTTCTAGTAAGACAATATCAGCCAAAGGCGTGCCTCTGTTGTCCAGAATCAGTCAGGTGATGAATTTGTTGCAACAGGTGTTACATATCAACAATCAGCTGATGTACTGAGTGGTCATTTATCAACAATCAGCTGACGCACTGAGCGTCACTTGCTGATAACCAACAGATCGTCAGACGCTCATGCAGTCAGCTATTATCCACATAACCGCTCATGTCAGCCAAATGATGGATAGAGACAGATATTGATAGATAAAGATTCTGGATAGATATGGATATATATATATATATATTTAAGATAGTATAGATTGTTTCTCTACCTATAGATAAAATGTTAAACAATCAATATTTTTCCCGCCATGCGTCTTAATAATTAGAGCTCTTCAAATTGTTAGTGCTGACTTTGTAAATAGAGAGTTTGAAAATAGAATTCTATTGGTTTCAAGTTTTGCTATCCAATAAGTTTTCTGGAAGCTAAGTACGAAGTATATACGGAACCAGTACGAAGCTGGAAGTGAGTACAACACCACACACAGCAAAAAGCAAAGTTATGATGATAGGCGAAGTATGTGAAGATCAGTACAGCAGTATAGGATGACGGGAAGTCAAATTCTACAATCTGAAAAGGAGAAAGACTCGGGAGTAGACATGACACCAAATCGGATGCCAGAAGCCCATATCAGCAGAATAACAATTGTTGGCAAGTATCAACTTGCCAAGATATACTGATATACTTGCCAAGATATACGTATACTGCGTATACTGCCAAGAATCGTGTATCCTTCAGAAATTGGACAAAGGGTGCTTTTCTGGGCCCTATACACAGTGAAGGTGAGCCCCTTTCTTAGATATATGTCACTAGCTATCAGTCTATGACGAAGAAACAGTATGGGCCCCTAGAGCCTCCCCTTGTGGTTCTCAACTTTGATGCTTCTGCCTTAAATGTAACCATTGCTTCCTTCCTGAGAAATAACCTCTGACCTACTCTTAGAACATTCTGATCCACTTAGGACACACACACATACACGTGTGTGTGTGTGTGTGTGTGTGTGGTGTGTGTGTGTGTGGTTGTGTGTGTGTGTGTGTGTGTGTGTGTGGTGTGTGTGTCGTGTGTGTGTGTATCATTCCAGTGAAGATTTTTTCCTTGGTGTATGAAAAATGTATCCTGCTATGGAGTCAGGCTATTAATTAAATTACCTCTAAAGCTTTCAATAAGAGATACATCCGCTATTGCGAACACAGAACCCACAGTCATACAGATCAAAGAGAACATAATACCTTATCGAGGCATAAGGTACAGGCCACTTGCTGAACCAGTAGTCCTGATAAAAATAAATATCATTGAATTGCATTAACGTGATGTGACACCATCACGACATGGTCAAAAAAACAATACAGCCTGCGAGTCAACTGCTTGTACCTTGTCGTGGTGCAGTGGTCTAGGGTGTATGCTTGGGAGTACCGAAAAGTGTACTGGTTCGAATCCTCGTCATGGCGATTTTCTCTCTGACGATTCGTATTTACCAACAATAAAATAGGCGGAGTCGTTCTCTACAAACTGTAAACAAAGATTGATCAATAAAACTGTTGGAAAGGAATCTGATCCAATAAGCAGACATATGCCTTCTATGGAAGAAATTGTTATGAATTTAATTTTAACTGCCTAGGAAGGAGTGGTAAATAATGTGTTGGTGGGGGATGAAGTTAGTTCTACCGATCTTATTTAATCAAATATAATGTTAACGCAAGTGGCTGTTATGAAAACTGTTGGTTTATAATGTAAACTTTTTACAACAATGTGTCAAAGAGCTT
>WNGS01161107.1:6662726-6682726 GCA_020271785.1 Procambarus virginalis
GCGTCTAACAGCCTAGTTGATCAGACAATCAATCACTAGATCTTTTTCAGGGTTAAGACTATGAAGACTTTGATCCTCGGAACCAGATCAGAAAATCACCACCATGAGGAAGAAATCACCATGATGGGGAAGAAACGTTGGGATCAGAATTAGCGACAGTTATCGAGGGGAAAACGTCTTAACACATCATGTAAAGATTGGCACAAGATAAGGGAAGGAAATCCATCAAACCTACTAGACCTGATCTTCACTCAGACGTGAAAACATTGAGAACTTGGAACATGAATACCACAAGGAGTCATGAAATCATTGTGTCCTTACATTAGATCATAAGCTACAACTTAAAACTGGGAACATAAGAGATGAGAGAGAGAGAGAGGAGAGGAGAGAGAGAGAGGAGAGGAGAGAGAGAGAGAGAGAGAGGAGGAGAGAGAGAGAGAGAGAGAGAAGAGTAACTTGTTTACCCCCTAGACTACCTACCATCATCCCAAGCACCAGCACCGGAGAATCTCCTCCACTTCACTAGTAGCACCACAATCTAAAACAGTTGACCTTCCCAATCAGCTAATTTAGATTGTTATATATATTGTTAGGAAGCTGTATTGTGTACATTCACTAAGAGATGCCAGGGACAGCTTCAGACGGACAGTGTGGCCCAGAAGGAAGAACGGGTATGAGAACACAACAGATAATATATAGCCAGTCCAAAGATCTTAACAGCTTTGGAGGTCGACAGAACAGCCCAAACAAGATGCCACATTACATCTAACAGCAAATTCCTCATCATCCTTGAAGAATCCATTCAGAAATTGATGAAGAATGATGACCTGAAGGCCATCATTCACTTCCAAATGATATCAGCTGTGTACTAACTTCACTATTATAAGAGAAAGGAATTCTATATATATGTACTTCTCAATAAACAATTATGAATACGTGGCAAAATGGAGGAAGATCAGGATGGATAGTAATTGTCTCCACCCCCCCCCCCTCTCTATCCTCACCTGTCTCAATCTCTCCCTAATCACCTTCTCCCAATTTACCCCCCCCCCAACCCTCTCTCCTCATCCTCCCTCTCCATCGCTCAACCCCCCTCCCTCTTCTCAATCATCTCCTCTCCCTCCTCCTCCCCTCACAATCTTCCCCACTCTCTACATCATCCCTCCTCTGAACAATCATCCTCCTCTGACAATCATCCTCCTCTGACAATCCTCCCCTCACAAATCCTCCCCTACATTCATCCTCCTCCCACAATCCTCCCACACAATACTCCTCCCCTCACATCGTTCTCCCTCACAATCCTCCTCCCTCACAATCCTTCTTCCCCCCACAATCCTCCTTCCCCCCCACAATCCTCCACCCCGCTGTTTACCACAATCTATGTAAATAAGTGTGAAGAAAGGCGAGCTTCAGGCTAGTTACTATGTGTGTCTCGGCCCTACTTGCAGATGATGGCAAATAATCTTTTATTTTTATCAATGTAAATCCAGTCAATTAACAATTATTTACGGTCTTCCTCAGGCCGCCATTTTAGGCCCGTTTCCATTTTCTTGATGTATTAATGATTTTTATCAAAGATTTAATTTTAATAAAATGCCCAAGAGTAATTTTTACTTATGATAAACTTTTTTTTGAGGGGGTTAATAATGGGTTATTTTTTCGGTCAGTCAGCATGGTGTTAGTTTACTTGTTCTCCTCCCCCCCTCCCGTCAGGCCTCCGTCTCCCGTCTCGTTTGTCTCTAGACAGAAGGGTGACCTTGGGAGGCTTGAACGGTAGATAAAAAACCTAAGTCACCCTGTGTATGATGTATTTTATCATCACAATAAACTTTAAATTGGGAGACTTCCCAATTTGACGGGAAGGTTGCTTCCTTTGTCTTATCCAATTCCACCTTCAAAGTCCTCCATACGCGCTTTACTAATCCTTCAAGGGGTTCCTCCTGGAGTCTCCTGAAGCTCCTAGAGATTTTTCCTGTTCCTCCATCGTCCGGAGACACGAACCTGTTATGCTGATCAAGGTCTCTCTGGGCCAAATGCTGACCTTCAGTAGAATGCAGCCGACAACATTAGCCAAAGTCCCGGGTACCTATTTTACTGCTAGGTGAACAGTCGCAACAGGTGAAAGGAAACGCGCTGAGTCGTCTCTGCTTCGGCCGGGGGGTCTGAATCCGGGATCCTCGGATGTGAGCCGAGAACGGACGGCACTGCCACTGAATGCGAACGCACACCAGGGCATCTTAGGTCATCTCGGGTATGCTAATATAGCATATATGATAAGTCACACGCATGCCTGTATCACACACACACACACACATACACACATACACAGACACAGACACAGAGACAGACAGACACACACACACACATACACGGAATTAACGAGAAGTTTTTTACAATCTTAATTTTACAATATTGTAAAATTCTTCAAGATGACTTAGACAAGCTGCAGAGTTAGTTCGAGAAAAGGCTTTTGAATTCCCACAGAACCATAGATGGAAATTGAAATTGATGACAAAAGATCAAAAGAACAGTACACAATGAAGGGAAACTACCTTCCTGTAACGACTAGAGAAAAGACCTGGGAGCGGACATAACACCAAACCTAACTTTAGTGGCACATGTAAAGGTATCAACATCAGCAGCAAACTTCACATTAGTAAGCGCCGAAATATCATACAGGAACCTAAATAAGGGGACATCTAGATCTCTGTACACCACCTACGTGAGACCAGTCTTACAGTATGTCGTCCCATCGTGGAGCCTCCACCAGCCAACACCAACATGGGTTTAGGGATGGCAAATCTTGCCTCATAGGATTAGTCGAATTCTATGACTAGGCGACCAAAATTAGGCAGGAAAGAGTAGGGTGGACAGACTGCATATTTTGGGATTGCCAGAAAGCGTTTGACACATTACCCCATAGGAGACTAGTCCATAAACTGGATATGCAGGCAAAAAATAAAAGGGAAGGTACTCCAGTGGATAAGGACGTATCCAAGCAACAGAAGACAGCGAGTTACTGTGAGGGATGAGGTCTCAAAGTGGCGAGACGTCATCAGTGGAGCCCCACAGGGATCAGTCCTTGGACCTATCCTGCTTTTGATATATTTAAATGATCTCCCAGAATGAACAGAATCGTTCCTCTCATTGTCTGCTGATGATGCAAAAATTATGGAGAGGATTAAGACCGAGGAAGATAACAAAAGTCTACAAGATGGCCTGGACAAACTGAAGGAATGGTCCAACAAATAACAGTTTAATTCAAGTAAATGTAAAGTAATGAAGGTAGGTGGGGGGAGCAGGAGGCCAGACACAAGATACTGAATGGGAGACAAAGTCCTTCATGAAATGGACAGAGAGAGATCTAGGAATTGATATCATACCGAACCATCATAGGATATCATCAACTGCATATGCGAGGCTGGTTAACATGAGAATGCGTTTAGAAATTTGTATAAGGAATCATATAGACCCATATATACCACAAATGTAAGACCAGTACTGGAGTATGCGACTAAAGCATGGAGTCCATACCTTGTCAAGCATAAGATGAAGATGGAGAACGTTCAACGGTATACCACTAGACAACTTCCAGAACTAAGACGTATAAATTAAGTGTAAATGCTTTATGAATTACACCTCACGTCACTGGAAGACACAAGAGTTCGAGGAGACATGATCACCACCTACAAAATTCTCAGGGAATTGACAAGGTTGATAAAGACTAATTATTTAGTTCGCATGGTAATCACACAAGAGAGCATAGGTGGAAATAGAGTACCAAAATGAGCCACAGAGACATAAGAAAGAACTTTTTCAGTGTCAGAGTAGTTAACAGATGGAATACATTAGGCAGTGATGTGGTGGAGGCTGACTCCATACACAGTTTCAAATGTAGATATGATAGAGCCCAGTAGGCTCAGGAATCTGTACACCAGTTGATTGACGGTTGAGAGGCGGGACCAAAGAGCCGAAACTCAACCCGCGCAAGCACAACTTGGCGAGTACACACGCACACACACACACACACACACACACACTCCTAACTTGCACGCGAAATAAATGACAGTTGGCCAGGTGATCCTGATGACAGGTAATTAAACCCTAATGCTTTTCAAGCTAATTAACCGTTCTAGATTAATTAGTTCCCTGTAATTCTCAAAAGTAAATGTCATAACATTTTAACTACAATGATACGTACTATTAGAGACGTCTAAATCCTACCGTTACATTTTTCTCTTTTCTCTAAATGAATTGTAGAGGATTTGTTCTCGCAGTTGTAACTGTGGTGCCGGGTTTCAGAATGACGATGGAGACTTGCTTTCGTGGACCTGTCACGGGTGCTTTCGTGGACCTGTCACGGGTGCTTTCGTGGACCTGTCACGGGTGCTTTCGTGGACCTGTCACGGGTGCTTTCGTGGACCTGTCACGGGTGCTTTCGTGGACCTGTCACGGGTGCTTTCGTGGACCTGTCACGACTGCTTTCGTAGATCTGTCACGGGTGCTTTCGTGGACCTGTCACGATTGCTTTCGTTGATCTGTCACGATTGCTTTCGTGAACCTGTCACGGGTGCTTTCGTAGATCTGTCACGGGTGCTTTCGTAGATCTGTCACGATTGCTTTCGTGAACCTGTCACGGGTGCTTTCGTAGATCTGTCACGGGTGCTTTCGTGGACCTGTCACGGGTGCTTTCGTAGATCTGTCACGATTGCTTTCGTGAACCTGTCACGGGTGCTTTCGTGAACCTGTCACGGGTGCTTTCGTAGATCTGTCACGGGTGCTTTCGTGGACCTGTCACGGGTGCTTTCGTGAACCTGTCACGGGTGCTTTCGTAGATCTGTCACGGGTGCTTTCGTGAACCTGTCACGGGTGCTTTCGTAGATCTGTCACGGGTGCTTTCGTGAACCTGTCACGGGTGCTTTCGTAGATCTGTCACGGGTGCTTTCGTGGACCTGTCACGGGTGCTTTCGTGGACCTGTCACGACTCAAGATAATGGTTTCAGCGATTGTCATAGACTTAAACGAATAGAATTAGCAGCTGTCAAGACTTAAAATAATGGCTTCGGCGACTGTCTGTAGACTTTAAGAATAACTTTAGCGACCAACAAGACTTTAATGAATGAATCCAGCGGCTATCAAGATCTAAAAAAAAAAAAAAGATATTTCAGAGGCTGCCAAGACTCAAAGTCTCGCCTTAATCCTGTACTTGTTAAGATTAAAAAAGACAGATTCTATAGTAAAAAAAAGGCTGATCTCACCGGCTATTAACACTGAAATTAGCCCTAAGACACAACTGACGGGTACTAAGACAATTTCCTCACGCTGAGATCTTAAAAAGCTGCATCAACGCAATTGCGTAAATTTTAAAATGCTGATTCGTGCGTCCGCCGCTGGTGAAAAGTCTGTCTTTTCGTTGCTCTCAAGACTTAAGAACAAGACTAACTCCACACAGTTGACAGGGCTTAAATTGAGTGGTTGTATATACACACACACACACACACACACACACACACACACACACACACACACACACACACACACACACACACACACACACACACACACACACACACATACACACACACACACACACACACACACACACACACACACACACTTCCGAATTGCATTCGTGTCATTACATTAAGGATTTTAAGCTGACCACAAGTAAAAAAAAAAAGAAAAAAAAATCCACAGAGTTGTCAGGGTTTTAAAAAGACTCGGGACAGTAATCGGAACTCAAGGACCTCTTCTTCTCCAGGTGTCAGAGTTTTTAAATGAAGACGTTTGCAAACAGGTGGCAAAAAGCACACTCGCACGCCACGCACGCACACACGCACGCACGCACGCACGGGTATGGTTAAGCAGGTACTGAAGGCGGCACACTGAGGCATAGTTCTACCCAACTATTCATATATACAAAAGTAATTAGAAATGACAGGCAGGCATGCACACGCGCGCGCACACACACGCGCAGGTAGTGGAGGCCAAAACCGTCAGTAATTTCAAAGCGTTATATGACAAAGAGTGCTGGGGAGACGGGACACCACGAGCGTAACTCTCATCCTGTAACTACACTTAGGTAATTACACTTAGGTAATTACACATACACACACATGCGTATGCGAGGCTGGCTAACATCAGAACTGCCTTCAGGAACCTGTGTAAGGAATCATTCAGAATCTTGTATACCACCTATGTAAGACCAATCCTGGTGTATGCAGCCCCAGCATGGAGCCCGTACCTTGTCAAGCACAAGACGAAGCTGGAAAATGTTCAGAGATATGCCACTAGACTAGTCCCAGAACTAAGAAGCATGAGTTACGAAGAAAGACTGCGAGAAATGCTCCTCACGACACTTGAAGACAGAAAAGTATGGAGAGACATGATCACTACCTACAAAATTCTATGAGGAATTGACAGGGTAGATAAAGATAAAATGTTTAACACGGGTGGTACACGAACAAGGGGACACAGGTGGAAACTGAGTACCCACATGAGCTACAGGGATATTAGAAAAAACTTTTTCAGTGTCAGAGTAGTTAACGGATGGAATGCATTAGGAAGTGATGTGGTGGAGGCTGACTCCATACACAGTTTCAAATGTAGATGATAGAGCCCAATAGGCTCAGGAACCTGTACACCAGTTGATTGACGGTTGAAAGGCGGGACCAAAGAGCCAGAGCTCAAGCCCGCAAGCACAAATAGGTGAGTACAAAATACAACCCCCCCCACACACACCCACATACACACACACCCACACACACACACCCCACCCACACCCCCCCCACACCACACACACCCACACACCCCCACACACCCCTACCCACCCCCCCACACACAGAGCACGACAGAGCTCCCCATAATAAAATACACTAAAACAATAATTCCACCAAAACTCGGGATTTAGAAAAACACTAATAACCACACAACAAGGCGGACAGGAGCGGAGATACCGCTCCACCACAAGTACACTGATAACAAACACATATAACCCCTCCCCCCCCCCCACAACAACAAAAACAACAATAAATCGATGGCAATAACGAAAGACTAAAATACGAAGCCAGCGATAAAAAGCGAATACCCTAACTCTGCAATGATGACACCGCCTGACCCTCANTAGCATAAGCACTCACACTTGTATCGTAGCATAAACACTCACACTTGTATCGTAGCATATGCACTCACCCTTGTATCGTAGCATAAGCACTCATACTTGTATCGTAGCATAAACACACACACACACTTACAAGACACAACAGACAACAAAACTATGTATGATGAAAGTGAAACAGAGCAAAACTGTGTATGATGAAACAGAGCAAAATGTGTATGATGAAACAGAGCAAAACTGTGTATGATGAAACAGAGCAAAACTGTGTATGATGAAACAGAGCAAAACTGTGTATGATGAAACAGAGCAAAACTGTGTATGATGAAACAGAGCAAAACTGTGTATGATGAAACAGAGCAAAACTGTGTATGATGAAGGTGAAACTCAACAAAACTATGTATGATGAAAGTGAAACAAAACTATGATGAAAGTTAAACAACAAAACTGTGTATGATGAAAGTTAAACAACAAAAGTGTGTATGATGATGAAAGTTAAACAACAAAACTGTGTATGATGAAAGTGAAACAGAACAAAGCTATGTATGTTATGTCCCTGGGTGTTATAAAGTCCTTCCATGTGTGGAGAACGAACTTCACTCCAGAGGACTAAGAGATGTCAGCGTACCCAATATGAGTATGACCACGGAAGGAGTGTGAGGTGACCCCCTAATACTCGCTCCGTGGCTGTTGAGGGACCCTCATACGCTCCGTGGCATGTTTGAGGTGACCCTCATACTCGCTCCGTGGCATGTCACCGCTCTTCTTCATGTTGTTAAAGTGACTGAAAGGGCAGGGTCAGTTCACTTAATTCTCTTCTTCAGTACTTGGAGTTAATTTGGTTTTGATTAAATCGCGACAGGTTTTGCTAATTGCAATATTGAGGCAATGGTTAGCCGAGTGAAATAAGTCAGACTTCTAGCCTATATACACAAAAATAGAGGGAGAAATACTGTCTTACTTCCCCCTTTTTGAATGATAATTCCCTTCAATCACCTCTGTTAATGGTAGTACAATTTCCCATTTTCTCGCTTCATGCAGGTCGGCGTTCAATTCCCGACCGTCCAAGTGGTTGGGCACCAGTCGTTCCCTCCCCCGTCCCATCCCAAAATCCTTATCTTGACCCCTTCCCAGTGCTATATAGTCGTAATGACTTGCGCTTTCCCCTGATAGTTCCCTTCCCTTCCCCTTTGAATTATCTAACAGTCGAATATTCTCACTTCTGGAAAAAAACTACAACTTAAAACATAGTTATCATGACACTTTAGCTTGTAATTAAGATTTTGGGGGTGACTTTCTTGACTCCCCGTCTACAGTACTGAGTAGGCAAGTACAAGTACAGTACTCTCTCTCCCTCTCTCTCTCTCTCTCTCTCTCTCTCTCTCTCTCTCTCTCTCTCTCTCTCTCTTTTTCCGGTGGCCTCCCTCAGGAGACTAACGTGACTCTCAGATAATTATGGATATAAATATCCATATATTTATAGATATAAATATTTCTATAACTGTCTATATTTATGGATATAAAGATAACTATAAGACTGAAATAGAAAAATTATTCTCCCATTCCCCCATGTTATACCACCCTGTGTTACACCACGAGTGATACAGTCCATTATAGTAGGAGAGTATCTGGCTGTGAGGCATAGTATAAGCCAGAATAATCATAAGATCAGACATTAAGTAAACGCAATGGAAGAAAAACTAAGAAACGCACGCAGCGTATATTTAAACATTATGAGGAGTACTCCTGCAGTCAGAAATTAAGATGGTGAGAATATCTCCTCGTTTACTCGCTAATATTTGCCATAATGTATTCCAAGCTTTACAGAAAGGATGTTGAAGTAATGCACATTAATGTCATTTGGGTAAAGTTTGACTGAAATACATTAGTATGATATCGAAAGTTTAGAAATTTCGTTAATGCTTCCATAGGAACGATAAAATCAATGTATATATATATTCATCACATTCATCTACTACTTTGAAAACTACTCTTATTTCACTCGCCTTGTGTTCAATCTTAAAACGAAATTAATATGCATTGTCTATGATATCTGCTCTCTAAGACTAATCAGACCTTCATTACTTAGACCATGAAACCATATTATTCTCGTAGCGTCAGGCAACATGGCTGCCAGCCCCTCCTCATCTACACTAAATATACTAATATATATATATATATATATATATATATATATATATATATATATATATATATATATATATATATATATATATATATATATATATATATATATTGGTAGCAGTCTTTCCTGTAGACATATATTATTAAATATGACCGAAAAAGTAAGATTAATAATTCTAACACGAATTTTCTCAATATTTCCTATGTTTCTTTTCACTGTCGATGGTAATTGAAAGAATTGGAGAATTGATTTTTCAATTCCCATCGACAGTGAAAAGAAACATAAGAAATAATGAGAAAATTCGTGTTAGAATTATTAATCTTACTTTTTCGGTCATATTTAAATATATATATATATATATATATATATATATATATATATATATATATATATATATATATATATATATATATATATAGCATATTTTCAGACATTCGGAATCATTGTCATGAGATGAACCATTCACTGCATGAATCTGATTTTAAAATCTAAGATACATGCATGAGCAGTCAGTCTGACTTGTGAATAATGGAATATTTATATATATCGGAAAGCTGCAGCCTCTGTTGAATAACAATGTTTCAACCGTACAGTTGTATACTCTGTAAACCTTATCTAGGATTTGGGTTTCCTTATTTTTATGCTTTTTGCAGATGTATATTTTTGTATCTTTAGTCCCCCCCTGATTTGAGTTGTTTGGAGAACGGCCCTCTGTTCTTCTCTTCCCATAGACTAGCAACTAACCACGTTTCATAAACTAATACTTTGGTTTCTTTGAAATTGGTCAATAAACATGTCTTACCAAAATCACCGCCAGAAATATTATCTTTTATTTGAATAAGATCGTCCCTCTGATGGGTGCCAGAAGCTCGTCTTAAAGAAACATAGAACAATCTGCAAAATTACAGTTACATTAGGGGAGCCGGTCGGCCGAGCGGACAGCACGCTGGATTTGTGATCCTGTGGTTCTGGGTTCGATCTCAGGCGCCGGCGAGAAACAATGGGCAGAGTTTCTTTCACCCTATGCCCCTGTTACCTAGCAGTTAAATAGGTATCTGGGTGTTAGTCGGCTGTCACGGGCTGCTTGCTGGGGGTGGAGGCCTGGTCGAGGACCGGGCCGCGGGGACACTAAAAAGCCCCGAAATCATCTCAAGATAACCTCAAGATAACCAACACTTTCCAAGTAATAAAGTAAACATAGAAATAGTGTAATGGGTTTGAACTTTCTTAACCTTGACACCGCAAAAGATTTAATAATGCCGGGTAAACGCAAACCCAATTTTCTGTCCATTGTTTCAACAAATTAAGAAATGTGTACATACAGAGATCTAGTAAGGAGACTTAAGCGTAGAATGGAGAAATTAACTTAAATTAATGTTTGGAGAAAACATATCATTTTGTGGATAAATTGATTTGATGAAATCTTGGATACTAAATATTATATATGATCTTGGCAGTGACTTTCGTTTTAGCACGTCAAGTGGATTTGGCGATAGGCTTAAAGCTTATCAATTGTGGGAGGTTTATCACAATGGCTAACTGACAACGAAGATAATAATAGAGACCCGAATTATTACCTTCAGGTCTAATGTAAACTCTCAGTGTATCTACACCAAGAAATTCATTACCTACTGAGCATTACCTACACCTGTGGTAGGTAATGCTGTGGTAGTGTTGAACACTACCACCGTGGGTCAAGAACATTACCACAGTGGGTCAAGAACACTACCACAGTGGGGAGGAGTTGGAGGGAAACCACCCAGACGACACTATTGGGCTTCCTGTGGCAAACCACAAAAAATCTAGTTTACTGTCTGAAAGAAGGAGGGAGGGAAGCAAGGGAGGGAGGGGAGTGAGAGAGAAAGAAAAAGAGGAAACTGTGGCTGGCAGGAATGGAGGGAAGGTGAACCAGGGATGGAAAATGGGATCAGTGACGAAGGATAGGTTTAGGAGATGCGTCGAGGAACGAGGATAGGACAAGGGGACTAGACAGCAGCTGTGAATTGGGATACACGTTGAAGACGGCCATTGCAACGATGCAACGGATGACACCACTGATTTGATGCTGGTGTTAGAGCACCAGCGACACCGCCTCGTTACTTAGATGTCAATGGCTAGCGCGTCAGTGCAAGGCAGACCATCAGCGAAGTGCAGGAAGGCAGGGCATCAGTGGTAGGCAGGCAGGCAGGCAGGCAGGCAGGCAGACCATCAGTACAAGGCAGGCCAGCAGTGGAGCGCAAGAAGCCAGGCCCAACAGTGGAGGGACCAGAAACACCGTGGACACCTGCCAATGGACTACTGTACATGGCTGGGTGTCGCTGGGTGGGGGTCAGTGGTCGTGGACGACACCAATAAAACTTGTCAAACGTGCTACGGGGAAAACACTGATGGCTGGCACCACTGGGAGCCTCGTGTATAATTAAGTGGCAGAGTCGGGCCCCTGCAACCGCTTGCCCGCGCGGGTGACGGCCCTCCCTGGGCCAAGATGGCCACTGCAAGTACCTAGGAATAGCAAGAATTACCCAGGCGTGTCAAGGGAGATTAAGAATAGGTAGGTCCATGACTGTTGAATAGGCAGTCAAAGACCTTTCATATGAATTTTATTCTTTATTTCTTCTCACCCCAGAGAGAATTCTAAAGAACTAGAATTCTCTAAGAGAGAATTGAGAATATTGAGAGTATTCTCTCACGCCAGAGCAAGCCAGGGAAAGATTAGATCCTTGCGACGTCATTTTGCCTTTCGTAAACACAGGAAATAGAAATATATAAGTAGAAAATAACACAAAATGAGAAAAGGTAAAACCGGTAGTGAATGGGGAAGTGAAAGACAAGGAGAATGAATGGCAAGGCAAGCGACAATGAGATAAAGTGAGGAAGAGAGAGAATGATAAAGAGGAATAGGAATAAATTGAAGGAGAGGGAGAAGGAGGGGAAGTAAATGTTTCGAACTTACGGAAGTAGCGAGTGTAGTAGTGACTGTGATGGTGGACGCCGTAGAGTCTTGGTAACTGTGTGATTCACTTAACTGTGTCAAAGACTGTCCCAGTTACTAGTTCCAGAATACAGTACAGTGAACAACAATGGTTGCAGAGGTTCGTGACTGGCTGGAAGCCAGTCACTGGGGGGTCAGCTTGTCGTGAACGCTAACTACTGTCAAAACTGTACTATATGACAGTAACTGTGATAGGTACTGTGAACGACAGCCACCAAGACAGAAGGTGAGAGACCGTAGCAGATCTCTTGCAGGTCTATTGGCTCGTGGCCAGCTCCCAAGACAACTACATCTTTCTTAATGTGCTTCAGAGCCTGTCATGGGGAGACGAGCACATCTTAATGTGCTTCAGAGCCTGTCATGGTGAGACGAGCACATCTTAATGTGCTTCAGAGCCTGTCATGGGGAGACGAGCACATCTTAATGTGCTTCAGAGCCTGTCATGGGGAGACGAGCACATCTTAATGTGCTTCAGAGCCTGTCATGGGAGACGAGCACATCTTAATGTGCTTCAGAGCCTGTCATGGGGAGACGAACACATCTTAATGTGCTTCAGAGCCTGTCATGGGAGACGAACACATCTTAATGTGCTTCAGAGCCTGTCATGGGAAGACGAACACATCTTAATGTGCTCCACAGTCACCACATCTTGCCTAACGATCCTCCAGAAGCTATCATGTTGAGAGGGGTCCATCACCCGGTGATGATAACACCACCAATAAGGATGCTAGTTTAAACTATACAAGGCAATTGACGTCAGAGGACGCTGCAGATAACAACGATAATAATGAAATTAACAACATTTATAACTAAAACAGTATTTACAATACAAATACTAAACTTAACGCAATTGATACTACTAACAGCAAACTTTATAATAAGAATAATACAACTGATAAAAAAATATTCATAACAATTATAAAATTGATAAAAAATATTAAAATAATAAAATGTTTAACAAATAATTTACAATGAAGATACTGTTACTGATAATACTAGTATTGATAATAACGATAATAATGCATTAGGAAACGAGCTTATTTGTTGAGGTCAGTGTATCACTAGAGTGCTAAGGGAGGTAGTACGTGCACCCAACAGCTTCCAAAATCTACGAAGCAGTTACGCAAGCACTTACGAACCTGTCCATCTTTTCTCAATCTTTGGCGGCTTTGTTTACACTTATTAAACAGTTAATGAGCTCCGAAGCACCAGGAGGCTGTTTATAACAATAACAACAGTTAATTGGGAAGTTTTCATGCTTGTAAACTGTTTAATAAATGTAACCAAAGCCGTCAAAGATTGAGGAAAGATGTATACGTTCGTAAGTGCCTGCGTAACTGCTTCGTGAATCTGGCGCCTTTCCACGAACTTGCGATTCCTGATGTGCTTATCCAACACAAAAAGATGTTGCTCATCTGTGCCCATTGTGCAAAGTTCACAAACTGTATGCAACCCATTTGTTTCGCTTAAAAGTTCCTCCATTATAATTACTACCAAACCTGAGGTGCAAATGTGACATTTTAAGTAGATAAATGTCCCCTTTGCACGGACCGAATAAATGCAATGCTTTCATCAACCGAGATATGGAGAATTAATTTTTTTAACGCATTTAGCATCAGCTGTCGACCAAAACATGACATCACTTCAGCAATTAATACAATTACTACAACACGATATTTGTCAATAAAAATACATATCCACTGAAGCAACGACAGACATAGCTATTACCACAATATTACATCCTAGGCTTAAATTTATATTACAAAATTCACTGCATTAATAGAAGAATATTAAATTATATTTCAATAACAGATTTGCTTTCAGCAATTTTCAGTGAATATTCCTTTGAAATGGATAATATAAATTTTTAAGTGAAGAATCAATATAGTGGAGTCCTGNACGCGGCTGCTCGCAGCCTGATGTATGAGTCACAGCCTGGTTGATCAGGTATCTTTGAAGGTGCTTATCCAGTTCTCTCTTGAACACTGTGAGGGGTCGGCCAGTTATGTCCCTTATGTGTATCGGAAGCGTGTTGAACAGTCTCGGGCCTCTGGTGTTGATAGTTCTCTCTCAGAGTACCTGTTGCTCCTCTGCTCTTCAACGGGGGTATTCTGCACATCCCGCCATGTCTTCTGGTCTCATGTGGGTAACAACACCGAACACATACGAGGCACCACAAGTGACAACACCGAACACATACGAGACACCACAAGTGTCAACACCGAACACATACGAGACACCACAAGTGACAACACCGAACACATACGAGACACCACAAGTGTCAACACCGAACACATACGAGACACCACAAGTGACAACACCGAACACATACGAGACACCACAAGTGACAACACCGAACACATACGAGACACCACAAGTGACAACACCGAACACATACGAGACACCACAAGTGTCAACACCGAACACATACGAGACACCACAAGTGACAACACCGAACACATACGAGACACCACAAGTGACAATACCGAACACATACGAGACACCACAAGTGTCAACACCGAACACATACGAGACACCACAAGTGTCAACACCGAACACATACGAGACACCATAAGTGACAACACCGAACACGCTACGTTCCTGCGTACTTATGTGCTCGTATCATAAAAAAAATTGTACCACTTGGCAACACGTCAGTGCCCAAACTGTTACTACAATACTTGAAAAAATATCGGATGTGAATAACAAATAAAAATTAGGAGAACTATACATAAGTTCAGGTCTAACTTTCAGCAAGTAATTAGGCCTAGCATGTATAACGAAAACAAATATATTGCATAACAGCATCAAATACAGTAATAAAGTTTTATAGACTAAAAATATAATATTAGTAAATAATAACAATGTTAAATACTGTAATAAAAATAATAATAATATTGTAAATTACTGTAATAATAACAAGAAATATTTTGAAGATATTATTTATAATACTAGCAAATAAATCAGCTAGGCAACTAGTATGCACTATCGGAGGGGTAGTGTATTACCTAGACGCTAAGTAATGTATATATTGTATTAGCCTAACTCTCAACACCTCGCAAATTTGATCTATAATCGAGCACTCTCCACCAATTTGGGATTCCTGTTCACAGTCTTATCTACAGCTGTTAGAGAAAACACATGACAGGACCGCAAGTTTAGTGAGAATTAAACTTAATCTAAGCTCCAACAGAGATGTATGAGGCTGTTCTCTGAGTATTCTACGACGCTCACAATCTGCATTTAAGAATAACCAGCCAAACCAGAGATACGAGAACAGGAGAACAAGACAGATGTTCCCGTTACACGAACTGAACAATTTAGACGATCTTATCACTGGAAATATGGCAAATTATGGTACGCAATTATTAGCAACAGGCTAGAGACAATAACTTGCTGATCCTTCAACAATGATACTTCATGAAGGTCGGCGTTCAATCCCCGACCGTCCAAGAGGTTGGGTACCATTCCTTTCCCCTCGTCCCATCCCAAATCCTTATCCTGACTCCTTCCAAGTGCCATATAGCCGTAATGACTTGGTGCTTTCCCCCTGATAGTTCCCTTCCCTAGTTCAACAATTCCAAAAAGGTCGGCCGAGCGGACAGCACGCTGGACTTGTGATCCTGGGTTCGATCCCAGGCGCCGGCGAGAAACATTGGGCAGAGTTTCTTTCACCCTATGCCCCTGTTGCCTAGCAGTAAAATAGGTACCTGGGTGTTAGTCAGCTGTCACTGGTTGCTTCCTGGGGGTGGAGGCCTGGTCGAGGACCGGGCCGCGGGGGCACTAAAGCCCCGAAATCATCTCAAGATCTCAAGATAACCTCAAGATCTTTTCAATGACTGACTTGAAGCATAGTATGAAGTATAGAATTCTCGCAAAGCTCGATAACTGTACAGAAAAAATTCAATTCTAGCTCGCAAACTTTAAATTAAACTTTAAAATTTACGCATTTTTAAAAAATACATAAAAGCAGAAATATATACTACTGAAAACTATAAGCCTACGGAAAAAAATGCAACAACATCTTGCAACAAAGTTCCACATTGATAATTATTACTAACTTTGAATATTATAATAATATTCATATTAATATATTATTAAAAAAAATACCAATAATATTCTCTAACTCTGGTCAAACATCTCTCAAGGCGAGTAGATTAACCTTTCTTAGGAACAACAATTCGTGTTGCTTAATGATTACAATAGAACAAATATTAATTACAATTATAGTAATTAAAACACTAATGGTACTCAAGAAAGATTATATATTTATGTCATCTTAACTTTGGACATTTTCGACCTTGACATTGATACAAGCATGCACTAACGCTCACATGCATGCACGCGCGCGCACACACTCACACACACACACACACAGTTTCACATTTACAGTATGTATGTGCATTAAATTCCAAATCAATAAATTGCTTTACTCTTAATACTCAAAATCCAGTTTTCTGCACATTATGACAAAATATCTAAGATTTCATATCCTCAGCTTGCTGTGTGTGTGTGTGTGTGTGTGTGTGTGTGTGTGTGTGTGTGTGTGTGTGTGTGTGTGTGTGTGTGTGTGTGTACTCACCTATTTGTGCTTGCGGGGGTGAGCTTTGGCTCTTTGGTCCCGCCTCTCAATCATCAATCAACAGGTGTACAGATTCCTGAGCCTATGGGCTCTATCATATCTACATTTGAAACTGTGTATGGAGTCAGCCTCCACCACATCACTGCCTAATGCATTCCACCTGTTAACTACTCTGACATTGAGTGTGTATGTGTGTGTGTGTGTGTGTGTGTGTGTGTGTGTGTGTGTGTGTGTGTGTGTGTGTGTGTGTGTGTGTGTGTGTGTGTCAGTGAATATAAGCGAATCAATGATTCTAGTACGAATCTTCATAACCCTCCGGTCATATTAAATAGTACGTCTGCAAGATTGATTGCTTTCAATATACTAATACGCATATATATTCGATTGAATAAAGTGTATACAAAAAGTATTAAGTCTAAATGCATTCAAAATGCTACATTTGGGTTGCGACCAAATCTGATATACTGTGTATAGGACCAATAATATACACGTATATCATAACAGTAACACTATTCAGTTGCTCTTTCCTATAGTTTACCTCGCAAATTAGAAAATAAAAACACCGATAGAATATCATAGGCTAACCTATACTTAGGCTGCAGCACCGAAGGAATACGAATTAATCCTACAATACCAAGATTCAGATTTCAAATTCCAAGACAATTGACATCGAAGTCAATTCTAGTTTGTCAACACTCAATTACAATCTTTCAGCACTCAAACGTCCACTTTCTTGAATTTTCTGGCACTTAAATCCCTCCCTCCCCCTATTTTCCAGCACCTGAGTCCAAAATTTCAAGCACTCTAATTTCCAATCCCCAAATTTCACCGGCCAATCCTCGAAGCATCACCAATAATACACCATAGCCGACCAAAGCCCACAAAAGCCATATCGGACTTGCGGGCCGTCGCCTCCGCTGCTGATTGGTGGAGCGTTCAGCAATCCAGTTAAGCTGTCCGGACCGGAGGATTTTAGGAAGCATACCCATGCCACTCAGATTTATGAATGGAACTAATTTTTATGAATGAGACCACGCACTTATCATTATTGTTCAGAGGCGAGCGGGTAAAAATAACCACGAGGACGGCCCCGCTGTTTTATGAATGATCCAATGGAGAGAATTTGCGTTCTGTGGGTCTTCTCTCCTCTCTCTCTCTCAGCCCCTCGCTGCTGGGGGAAGGAGATCCCGCTCGCTCTCCCGTCATAATTTGTCATCTTTAATATACCTGCTCGTGTTCACGTCAATTGGTATCATTGCATTCACGTAGGAAATGATAATTTAGAGGTCCAGTTCGCATGGACGTATTTAAATGTTTTTTTACACATAATTTACTATGCAAATTCTTCATCATGTTTGAGATTAGAGTACAGACGATGGTCGGATGGCCGTGTTCGCAAAGTACACAAATATTTGGGAAGATTATTATACCTTAAATTATTAATGGTGGCGTTTTAAAACTTAAACAACAATTCCAAATAGACAAAAATCGGCGATATTGAATTTGATTTCTAAGAGGGTTTATTTCTGACCAGAACATTCGGGCCAGTCAATAGACAGCATTTAAATAAACAATGAGGGCTGTCTCAACACTCTGGAATCTAATAGGCCTATGTGTCACAAGGCACAGTGAACAATCGCACTTAATTGACACAGAACTCTAGCACTAGTCACTGCCACTTTTCACTAAAAAGCGAAACACACACATGTGACCAGCAAGCCCCTGTATTCAGTAATTATCTATCATCGAGTCCCCTATCAGTAGAAATCAGGATATATAATTACTAATCCCCAGCCCTTATAATCAGCAACGAATGTACACTTACAATTGACTTCTGCCGAGCGCTCATAAATAGTAGTCGGTCAGCGCTTAAAATTCTCATTCATCGAGCACTTATTATCCAGACCATTCTTCTGCCTAGGTAGCACTTATAGAAACGATGAGGACCATCGTATATATATATACTGACTTAAAAGGCAATTAGACAGTAGAAATCGGTACTATTGAATTTGTGCAAACCGGTGTTTTTGTATTGATGTGGTAAACCTTCCTAGGCCTAATACACGCTATATGAGGCCTAATACACGCTATATGAGGCCTAATACACGCTATATGAGGCCTAATACACGCTATATGAGGCCTAATACACGCTATATGAGGCCTAATACACGCTGAGGCCAATACACGATGAGGCCTAATTCATGCTATATGAGGCCTAATACATGCTATATGAGGCCTAATACACGCTATATGAGGCCTAATACACGCTATATGAGGCCTAATACACGCTATATAAGGCCTAATATAGTACATATAAGTGCTATACTAAGGGCAGGAATATTTAAGTTTGGTTTTTAGCTTAATTTTTTTCTGGACTATAAAGTGAATAAGACCAGATTCGACTAATTTTACATTACTTCTATGTATGGATGATGGTCCACAAACTTAAAAAAGTACCGAAACGTCGTCGTTTCGTTTCGACGGACCGAAACGTCGTCGTCCCTTCAACTTCTAGTGTGTGGTCTGGTCAACATACTTCAGCCACGTTATTGTGACTCCTCGCCTGCTTAAAAAAGTACTATCTAAACAGGAGGATCGGTTTATATTATCCGTAACGGTGTGAGTTTACATAATTAAGGCTAGCCTTAACCTAACATTCAGCAAACACTTACAATCATAATTTAACGAGCACTTATAAAATATACACAACATAAACAATAGCGGAGAAGCAATTGTAATCAATGTTTAGCACTCCGGGTCACCGGTCAGCGCTTAAAGTCATCAAAATAGCACTTACGATGACATAAACAGCACTCTGATCGACGGTAAGCACTCGAGTCATTAAAAGTGGTTCTGCATTGACTTGTGTTGCCCCCCCCCCCTTGGATAAGTGGCCACCACTCACACTGTCAGCGACCCCACTCCAGAATCACTCAGCACTTACTGGGGAAAGCGGGATGCTGAATACCTACACTTGAAAACCCAAGGGTAAGCACCTTAAATTGTGGCTTACCTCCCTCTCTCTCTCTCTCTCTCTCCATTCTTCTCACTATCCCATCTCATGTCCTTTTTTTAATCCTCTTCTAACCACTTGGGCTGGTCGGTAGAGCGACGGTCTCGCTTCATGCAGATCGGCGTTCAATCCCCGACCATCCACCAAGCGGTT
>WNGS01161107.1:6767889-6777919 GCA_020271785.1 Procambarus virginalis
TAGTACAGTTTATAACGAAGATGGTTAAAGCAATGAATGCCGTGTGTAGTGTAGTTGTGGCCTCGTAGGTAGATGTGCCTCCAAAGGTAAGAGGCCCTGTATAGGTAGATATGGCCTCCACATAGTAATTCGTTCATTAAGTTCATGCATTAATTACCTCTATGTTACATTGAAGAAGGAATTCAGAAAAGCTTTCAAGTGTGACGAAGGTGACGAGGTGTGTTTCAGCCCCTTCACACTAAACTCACTCTCATAACAGAGCTGCCAATATTATATATATATATATATATATATATATATATATATATTATATATATATATATATATATATATATATATACCCCATTAATGAACGAGTTTTAAACGGGATGAGTTTCAGGTCACAAGCACAGGTCAGCCTGGAGACTGGCTAACGAGACTGGCAACATCATTACAGGATGAATTGATAAAATTGGTCTTCTTCAAAAGGAACGGTGGGTAAATATAGTCAGCATTTAATGTCAGCTGATAAACGGCGGCCATCATTATTGGTCAGACCACTAAAAAAATGGCGAGGGAAAAATGGTTGAGCCTGTGTGTGTGTGTGTGTGTGTGTGTGTGTGTGTGTGTGTGTGTGTGTGTGTGTGTGTGTGTTGTGTGGGTGTGTTGTGTGTGTGTGTGTGTGTGAGAGGAGACTGAGAATTCAGAAGGAGTCTGGGTGGGCCAGACTCCTCTCTGGTCGTCCCGGGTATAGGAAGGTGTTTGTGAAGACTCAATATTGACACAAGCACAAGAATTGACTTTATCCTTAATCATCAAGGTGCTTTTTTATTTTTATTTTTATCTTTTAGTTTCAGCTTTTGTCATGGGCCAACAATAATGCTTTGACTCCCTGCGGGTTATACTCCCCCACCTTCCCCCACTTCTCATACCTCACCTCCCCCCCCCCCATCTCACTAACCCCCCTTTTCCATTTCCACTACACCATTCCCCCTCCCTCTTGCTGCTATATATAATCAGAGAAATAACGAACGTAAGATAAATTATTCGTAGCCTTTCTGTAAACACGACAAACAACGTTGTTCAGTAAACAAGGTTTTCTTTCTCATATATATATAAAGAAAGCTAAATGCCTTTTCGGATCAATTCTCTTCAACAGAGCAAAATAGAATGAAGAAGGAAACGGGATAGGCAGACCTTATACCCGCCACGGCAGGTCAACTGACCACCAAGGTGAAGGAAAGAGGGCAAAAAGGAAACATAAGAAAAAAGGTAACTGTATGTGTGTGTGTGTGTGTGTGTGTGTGTGTGTGTGTGTGTGTGTGTGTGTGTGTGTTGTGTGTGTGTGTGTGTGTGTTCACAGTGTGTGTGTGTGTGTGTGTGTGTGTGTGTGTGTGTGTGTGTGTGTGTGTGTGTGTGTGTGTGTGTGTGTGTGTGTGTGTGTGTGTGTATTCTACAATTACCTTCTTATGTTTTTATGTATTACGCCATTACGTAATATGTCAAGAAAATATAAACTAATTATCACAGTCAGTTTCAAGAAACTAATTAGCATCTCAGCGCCCAGTTGAGACCGGGATCATCCGAGATTCCCTTCAGTATCCACTGACGAAACCTCTACATCCTCCCTCAAACATCACGGCTTAGTTTACATTATGGGACATCTTAGGATCTCCGACGGGCGGTACGAGGTTGTCAAGAACGACACTTAAGTCATCATGATCGAGAGAAGATGTACAGCTTTCGTAAGTAGGACACAATGAAGTATGTGGTGAATCCTAGCCTAGGAAACTGACCATTCACTACGGCTGTAGGAAACTCGAACCGCGGACCCCATGTGTGTTGGGTCTGATAAACTGGTGTGATAATAACGCAGTCGATCTGTCAACTGGCCGGCAGTTGACAGCCATTCTATTGTTGGTAGAGTGGCGGCCTCACTTGACCTCATATTCCTGCTCATTGACCTCATATTCCTGCTCTTTGACCTCATATTCCTACTCCTCGACCTCATATTCCTGCTCCTTAACCTCATATCTACAGGCATATTTAGCACGTTATTCTGATATTTAACGTAATATAAAAAATTGAACTGGAAAGTGAGCAACAGGAATCTGAAAAACGTAAATTGTGAAATATCAGTTTTAAAGTTCAGACTGCACTTGGGTTTACACATCACAATACCACCGACAAACAAGTTTACTGAGCTAAGTCACTCGATAAACCCACAGGCGACTACTTTAACGAACTTGATCTTTCTCTTAAACTTAAAAAAAGTTTTAAAAAAGGACTTGAGGGTGTGAGGCGAAGACAAGTGGGATTTGAAGTTGAGTATGGACTTATTTACGAGGTGATTGTCGGCGCCAGCATGGAGCTGTGTGTGGTGTGGCTGTCTTAGCAGTGTGTTCCACTTGACTGTTATCTCCAGCCTTCGGCTAATGAGCGGTCATTATTCCTGCTTCACGGACGCCTCCCCTTGTTGTTGGTCCAGGCCCAGGGAGGGGGTCTGGTGAATTGGGGTGGAGGGGGGGGGATCTGGTGGAGGGAGGGGTCTGGTAGAGGGAGGGTCTGGTGGAGGGAGGGTCTGGTGGAGGGTCTGGTGGAGGGAGGGTCTGGTGGAGGGAGGGTCTGGTGGAGGGTCTGGTGGAGGGAGGGTCTGGTGGAGGGTCTGGTGGAGGGAGGGTCTGGTGGAGGGTCTGGTGGAGGGGGGGTCTGGTGGAGGGTCTGGTGGAGGGAGGTCTGGTGGAGGGAGGATCTTGTGCAGGAGGATCTGGTGGAGGGAGGGTCTGGTGGAGGGAAGATCTGGTGGAGGGAGGGGTCTGGTGGAGGGTCTGGTGGAGGGAGGGTCTGGTGGAGGGTCTGGTGGTGGGAGGGGTCTGGTGTAGGGTATGTTGGAGGGTATGGTAGAGGGTCTGGTGAGGGAGGGTCTGATGGACAGAGTAACTGATGGATGGATGCAGGAGAGAAGACTTCAAGGGCGGACAGGTGGAATAACAAAGACAGTGAACAGTTCAGAAGTATAAGAGAGAAAGAGCAGAGAGCAGGGAGATGATCCACAGAGATGGAGATAAAGATGGAGGCAAGTGTAGAAGGAGAGGACGATACGAGGCGAAGACATAACAATTGTAATGATAATTCAAATTAAAGTAATTGGGAACAAATATGCGCAGGAATTCCTCTCATAGGTGTTTAAAAAGTCGTCTCACAGATATTCAGGAAGTCGTCCCACAGGTGTTCAGGAAGTCGTTTCACAGGTGTTTAGGTAGTAGCGAACCATAGAGACTACAGGACCACACTGGGACACACAACATTGCCACTGTAAGTCCACCTTCTCAACACTCAACAGGATAGATTTTCAGCATCCCCTCAGATACAACAGGAGAAATGTCCAGCATCCTCATATACAACAGGAGAGATGTTCAGCATCCCTCAGATACAACAGGAGAGATGTCCAGCATCCCTCAGATACAACAGGAGAGATGTTCAGCATCCCTCAGATACAACAGGAGAGATGTCCAGCATCCCTCAGATACAACAGGAGAGATGTTCAGCATCCCTCAGATACAACAGGAGAGATGTTCAGCATCCCTCAGATACAACAGGAGAGATGTTCAGCATCCCTCAGATACAACAGGAGAGATGTTCAGCATCCCTCAGATACAACAGTAGAGATGTTCAGCATCCCTCAGATTTTATCTCTCTCTCCCTCAAGCCGCTAAACACTTCGTCCATCTTAGAGGGAGTCTTATAAGGAAGGAATTGCCTCTCCATCTTCGAGAAACGCTAACACATGCTCCGCCCAAGCACAGTGCAAAGCCGTTCTTTACACTGCAATGTTGTCATAACGTGCAAATGCAACATAGGCCTTTATTGATCTATGGTGTAGCCGATGTATTTCTGTGTTCACGGGCTATGTATATGTGAAATATACTTTTTTATGAATTGTTTCTTGCTGTATTGTATACAAGAAATATTTGTAACAATAACGTATAGATGTTTAGTGTTTGCAATTGCATGTAGTGTAAATACTCTATTGCCGTAAGACACGGGATCAGGGAATGAAGAAAAGGGGGATTACACGAGAGTGAGAGAGTATCTGGAGGCTAAGCAAAAGAAGAATGAATGTAAGAGGGCAGTTCAGGAAACTATGTATCAAGTCAAACGGAAATGTTAAGAAGCTGATGGGAGACACGTACCAACAATATTGTTAAACAGTCTGAGAGAATATAAAATCCCGTATTTCAATATAAAGTCCAAAGAACCAAAAACGAATAGCAGGATAGTGTGGAAAAACATAGATGGCAGAGGACATTAGAAAACTGGACTACCTGCTAGATACCTGCTTGATGGGGTTCTGGGAGTTCTTCTACTCCCCAAGCCCGGTCCGAGGCCAGGCTTGACTCGTGAATCAACGCAGAAGAGCTTGGAACGAATACAATATTAAAATAACATTGTATCCACAGCAAAGAAACAATCGAAGTTACCACATAGCCATATAAGTAGGAAAATGACAGTAAATGATCAGGTGATTAGATTATATAAAAGTGGAAGTGAACAAACAGGAAATTAAATGGATATTTGCAAGGAACTAAATGCTAGTTTCCATAGTGTGTTCACGATTAATCTGAAACAACTCCGGGTGCTCGAAATGGAAGAAACCCTAGATGAAAGAAATATTAATGTAACGGCAGAGAAAGCTATGAAACAACTAGTGTCACTAGATGAAACTAAAGGCGTATAGCCATGGTTAAAAGCAGTGGCATAGGTTCTCTTGTATACCTCTGGCTCTAATCTTTAATGGGTCAATTGTGGACAGAGATTTGTCCAGTTGCCAAAAGAAGACAAATGCGGTACCAATATACTAGAAACAGGAGAAGGAGGGAAGCACTTACAGACCAGTATCACTGACAACGTTCCCTGCAAAGTACTAGAATCAATGATTAAGGATAAGACTAGAAGACTTCAATTGGTGTTGTTTAACATTAAAATTGCTTTGAGAAAAATAAAACATTTACAATGAACTTACTGGATTTTTATGACATACAAAATAAGATATGACAGAGAAGTTTGGGCAGATTACGCATTTCTGGACTACCGAAAAGCCTTTGACACAGTACAACACAAGAGACAACCACACACAGTTAAGAGGCAGGGAGGCGTGAATGGACGAACACTGACGTGGGGAAGAGAGTCTCTAACTGACAGGAAACAGAGAGAGAGAGAGATACAGTGAGGGACGAGATGTCACAATTAGCTAAGAGTAACAAACGAAGTACCTCGTCGAATGGTGCTGGTATCAATACTATTTTCCATTTGTGTAAATAATTTAACTTCAAGAATTGAGTTCTACAAATCAATGTTCGTAGATGATGCGAAATGAATGAGAAGAATCTAGGAAGATGGGGATTGTAAGATTTCCACAATGGCTTAGACAATCTGCAGAGTTAGTCCGAGGAACAGCTTCTGGAGTGTCTCCCCCCATCAAGTGTAAGGTGAAGGAAATGGGAATAGGCGAGAGAAGACCTGAAGGACGGAACACAAATAGGGAATTACATCCCTGTGCAGGCGACGAGTCACAATAACGTGGCTGAAGTAGTTTGACCAGACTACTCACTAGAAGGTGAGGGGACGACGACGTTTCGGTCCGTCCTGGACCATTCTCAAGTCGACAATTGACTTGAGAATGGTCCAGGACGGACCGAAACGTCGTCGTTCCTTTACTTTCTAGTGTGTGGTCTAGTCAAATTATCTCCCTGTAACATATCACAAAGACTAACTCCAAAGGCTCATATAAATAGGATAACGTCAGCAGCATACTCGACACTAGAAAAGCCTGAACATCATTCATGAACCTAAATAAGGAGGCCTTTTGATCGCTGTACACCACCTACGTGAGACCAGTCTTAGCGTATACCGCCCCATCGTTAAGCTCCAATCTAAAAAAAAACACCACACATAAGGAAACTACAAAAGTTTGAGAGGCTCGCACGGAGCCTCGTCACAGAACTCCACGGACTGTGCGCACCAAGATAACTAGAACAAATATACCTAAAATCGTTATAAGAGAGGATACATGACAGAGACGTATAAAATATTAAAAAAAATGTTCACAATAAATAACAATAAAACTAGATGACATGGATGGAAGCTTGATACTCAGACGAGTCGTGGAAATGTCAGAAAGTTTTATTTTACCGTAAGAGAAGTGGGGAATATAAAACAGATAAAGCTGTTGAAGAGAATTTCATGTATCATTTTAAGACTAGATGTGATAGAGAAACTGGTTGGCAGTCACTCCATTAATCATTAGTAGCTTGATTGGCAAGACCCATGACTTAGCTCGATCTTCCGGGCATATGTGTGTGTGTGTAAACACACACACACATACGGGGGGTCTGGTAGCTGAGCGGACAGCGCGCACGACTCGTAATTCTGTGTCCCGGGTTCAATTCCCGGAATAGACAGAAACAAATGGGCAAAGTTTCTTTCACCCCAGATGCCCCTGTTACCTAGCAATAAATAGGTACCTGGGAGTTAGACAGCTGTTACGGAGCTGCTTCCTGTGTGTGTGTGTGTGTGTGTGTGTAGGAAAAAAAATAGTAGTTACAGTTGATTGACAGTTGAGAGGCGGGCCGAAAGAGCAGAGCTCAACCCCCGCAAGCACAACTAGGTGAATACACACACACACACACACACACACACACACACACTCATCTGGGGCTGGAAGACAGAAGAGTTAGGGGGACATAATCACTACATACAAGATTCTCAAAGGAATTTATAGGGTAGATAAGGACATGCTATTTAACACAAGGGACACACGCACTAGGGAACACAGGTGGAAATTGAGTACTCAAATGAGCCACAGAGATATTAGATAGAACTTTTTTAGTGTCAGAGTGGTTGAGAAATGGAATGCATTAGGCAGTGATGTGGTGGAGGCTGACTCCATACACAGTTTCAAATGTAGATATGATAGAGCCCAATAGGCTCAGGAATCTGTACACTGATTGACAGTTGAGAGGCGGGACCAAAGAGCCAGAGCTCAACCCCTGCAAGCACAAATAGGTGAGTATACAACAACAACAACAATAACTGACGGAGATTTTGTAATGTATGGCTAATTACGCCTATTAGCACCCCCCCCCCGTCCTCCTCCCAGGTAAGGGGTACCCGTCCCCCCACGGTCTCCCATGTGTCATGTGTTTGTACTCGACGCTCTGAATGTGTCATAAAATTTGCTTGAGGCTTGACATGTGTCGCGTGCACGGGCCCCAGACTTGACACGTGTCGCGTGCACGGGCCCCAGACTTGACACGTGTCGCGTGCACGGGCCCAGACTTGACACGGACGGGTCGTGTGCACGTGCCCCAGACGTGACACGGACGGGTCGTGTGCACGTGCCCAAGACGTGACACGGACGGGTCGTGTGGTCTTGCATCAGGCGTGCAGCGGTAGGCCGGGACACGAACCCCAGACCGCTACAGTGGGCATGGCGTGCACACGGCATGGCGTGTACACGGGCATGGCGTGTACACGGGCATGGCGTGTACACGGGCATAGCGTGCACACGGGCGTGGGCTGTCCCTGCCACACTGACGCCGCCCGCAGAGCCCAAGGCAGAAAGACTGCCTACATTCCTGCTTCACCGCCGACAAAAACAGGCGCAGGGTCTTACCTTAGGGGGGTGTGGGCGGGATGAGACGGGAGGAGGGAGAGGGGAGGGAGAGGGGATAAGAGGGTCACTTAAGGCAGGGGCGGAAAGCGGGTTTCTTCATTCATTCGTCTCGACAAGATAAACTTCATTTTTACCAGAGAGAAGCGTGGGTGAGGTGGAGGAGGAGGCAGCTCAAGTGAGAGAGAGAAGGCTCAAGTGAGAGGGAGGTAGACACAAGTGAGAGGGAGGTAGATACAAGTGAGAGGAAGGTAGATACAAGTGAGAGGAAGGTAGATACAAGTGAGAGGGAGGTAGATACAAGTGAGAGGAAGGTAGACACAAGTGAGATGACGGTAGATACAACTGAGAGGAAGGTAGATACAAGTGAGAGGGAGGTAGACTCAAGTGAGAGGAAAGTAGATACAAGTGAGAGGAAAACACAAGTGAGAGTAAGGTAGACACAAGTGAGAGGAAGACACAAGGAGAGAACATGAATATAGGCAACTGCAGTTGGCCTATTGGCCCATACGAGGCAGCTCTTTGTTATTTTCAACAAAACTCATCCATAAATATATGTTTATCCTACGCTTGAAACAATCCAACGACCACACATCTACAATATTCTTTAGTAATCTGGTGCATGAATCAATAACTCTGTTCCGATCCAGTCTTCACTCGGGTCTTTCTTGAATATAAACTTATCTCATATATTTCCTGTCTCTAGTTCTATTTTCCGTGATAATATATTCTCCTGAGTTGTCTACAAGAGGCAGAGAAGGTCAGAGCTCTACTCATGTACACCGAAATGGTTTGAATATTAATGCCGCTAGCTGCCAACACATCTTCTTCATGTATTACAATTATGCCGACACAATTGCAGGCTGGATACAATAGCCTAAGCCGACAGGCAAAGGAACTAGGTTAATTTACCTATATATATATATATATATATCATATATATATATATATAATCTATTTTGTGTGTGTGTGTGTGTGTGGGTGTGTGGGTGTTGGTGTGTGTGTGTGTGGTGTGTGTGTGTGTGTGTGTGTGTGATACTCACCTAGGTGTGCTTGCATGGCGAGGATCTGCTCTAAAGCTCCGCCTTTCCACCGTCATTAATTCAATGCAGTGATTTTTCACTTGTTTTATGATCATATTTACAGTTAAAGTTGTGTATCGAATTGGCTTTGAAACTTCCTCATCCAGTCGTTCCATTATTAGCGATTTTTAGACACATTGAAAAAGTTCTGTTCTGATGTCCTGTGGCTCATCTGTGCTTCTGTTTCACTTATGTCCGCTGTTTACTGTTCCTTATTTGAACATTGAATGATATCTACTTTCTCATTCCCCTTGAGTATCTTGTACGTCGTTATCATGTCTGTCCTATTCATTTTTTTCCCCAGTGTAGTGAGTTCCAGTTCCCAGTCTTTCTTCATAGCTCATCCCCTTACTCAGAAACGAGCCTTGTTGCATATTTTGGAGCTTTTGTCTAGTTTGTTTTGTTTTTATTGTCTACACAGTAGGGGATCTTTGTTCAAGATCGGAAAGCGTGACTGTTGCCAGAGTGGCATTAGCTGCTCTCGTTATTCTGCTGATGTCTGCCTCAGGTCCATTATATGAATCTCGGGTTTAGGTGTTAGGTCCACTCCAGGTCTTTTTCTCTAGTCGCTGTCGGGAGGTAGTTTCCCTTGATCGCTCTCTCTTTACTCTCTCTCTACTCTCTCTCTCTCTCTCTCTCTCTATCTCTCCTCTCTCTCTCTCTCTCTCTCTCTCTCTACTTCTCTAACTAGTCTCTCTCTCTTTCTCTGTGTACTCATCTAGTTGTGCTTACGGGGGTTGAGCTTGGCTCTTTAGTCCCCGCCTCTCAACCGTCAATCAACTGGTGTACAATTCCTGGGCTCTCAAACTCCATCATATCTACATTTGAAACTGTATATTGAGTCAGCCTCACTACATCACTTCCTAGTGCATTCCATTTACTAATACTCTACACTGAAAAAGTTTTTTCTAATGTCTCTGTGGCTCATTTGGGTACTCAGCTTCCACCTGTGTCTCCTTGTGCGTGTGCCATCCTCCATCCTTGTCTTCCCTGTCAATTTCCCTGAGAATTTTGTATGGGTGATATGTCTCCCCAGGCCTTCTGTCTTCCACCGAGTGTGTGTATGTGTGTGTACATGTGTAAGTCCCTTCTAGTTCAGCCATGTGACCAGACCAGGACACATTGGACTCTGCCTAGTAATAGGTTTTCGTCCTCCACATTTTCAGTGTCCTCCCTCATCCTAAGTGAAGACCTGTAAAAGAGAGCATACGTGTATCTCTCTCATACTCCCTCGTGTTACTTGAATGTTTTATTATGACTTCGTTATTCACACTGATCTTACACGCCATGTTTCACC
>WNGS01161107.1:6801400-6815560 GCA_020271785.1 Procambarus virginalis
ACCCACATGTGTCATATATGGGTCTCCCTTCCCGTGTCCCCTCCCTCTCACATGCTTGTCCTCTCTTTCCTTCCTTCTCCCTTTCCCCACTCTCCTCTCTCTCCTTCTCTCCCCTCTCACACCAACTATGACAGCGTCGACGCCACACCGTCACCCAGGCCCCCGCCCCCATCATGGGTGGTAATGAGGTGTTATCTTCGATGAGTGTCCGTGTGCGGCTCCACGCACCTCTCTGCTTACCTGGCTATCTCTCTGGGGTGCGGGCTCCAGCTCTAGAGCCCCGCCTCATAATGGGTGCATCAGTATTCTGTCATAATTTCTCTTGAGGCTGAGAATATGATTGCTGACACCATCTCTGGTTAATTATGTACCTTCTTCTTGCTTAATGCTCTTATTGTATATTAATATTTCTTTAGATTTATCTGTTTCATCTGTTTTTCCAACTGTTTTTGTCTATTCCCTTTCAGTATCTTCCATGTTTTGATCACGTCTCCATTTTTGACTAGTGTAATACCTCCTGACCTATTTTTCTATCATATTTACTTATGAAACTGTTAAAGGCGATTGACTTTTATAACCAGCTCATTAGGATCATTCCATTTCCATTACATACTGTTGAGGACTACAGCTTAGTCCTCTCTAGGGGGATTAATTAGTGTTTTACATATTTTTTTCGAGTACTTCAAGAGCAGGGAAATCTTGCAAGTGGAGATTCAAGTCTTCAACCTCCCGGTAGAAGTAGGTAGGTAGGAGAGTTAAATTAACTCGTCTACCTATGAACGTCAGACGTGAAGTTCTGAGGTTCTACCTTGCAATCCTCAAATAAATGGTGTACAGTGTTTAGAGTTTATTACATTTTATTCAAATTCTTCCTAAGTTATTTCTATCATTTAGTGGCTTATGTCGGTTCTTAGTTTCCTCGTGTTTGCATATTAATTCACGTCAAAGAACCTATCCTCTCAATTTTCCTGAGTATTTTTCAGTTGGGAATCATGTCTCCGACGTTACTTCTCTCTTTCTATGACACGATGTCAAGTTCAATTAATCTTTCCTCGTAAATCATCTCTCAGTTCGGTGACCAGCATATTTGCACAACATTGGTGTTCGTAGAATAAGGAAGCACTGCATATTCCAGAATCTGACACGTGTGGCATTCAGACCCGAATAACTCCTTCCTCTGATTTCCGAAACATTCGTTAGTTTGCATATGAAGCTGACGTTATCCAGTCGATAAGTTCCTCAGGAAAGAGGTTCGGTGGGAGGTCTATCTCCGCGGCCCTTCTCTCTCTACAACTTCAGCGGGGTTCCCCCTCCCCGTTCGTATCTTACAGGCAATTATCTCTCCACAGCATCATCCCTACAGCATCATCTCTCACCAGCATCATCTCTCTACAGCATCATCTCTCACCAGCATCATCTCTCTACAGCATCATCTCTCACCAGCATCATCTCTCTACAGCATCATTTTTCAGCATCATTTTTACATCATCATCTCTTCACAGCATCATCTCTCCACAGCATCATCTCTACTGCATCATCTCTTCACAGCATCATCTCTCTACAGCATCATTTTTACAGCATCATTTTTACAGCATCATCTCTCTACAGCATCATTTTTACAGCATCATTTTTACAGCATCATCTCTTCACAGCATCATCTCTCTACAGCATCATTTTTACAGCATCATCTCTTCACAGCATCATCTCTCTACAGTATCATTTCTACAGCATCATCTCTCCACATCATCCTTAAATCTTCATTAAATAATAATTTCTTCAGTTGGTCTGCAGCAGGTTTAATTTATTCATGGAGTTAGAGGTGCTGCTGTTACAGGTCCCCCAGTTACAGGATCATCTGTTACAGGACCTGTTCCTACACGCAGTATTCATGCAGCTACAGGTCCACTTGTATCTTCAGTGTTTATCTGTCTGAATGGTCTCTATAATTGTGGCGTTGGTGTTGTTTTTGTTATTGGTCATGAACGTGTTTTATCACGTGTTATATCTCTGTCCGTTCAGCCGGCTTCTCCAACTGGCCTTATATGGATCACTGTTACAACGGATTTCTGATTGTCGCAAAATATGCAGTCTGTCCGCCCTTCTCTCTTCTATCTGATTTCTGTCGCGTTGTCAACAAATTATATTTGCCTACGCTGAGCCAATACTGATGTCTCATTATAAGGGGTCCCCCTCTTGTTTGTAAGCTCCATTGATCTCTTTCTTGATTTCTTATATGTGACGCCCTGGAGCTTAAGGATTCCCTTACATCTTCGTTGTTGTATTTTTTCACGACGTTAGCTCTCTTCAAACGTCATGGCAGTCCCCTCTATTTCAAATTATTTGTTGCGTATCTTTGTGAGTGGTCAACACAAGGCTGTATTTTTCTTCTCTATGTATGCATAGTGAGACCTTACCTGGTCCCAAGATCTTTGTCTTATCAAGGAAGTTTACTCATTCGTCTCTGAAACTCTCGATGTCTTCGGGTGTCGTCTGGATCGACAACCTGCCCTAACACTCAATTTGCTTTCTTGTGAAGAACCATTCGATTCACGTGTTATCTTCATCACACACTTCTTTATCATTCTCTGCGAATGCATCCTCATCTATCAATTGCTTAATTAACTGTTCCTTTTCCACGGATTTTTTGTTTTGTGGCTAAAAAGTAAGTATGGTTGAGTTTTTTTAAGGCCCGTGTCATTCTTAGGGTGGTCTATGCTTGACCTCAGCCCTGGCTACACTCTAGACTGTCGCAATTCCTTTCTAGACTCTAGAAAGTCTAGACTTTCTAGACTTTTTGTCCTGAACTGAGTCCATACATTCCATGCTCGTAAAGCCTTGTTACCTAACACACAAGGTTACATCAAATAGGTTATTGTGTTGTGACGTGTATACTTACCGAGTTCTGCTTGCGGGGGTTGAGCTCTGGCTCTTTGGTCCCGCCTCTCAACTGTCAATCAACTGGTGTACAGGTTCCTACTGGGCTCTTTCATATCTACACTTAAAGCTGTGTATGGAGTCAGCCTCCACCACATCACTGATGATGATGCGCTCTTTGTCTCTCTTTGTCTGTCTGTCTGTCTGTCTCTGTCTCTCCTTGACATAGACAGAGCGGCGCCATATAGGTATACACCCGTGACCCTTCCTAACCTCCCTCCACACCTCCACTCTCATCACGTGACTCCCGGCACTCCATCATCCGTGTGGTGACGTAACACCACAACACGCCCCCTCCCCACGCCACCCCCACCACTCCCCACACTTGTGCCTTTATGTAGGGGTAACTCTCCAATATATATATATATATATATATATATATATATATATATATATATATATATATATATATATATATATATAATAGAGGTACCACCTCAGGTGCAATTGTAGGGACCCATAGCCTCGAAGAAGAAAATAAAGAGTATTCAGAGAAGACCTTGTGGATTTTCACTGAACACTTTAATCTTTTCTTCTCCTACCACCCTCAATATTTATTTTCTCTATTTGTTTTATTTTATTTATTGCAATGCTACAGTTTACAGAGAACACACACATATATATAACAATATAATAATCAGTGTTCGAAGGCCTCGTCCAGCTCCTCGGAGGTCGGGTGCGTACCCAGGATACAGCACGCATTTCCCCTCTGAACTGCGACACTGATATACCACTTATGTAAGACCAATCCTGGAGTATGCAGCTCCAGCCTGGAGTCCATACCTAGTTAAACACAAGACAAAGTTAGAGAAGATTCAGCGGTATATGCCAGCGCTCCTCATCTCTCTCAATAACCAAGAATACGAAGCATGGAGACCCGTTCGCGTCGCAGACATCCATTTTTTTTTGTCGCAACTTCCCGCATACGACGAACGTCGCATTTTGCGCTGGAGACTCCGCGCACCTGATGGATGGGACACTCGGAGCCAATTAGGAGGCGCGTTAATAATGTATGGACCAATCAGATAACACGTTGTATATGTATAAGCCCCCGGGATGGATGCTTGGGCGGAAATTTTCAGCCAGTAAAACTGGAATGCCACGCAAGCCTGAACCAATGAGAACACGTTTTACTAGCGTATAGACATATTGGAAACCTGCTTCGTCTTATTGCACCAATCAGAGTTAGTATTACAAGAGAATTAACCGCTCAGAATACTGCATTCGTCAGGGCTAATGAGGGAACGCGTCGGGCATACATCAGCAAGAAGGGATTCTGTTACAACCGGACTCTTGCGGGAGACAGAAGTGGGTGCCCCAACATGCATAGTGCACCAACTCACACACCTACACACACCCCACCACTCACACACACACCACACAGCACACTCACCCACACATACACTTACCCACACCCACTACCACTCACACTACACACTCACACACACACTTATCAACAGTGACAGGATCGTCGACGATATCGATGAAGAAAAAAAAAAAGAGAAAAACTATAAACATTAATTCCCAGACTTCATCACGAAGGACAATACCAACCAACAAGAGAGAAGTGTATCAGAGTGCAGGTTAAAGTATATCTACCAACAGAAGACGCCTAAGTGTAAAGACACAAACAACAACACATCGAATAGAGACCAGGAATTAATGATGATGGAACATGAAACCATGGGGGAGGGAATAGACTGGGGAAACCATAACCACACACGATAGCGGTGAAACATGGCGTGTAAAGAATCAGTCGTGATAAAAAATATCCGAAGTCATAATAATAACATTCCTAGATAACACAGGGAGTTATTAGGCAGAGATACACGTATGGCTCTCTTTTACAGGTCTTCACTTAGGATGAGGGAGGACACTGAAAATGTGGAGGACGAAAACCTATTACTAGGCAGAGGTCACCATTGTGTGCGCTGGTCTTGTCACTAATTGGCTGTAACTAGTCGACTGGACATTAGCAATCAATGTACACACACACATACACACACGTCGGTGGAAGACAGAAGAGCCTGGGGAGACATAGCACCAACAATACAATTCGTACAGGGAAATCTGACAAGGGAAGACAAGGATGGAAAATGATAGGCACACGCACAAGGAGACACAAGGTCTGAAGCTGAATACCCAATGAGCCACAGAGACATTAGAAAAAACTTTTTCCAGTGTGCAGAGGTAATTAGTAAAATGGAATGGCACTAGGAATTGAGGTAGTGGAGGCTGCGCAATAGACAGTTATCAAAATGGTAGATATGATGGAGTTTGAGAAGCCAGGAATCTGTAAACCGGTATATTGATGGTTGAGAGGACGATGAGAAAAAACATAACGAAGAGCCAAAAGCTCAACCCCCGGAAGCAACACTAGGTGATTACCCAAACAGAGACAGAGAGAGATGACTATAGTTAGAGATGAGAGAGAGAGAGAGATGAGAGAGAGGGAGACGAGTAGAGAAGAGAAGAGAGAGGAGAAGGGGAGAGAGAAGAGAGAGAGAGAGAGAAGAGGAGACGAGATCAACAAGGGAAACTAACCTCCCGAACAGCGCTAGAAAAAAAGACCTTTGGAGTGGACCTAAACCTAACCCCGAGAGTCCACTATCAAAATAGGAACCTGAGGCAGACTATCAGCAGAATTATACTGAGAGTCAGCTACAATGCCACTCCTGGCAACGTCCGGAACCAAACTATAACGAAAATACCTTGGAACAAAGATGTACCCTTCTAACATGTGTGAGACACGCAAAACACAAAACAAACACAACTCAGAAAAAGGACCAAAAATATGCAACAAAGCTCGACTTCATGAGCTAAAAGTGGGACATGAGCCTATGACTAGAAAGGACTGAGGATAACTGGAACATCATCACTACACTGCGGGAAAAAAATGAATAAGACAGACATGATAACGACGTACAAGATACTCAAGGGGGAACTGAGAAAGTAGATATCATATCAATGTTCAAATTAAGGAACCAGTAAAACAGAGCGGACATAAAGTGGAAAACAGGAAAAGCACAGATGAGCCACAGGTACATCAGAAACGAACTTTTTCAATGTGCTAAAAATCGCTAATAAGTGGAACGGACTGGATGAGAAAGTTGTCGAAAGCCATTCGATACACAACTTAACTGTAAATATGCATCATAAAAACAAGTGCAAAAGAGTCACTGCGTTTGAAATTAATGACGGTGGAAAGGGGGGGGCGGAGCTTTAGAGCAGATCCTCGACCATAGCCAGGCACACCTAGTTGAAGTAACCACACACACACACACACACAGCACACACACACACACCACACACACAACACACACACAGTCCCCAAACACAACATCAATATATGATCTATATATTGATAATATATCTATATATAGATTATAACTATAAATATATATAGTATATACAAATTAACCTAGTTTCCTTGCCCTGTCGGCCTTAGGCTATTGTATCCCCAAACAAAAAAAAAGAAAAAAGGCCGTGCAATTGTTGTCCGGCTATATTGTTAAATACGAATGAAGAAGACTATGTTGGAGCTAGCGGCATTCAAATATTCAAAAACCAGTTTCCGGTGTCTAGTAGAGTAGATCTTGACCTTCCTCTGACCTCTTGTAGACAACTCGAAGAACATCTCAGCTTGGCGTCGCGGGTGTCGTAGTCCGGCAAATGTTTATCTATCCAAGTTAATACGTTTAGTTATCGTTCTGAACGTATCCAAGGTGTCGGAGCGTTCGTCGGGTTATTGTTCATTGAGCTTGTCCAACTGTGCCATAAGCGGTAGGGGCTGACGTTGTCGGATTGAAGCTCCACAGCTCGCTTCTAGTCACCCCTTCTACTGTGCTATGCCCTTCTCATCCGGCGATATCACGGATTGAATATCCGGTGTGTTACTTAGCTCCAGATCTTTCTCTCTTTGTTGATGCGTGAGGATTTCATCTTCCAACTGTACCTAGTGTTTGGCCTCACTACTTCCTACACCGTATTTTTGCTTACTTTACACTTGCCCGAATTAAATTCTGGCAGCCATTTGTTGAAACCATTACTTCATTCTGATCAAGGTACAAGTCTTTGCAATCCTGTTCGGAATCTTAAAGTCCATCTGTCTTAATCCTTCGGCATAAGTTGAAGCATCGTCAACAACGACAGTGGAGAAATATGGTTTATAACCTCGTGAAGAATCCTATACGTATATCTGAACACAGTATAGGTGAAATCTTTACCATCCATTCACCTTAATCTTGAATCAACAGAGGTCAAATACTCCTTAATTCAATGCCCTCCTAGGCTCTCCAATCCTTTCCATACCTTCTACATTGAAACTACCTCAGTATCCAATAACTCAGAATGGGAGCTGCCCATACGAGGAAACAGTGTCAATGCAGGAAGCCATACCAATTCCTGATGGAATGTCAACAAAAGTGGATGAACTGAAAATAGAGGGCTAGGTGAAAACAGCCACCGACGTTAATGAGCAATAGTAGAACACATAAACTCAAAAATGCAAAAAGAGAACCTCACAGCTAAAATGCTTATAAATTCCCCCAGATAATACCAGATAGCAAGAAGAGAAAGAAAAGCAGAGGGGTGGGAGGGGGGATTGGCAACAAAGAGAGAGGGACGAGAGAAAAACAAGAGGGACAGAACAAACTGAGAGACATAGACAAAGAGACATTCATGAACCAAAGTGACAAAAATGTGACAAGAAACAAAAACAGGATGATAAAACTTGACTAAAAGAGAGACAACAACAGAGTCAGAGACACAAATACACATAAAGGCAGAGAGATACAGCATTCATAGAACAGAGAGAGAGATAGAGGAGAGAGAGAGAGAGAGGGAGAGAGAGAGAGAGAGAGGAGAGAGAGGAAGAAGGAGAGAGAGTGGCGAAGAGAGAGGACGAGAGAGAGAGCGAAGTCACACAAACACTTGACAGTGACACGCACACACAGACACAGAGAGTCATAGAAATCGAAGAGGAGACACAGTAACGATGCTCACGTGACACGCATGACTGACAAGAGCGAACTATCTTGAAACCCCGCCTCCAACCCGACAAAGTTTGTATAGCATTCTGGCTCGACCCTGTTTCTTCCTGTAGTGTAAAACTTTACGTAACTGATCAAGCAGAATAAACAAATCTATGATAATAATTTTCCATTAAAACCTGAATAAACGTTGGATGAGATCACCGGTTGGCTTTCCTCAACATTATTATGTTTAAGTTATCAGCTGTAACATAATATTGGCTGGAAAAGAGAGAGAGGAAAATAAGATGAGAGAGAGAAAGGAGATTGACCGATAGAACACAGACAGATCCCTCGAGACCAACCGCATGGAGTGCCTCATACATAGTGTGGAATATATATATATATATATATGTGATAAACATTGAGGTGAGATTTTGTGGGGCAATAGGAAGCGGTGTTATGAAGGGAGGGTTCAATACGTGTGAAACAACGGGAGGACGATCCAATGGTCTGCTTGATAACACTGTGATTATACCATCAGGGATGTGGGGGGTTCGACCGCTACCCAGCCTACAAGCCTTCGCCTCTAACCTTCCAGCCCATACCAACACCCTCCCTCTGCTCCCATCACCTACCCCTGCCCTAAACGGCCCTCCTCTTCCCTTCCTCCTCCTTCAATCATACTCTCACCTCTTCCTTAAATCCCTCCCCCCCACCCCACACCTCCCGAACGCCCCCCCCCCACCCCCCCGCCAATCGATTCATCAGAAACACCCTCACCACCTCCCTCAACAACCGCCCTGACCCCCCTCTCCTCACCCTCCTAACGGCGTGAGTGGAGGGTCGACTTAGTGCTTATGCTCTTATTATTCTGTGAGTGACTTGATGCGAAACCCACATTGTCATATAATGGGTCTCCCTTCCCGGTGTCACCAATCCCTCGTCACAATATGCTTGTTCGGACGATGTCCTCGTTCCTTCCTTCCTTCCCTTGCCCCCCACTCTCCCCTCTCTACTTCTCTCCCCTCTCACACACCAACTAGACAGGTCGACGCAAACACGTCACCCCAGGCCCCCGCCCCCATCATGGGTTGTATGAGGTGTTATGCTTCGATGAGGTGTCCGTGTGGGGGACGCTCCACGCACCTCTCTGCTTACCTGGCTAATCTCTCTGGGGTGCGGGTTCCAGTCTCTAGAGCCACACGCACTCATAATGGGCTGCATCATAGTATTCTGTCATTGAATTTCTCTTGAGGCGCGGCAGAATATGATTGGCTGACACCATCTCGTTTAATTATGTACCTGTCTTCTTGCTTAATGCTTTCTTAGTATTTAATATTGTCTTTAGATTATAGCTTGTCATCTGTTTTTCCAACTGTTTGTCTATTCACTTTCAGTATCTTGCCATGTTTTGATCACGTCCGCCATTTTTGACTAGTGTAATAAATACCTGGAACCTTTTTTCATATCGATATTTACATTATGAAACTGTTAAAGGCGATTGACTTTTATAACCAGCTCATTAGGATCATTCCATTTCCATTACATACTGTGAGGACTACAGCCTTAGTCCTCTCTAGGGGGATTAATTAGTGTTTTACATATTTTTTTCGAGTACTTCAAGAGCAGGGAAATCTTGCAAGTGGAAGATTCAAGTCTTCAACCGCTCCCGGTAAGAAGTAGGTAGGTAGGAGAGTTAAATTAATCGGGCTCTACCTATGTGAACGTCAGAACTTGTGAAGTTCTGAGTTCTACCGTTGCAATCCTCAAATAAATGGTGTAAAGTGTTTAGAGTTTATACATTTTATTCAAATGTCCTTCTAAGTTATGTTCTATCAGCTTATGGCTTATGTCGGTTCTTAGTTTCCTCGTGTTTGCATATTAATTCACGTCAAAGAACCTATCCTCTCAATTTTCCTGAGTAATTTTTCAGGTGGGAATCAAGGTCTCCCGACGTTACTTCCTTCTTTCTATGACACGATAGTTCAAGTTCAATTAATCTTTCCTCGTAAATCATCTCCTCAGTTCGGTGACAGCATTTTGCACATACATTGGTGTTCGAGAATAAGGAGCACCATGCAATATTCCCAGGCAGAATCTGACCGTGTGGCATTCAGCGACCCGAATAACTCCTTCCTGCCGTGATTTCCGGACAACATGTCGTTAGTTTATGCATATGAAGCTGACGATTATCCAGTCGACAATAAGTTCCCCTCAGGAAAGAGGTTCGGTGGGAGGATCTATCTCTCCGCGCGGCCCTTCTCTCTCTACAACTTCAGCGGGGTTCCCCCTCCCCGTTCGTATCTTACAGGCAATTATCTCTCCACAGCATCATCCCTACAGCATCATCTCACTCACATCTCGACATCTCTTCTAGCAAGCTCTCTCTCAACTCAGCATCATCTCTCTACAGCATCATCTCTCACCAAGCATGCATCTCCACAAGCATTCATTTTCAGCATCAGGCTTCATTAATCATCACTCTTCCTACAAAGCAATCATCTCTCCACAGCATCATCTCGTACTGCATCATCTCTTACAACAAGCATCATACTCTCTACAGCATCAATTTTATACCAGGCATCATTTTACATACAGCACATCTCTCTACAGCCATCATTTTTAACAAGGCAATCATTTTATTAACAGACATCATCTCTTCACAGCATCAGTCTCTGCTACAGTCCATCATTTTACTACAGACAATCATCTCTTCACCAGGCATCATCTCTCTACAGTATCAATTTCTACAGCGATCAATCCTCCACATCATCCGTAGAACTTCATTAAAATAATACATTTGGCTAGTGCAGCGTCTGCAGTTCGTGAAGCATGGTAGGGGGGGCAGAGAGAGGGATTTATAGTCCAAGCTGGGTACGAGGTGCCTCCAGTTAACGAGGGATCCAGAGCCGGACAGTTAAGGAGGACAGGGGACTGGTAAGGACCTGTTCCTTACCAACGCAGTATATCACCCAGTAGCGCTACAGGTCAACTTGTATCTTCACGGTGGTTTTAATCTGTCTGAATGGTCTCTATAATTGTGGCGTTGGTGTTGTTTTTGTTATGGTCTGACGGTTTTACGCTATCACGTGTTATAAATTCTCTGTCCGTTCAGGGCCGCTTCTTTCCAACTGGCCTTATGGATCACTGTTACAAAAACGGATTTGATTCGTTCGGCAAAAATGCAGTCCTGGCGCCCTTCCTCTCTATCTGATTCTGTTCGCGGCGTGTGTCAACAAATTATATTTGCCTACGCTGAGCCAATACGAGGTCTCATTAATAAGGGGTCCCCCTCTTGTTTGCTAAGAGCTCCATTGGACTCTTTCTTGAGTTCTTATATGTGACGCCCTGGAGCTTAAGGATTCCCTTACATCTTCGTTGTTGTATTTTTTCACGACGTTAGCTCTCTTCAAACGTCATGGCAGCCCCTCTATTTCAAATTATTTGTTGCGTATCTTTGTGAGTGGTCAACACAAGGCTGTATTTTTCTTCTCTATGTATGCATAGTGAGACCTTACCTGGTCCCAAGATCTTTGTCTTATCAGGAAGTTACTCATATTCCGTCCCTGAACTCTCGATGTCTTCGGGTGTGGTCTGGATCGACAACCTGCCCTAACCTCAATTTGCTTTCCTTGTGAAGAAACCATTCGATTACGTGTTATCTCATCACACACTTCTTTAATACATTCTCTGCGAATGCATCCTCATCTATCAATTCTTAATTAACTGTTCCTTTTCCACATGTTTTTGTTTTGTGGCTAAAAAGTAAGTATGGTTGAGTTTTTTTAAGGCCCGTGTCATTCTTAGGGTGGTCTATGCTTGACCTCAGCCCTGGCTACACTCTAGACTGTTCGCAATTCCTTCTAGACTCTAGAAGTCTAGACTTTCTTAGACTTTTTGTCCTGAAACTGAGTCCATACTCCATGCTCGTAAAGCCTTGTACCTAACACACAAGGTTACATCAAATAGGATTAGTGTTGTGACGTGATATTTACCGAGTTCTGCTGCGGGGGTTGAGCTTGGCTTCTTGGCCTCATGATCAACGTTCATCAACTGGAGGGATTGCCTACTAGGGCATTTGTCATACTGAGAGAGCACTCAAAAAGCTAGTGATCATGTCCTGACCGTGTCTCTTGTAACTAAGCCTGTTATGGAGTCAGGCTCCACACATCACTGATGATGATGGCGCTCTTTGTCGTCTCGTACTGTTCATGTCTGTCGTGGTCCTGTCTGCTGTCCTCTCCTTTGGAACATAGAACAGAGCGGACGGCATAAAAAAAAATGAGGATAGAACACACCGTGGACTCCTGTCCTAACCCCCCTGCCAAACCCACTCAGTCCGTCAGTCATCAAGACGCAACCTAACACCGTCTAGGTGACCTACACCGAAGCACGCTCCTGATCACCGTTGCTTGACGTACACACACACACGCGACACTGTGCACTCTACGCCACCCCCCACCACTGCCCCACACTTGTGCCTTTATGTAGGGGTAACTTCCAATATATTATATATATATTAATATAATATTAATAATATATAATATAACTATATATATATACTAATATATATATAATTAGAGGTTACCACCTCAGGTGCAAATTGTAGGGACCCATAGCCTCGAAGAAAAATATAAAGAGTATTCAGAGAGAACTTGTGGGACCCTTTTCCACTGAACACTTTACATCTTTTCTTCTCCCTACCACCACCTCAAGATAGTTATTTTCTCCTATTTGGTTTATTTTTTTATTGCACTGCTACAGTTTACAGAGAACACCACATCAATATAGACTAACAAGTAATAATCAGTGTCGAAGGCCTCAGTCCAGCTCCTCGGACGTGTCGGGTGACGACCCAGATACAGCACGCAGTTCACGCCCTCTGAACTCTGCCGACCTGATATACCACATAATGTAAGACCAATCCTGGAGTATGCAGCTCCCGGATACTGAGACTTTTACCGTTCCCAATTACCCTAGTGAAACCACAAGACCAAGTTAGAGCAAGAATTCAGCGCGTATGCACCTAGGCTTCGTTCCCGGAACGGCCTAGAGGATGGTTAGCTAGGAGGAAAGGCTGCTAAGGAGTCTGAACCATCACATCCCCGGAAAGGACTAGAAGAGTACAGGGGAGAGTATGATAACCACCTCAAAATTCTCAGAGGAATGTGACACGGGCGGGACAAAGACAATCTCCTCACCACGGGTGGGACACGACACAAGGGGACACAGGTGGAAATATAGTACCCAAGATGAGCCACATGAGACGTTAGACATAAAGAAGTTTGGATTCCAGATGTGCAGAGATAGGGAGTAGTAGAAAATGGAATGGCCTAGTCAGGAAGTGGATAGTGGTGGAGGCAGACACTCCAGTACACAGTTTTCAAATGTAGATATGATAGAGCCCACCATAGGCTCAGGAATCTGTACACTAGTTGATTGACAGTTGGAGAGGCGAGACCAAAGAGCCAGGCCAAGCTCAACCCACGCAAGAGCACAATTAGTGAGTACAATTAGGTGAGTACTGAGGCGCCGAAACATAGGAAACCGTCCTGCATCGTTGAGTCCTGTTAGTTTTCGGCCCAAATGAGTTCACCTCTGCTACAACCTCCTTTAAGAAATTACGTGGCCACACATACACACACCACACAGTCGTGACAGTCAGGTGTGAGACCTCACCCCTCACCCTGACTCACACTGTGTTGTGTGTGTGTAGTGGCACTTAAGTTATTAAAGGAGGTGGGCGAGGAACTCAACGGGAAAACTAAAGACTCACGAGCGGCCGTGTCCTGTTCCAGCGCCTCAGTACTCACCTAAGTGTACTCAACCTAATTGTGCTTGCGGGGTTGAGGCTTGGATCTTTGGGCCGACCTCTCAACTGTCAATCAACAGGTGTACAGATTCATGAGCCTTCTGGGGCGTCTACATTTCTACATTGAAACTGTGTATGGAGTCTGCCTCCACCACATCCTTCCTAGTGCATTCCCTTATTAACTACTCTGACCATGAAAAAATTTTGTCTAACGTCTCTGTGGCTCATCGGGGTACTAATTTCCACCTGTGTCCCCTTCGTTCGTGTCCCCCCGTGGTGAAGAAGTTGGTCTTGTCCGCCCTGTCAATTCCCTGAGAAGTTGTTGTAGGTGGTTATCATGGTCTCCCCTTACTCTTCTGTTTTCCAGGGATGTGAGGTTCAGCTCCTTAGGCCTTTCCTCGTAGCTCAAAGTCCTCTCAGGTCCGGGACGAGCCGGGTGGC
>WNGS01161107.1:6839101-6856582 GCA_020271785.1 Procambarus virginalis
CACACACACACACACACACACATTTAGGACCAAACCAAAGAACCGAAGCCTCAACCCCACCCACCAGCACAACTAGGTGAATACTCACACGCATGCGCACACACACACACAACAACAACAACAATAACAAATGACCCAACAAATCGCTACTAGAGTTTAACTCGAACAAGTGCAAAATGATGAAGATAGACATAAGGAGAAGGAGGCCGAACACAAGCTACCAGCTGGGAGAGGAAATCCGTCATGAGTTAGGACGAGAGAAAGGTCTGGGAGTTGATATCCCACCAGACTTGTCCCCTGAACCCCACATCGAAAGGATAATATCAGCGGCGTATGCAAGGCTGGCGAACATAAGAACTGCCTTCAGAAACTTGTGTAAGGATTCATTCAGAACCTTATATACCTCATATGTCAGACCAATACTGGAATATGCGGCTCCCGCCTGGAGTCCATATCTAGTCAAACACAAAAAGAAATTAGAAAAGGTTCAGAGGTATGCCACCAGGCTAGTCCCAGAGCTGAGAGGAGTGAGCTATGAGGATGATTACTGGAACTGAACCTCACGACACTGGAAGACAGGAGGGTTAGGGGAGACATGATCACTACCTGCAAAATTCTCAGAGGAATTCACAGAGTAGATACAAATAAACTGTTTAACTCGGGTGGTACGCGAACAAGGGGACACAGGTGGAAACTGAGTACCAATAAAATTGACGAATATGTCTTTGACGTCTGGTGTACAAAATTATTACAGAGATAGTCCATATCTTGTACAGGACTGCTACAGACTAGGAAGGTCCATATCTTGTACAGGATTATTACAGGATTACCACACACATAGTGAGCCCGACGGCCCTATATTTTCATAGCGATCTGTACACCTCTGCGAGAAGCTCTCCACATTTCGAGAGTCACTCCCGCAACATTTGAACAAACACACAATTCGTTCCCCCAAATAAATTTTCAATTTGCTTTCCCGAACCAGCTCGCCATTGCTGGATCCCTGCCCTGTGAACTTAGATTGTGTCTTTAGAGTTTGGGAATTTTACTAATGTTTTTTTCTGATATGTTAAAACAAATGTGTTCTTCGTTATATATTTATATTCTTAATTTTTAAACTTTATAAAAGGTTTCTTGCAATTTGCCATACTTTGTCAATAAACTTTGTATAGCTTAAGTTGAAAGCTGCAAGGTATATGCGAGGAATTTTATAATCAATATACTCCTAACTGCATATTTGTAGGTTACTCAAATGCAGTGAATAAAACACATATTGTTTCACTCTGTCATAGTTGCTTTATTAGTAACGTCAACTTCCAACGATTGATGAGTTTTGTTTACAGAAGTCTTATAAATAATATTGATATTTATAAATCAAAACATCCAGATTAGATAAATATTTTGTGTAAATTTTAGGTGAACTTGGCGCAGTGTTAATTAACTCATTTCGCACCTCGCAAGCGCTTTGGTCTGGGTTCGAGCCCTAGCCGGGGATTGTTGTTGTTGTTAAAGATTCGCTACCCGGAACAAAGTTCCAAGTAGCACGTTCTATGGTGAGCCTGTAGAAGCCGGGGAGGATTGACTAGGCGCCAGTTCTGTACTGTACGCCTCTGTTCACCCAGCAGATTAACAACCAGTAATATGGTACCTGGTTGTTAACCGATTGGCGAGTCAGCGTTCCAGGAGAAACTAGTAAGTAAGACTTACCATGAGCTATGGGAAGGGAAAGCTCTTAGCCTGCTAACAGGCGTCAGTGGTCGTCTGTTCCTCTACCCACCTGTGTAAAAAAATAAGATTTAAATGTTATGCCAAAATTAATTCAGTTCATCATATTAATACCATGCGGTACCAGAGGGCCCACTTATACTAATAGTTATGTTCAAAAGAATTTCAGGTATAAATTGTGTTCACCTGGAGAAACAGGGTCGCCTATCATCATCATTACAAATTTTGAGTAGAGAAGGCATTCAGTGATCCATCACTGAAAACAACGTAGCAACACAGTCAAGAACTTAGAATCAATAATAGGGCTAAGTCAATTACAACAGATTGTACAATTAGTACAGTAACGTGTACCGTTCGTACAAAAGAGTGCACAATTAGTACTGCAGGGTGTACTACCAGTAGAGCAGTGTACGGTCAATGCAGGAGAATGTACAATTAGTACAAAAGTACAATTAGTGCAGTAGATTTTTCAACTAGTACAACAGAGTACAATTTGTACAGCCGACTGTACAATTAATACGGACGAGTGTACAATTAGCACATCAGAGTATAATTAGTACAGCAGAGAACAATTTGTATAATTAGTGTACAATTAAGGCAAGCCATTATAATAAAGCGGGAGACCCCCACAAAATAATTATAGGTCTTGTAGAATTATTACGTTCGTGAGTTTTAATTAAAATTCAAATTAAATTTCATAACATGAAGGCTTTTTATTGCTTTATTGCAAAGTTTTTTCGTTTAATATTTGCAATGTTCGGCTCTTAGTAAATTTGTTGACGTTTCAGGTTCGTTTTAATTTCATTATTTTTAGTTATGCTGTAATGTAATACACTTTCCATGTTCCATTACTGTATTATTATTAATTGTAATTATATATTAATGTGGTTGTCTAGCAAGCTTTTGAGAGTGAGAGATGCTTCCTTAACGAAGTGTGAATTAATCGTATGTTGGTTAGCAATATCTAGGGGCACATTACAACTTGTTTTCATCAACACCGGTTAGGTGGTTCTGTATCCAGCTGCCAAATCTCTTTGTTTTGAAGAAAAAAAAACTTTTACATGTGACTGACAACTGGTTCCCTTTGAAACTTTCTTGAATATGATTTCACTCTCCATTTATCTCCAAATGTCACCTTACTAAATATATCCACGTTCAAAAATGTTAATAATTTCCAACAAAGGCAAAACACATAGCCAAACGTACTCTAGACCTAATTATAAAAACTATTATAATTCACACTACTATCAATTTGAATTCGATTAAAGTTTGTTTGGTAAACAGTTTGTTGAAATTGACAAATGCGTGTTAGAGGCGGCGACAGCTTGGACAAGCATTGCCTGAGGACGGGTTGATGTGCGTCCCATCCTGAGGCAATGCTCGGCCAAGCTCCGGGCGAACTTACAGCCAAACATGTTAAGGGAGTTGTCCAATTCGTGCGCTTCTGGTTCGGCAAAAACCGCTTCATTTAAATCATTGAGTAAGTTTCAAGACTGTAATGATTTCTGCCATTTTGAAAATTTATGTAACATTCGTTTGTCTGATTTGTTTTTTCTTTAATTCTTGCAAAATATAATATCAGTTTTGAGTCCCATTTTATTGTCATAATTCTTGGGTTTTGAAGGCCACGTCTGCCTCGTAATAAGGAATTATGATTATTTCCACATATCAACTTTATTAGTTCTGTATCAGTCCTGTTTTTTCCTAGTTATCTATCGGTGTTCCCAGTATATACTTTTGAAAATATTTTAGTGTATACATTTCTTTGAGTTTAACCTTTTGTACATGAGAGCGTTTACCTTAAAGTTAAACAAAAAATACAATTATATACGGTTATTTTATTTGTAAGCTGGCATCTCAGGCAAATAATATTGCAAAATCATTTGTTTGGTATGTGTGTAAAGATTAAATACGGTTCCACTGTTGCCAGAAAATAAAATGTTATTTTCTCCAAATAATTAAGAAACAATTTTTTTTTTATTTTTAAATTTAAACATATTTTGTGCATTAAAAAGTGTAATTAAGAAATATATTTGGTATAGTACTGTTGAACGAGTTGTCTTGTGCTTTATGTGAACATTTATGTGAACATTTATTAACATTTCACTAACATCAGGTACTGACTCGCGGAAATGTCGTTACTCTACAAAATTTTATTTTGAAACGATTTTTTCCGGCAAAAGTGCAGCAATAAAAATCCTCAACAATATTAATTCTATTGATATAATTAACGTTATAAATACCTTCCAATTACTTGTATTTAAGTAATATTACAAAGAATTTAAAGATTTTATAAACAAATTACACGCTTGCACCTAGAATAATGACGACAATTTTAATGTTACAAGAAAAAAAGCTCAAAATTCAGCTAAAAACCAAAGCTTTCTTCTGGTATCGAAAACGAAAACTGACAAACTTCAAAGTGAGTTTGGGTGGACACAAGTAGAAGTTGCCTCGCATGGTCAAGTAGGCCTACACAGTTCTACACATTATAATGTTATTTTGTTCGTCAGTACCACTAAGTTAGGCTTGTCTGCAGGCGATGAGTCACAATAACGTGGCTAAAGTAAGTTGACCAGACCACACACTAGAAGGTGAAGGGACGACGACGTTTCGGTCCGTCCTGGACCATTCTCAAGTCGATTCAAGTTTACATCGACTTGAGAATGGTCCAGGACGGACCGAAACGTCGTCGTCCCTTCACCTTCTAGTGTGTGTGGTCTGGTCAACTTAGGCTTGTCTGCTTTGATGCTATGTAATTTATATTCTTCATTATTTACATTCTTTATATTCTTCGTAATATACATTCTTCATAGTCTTATAAATTTAGAAAATATATATGCTTCACTAACTACATTTATGATACGGTTGCAGACATTTATGTCTTCTGTTTTGTAATTAATTATTCATTATCATAAATTAAAAGAAAATACTTATGCTGAAAAATATGCTGACAGAAAGGCAGTATCCAAGAGCTGTAGTAATATTGTATCCAGAATAATATCTTTCGATTTATCACAAAATCTTACTGACATGTTTATTCCAGTGGAAATTTTTATATAAAGCTTTGACGTTTACAATAAATTACTTTTTATAGATCGCTGCATATTGTTCTTAATTTGTTTTTTCCATTAAAACACATATCTTTTTTATATTTTTGTCTGTGTAAAGCTCGTTCAAAATTATAACTTATAAATCTTAGAAGTTAGAAAGACTAAAACTTCCAGTTTAGAGGTTTTAATATATTTGCTTGAGACAATCCTCTGGAATTCATCAAAGGATTGATCTCTTATAAAGATAATGTATTTAGCACCACCGATTTTCATCAAAACAATATTTCAAATAAACAGCTCCTTACAACCTGCAACCGAAGTCTCAGTTTAAGTAACTTGACAAGGGTCGAGAGGAACGACGCAACAACAGCTGCTGGCACACAGAAATAAGATAACACTTGCTATCCCTGGAACAATTGATGCAGTTAGGAGAAAGTAACCGCACAGAAAAGAACTGACCTTTTCTTTTTTGCATCCTGGTTGTTGAACGAGCACGTGACTACTGTGGGATGACTGGTGATTGGCGGAAAACTAGGCAGTTTGTGCCCTTTGATACATACGTCAGGCATTCCCCTTCAACTGCTCAGATTGACACGACACACTTAAACTCCCCCACCCCATCCATCTGGATTCACAAGGAAGTTGATGGGTCTTTTATGAAAAATCTTTGAATCAGGATGGCGGGATCAAGGCAGCTGATCTGCTGTAAATATTGTCTCATTTGGGTGATTGTATTGAATACATTTTGTTCGCGTACCATAGGCTGGTCGACGACTATTTTGTCCACGGCTGCTTGGTATCGATCTATAGTTACCAATTAATCCTCTGTGCAGGGTGCGAGTGTCGTTTTTATCTCATGAGGGTTTACCGCCCGTAAATCTTAATTCTTAACCGATGACTGGCGATGTGCAGCCGCTAGACTACACTTCTAGCACCAGTAGCCTGCGTGTTGGCACCACTAACCCTGGTAGCCTGCGGTGGTTGGCACCACTACCCCTGGTAGCCTGCGGTGGTTGGCACCACTAACCCTGGTGCCTGCGGTGGTTGGCACCACTAACCCTGGTAGCCTGCGGTGGTTGGCACCACTAACCCCTGGTAGCCTGCGGTGGTTGACACCACTAACCCCTGGTAGCCTGCATGGTTGGCACCACTAACCCCCTGGTAGCCTGCGGTGGTTTGACACCACTAACCCCTGGTAGCCTGCGGTGGTTGACACCACTAACCCTGGTAGCCTGCGGTGGTTGACACCACTAACCCCTGGTAGCCTGCGGTGGTTGACACCACTAACCCTGGTAGCCTGCGGTGGTTGACACCACTANCCCGAGGGAAACACCATCATCAGGAATTATGGAGTTCTCCTGTATCTCCACCTGGCCCATCAGAGCCTCACCACTTGCCAAGCTCATTAAAAAATGTTAAAATTAACTCAGTGGCACTCAAGGTAGCCACAATAACGCGACATATAAATAAGAAAATCAATTGTAGCAATGTGAGGATTCGAACCAGCAACCTGGGTTCTCTCAGCCGCAAGTCTTAAAACACTGCACCACTATACGCTAATAAGCAATGTAACCTGGGCTTCACCTGAGTGCCCTAGGGCTCTTGAGGCATCGAGCTGAATGCGAAAAAGATATAAGAGTTTGATTATCCATGCATAAATGCATAGAAAAATACTAACAAATAGGATTGTGGGATTTATATATAGAAGCATTAGCAATAAAATCTCTTGAGTGTACTTGCTGATTGGCCAGTGGCCTTAATAACCCTCCAGAGGTTGATAGACTTAAAGCAAGCAGTAACCCCGAGGACATAGAGAGAGATGTGTACCCAGCTTCTCGGTGCATATACATTGAGAGTTTACTTTAGTCGTGGGGTATCCCCAGGACTAGGTAAACCTGCTGGTCAGTCAATAAGACGGAGCGTAACGACTGACACGAATGAAGTATATATAATGGATGAAGGGTATAACAAAGTGATATAAAAACTGGTTTTAAATGTATCAACATAAAATAGAACACGAAACAATGAATATAAGTTGGATAAGTTAAGATTTAAGAAAGACCTGGGTAAATACTGGTTTGCATATAGGGTCGCTGATTTGTGGAACAATTATCGGTTAAAACAGTAGCTCTAGGATCCCTAGATTATTTCAAGCGTAGGTTAGACATATGAATGAGTTTGGGCTGATGTAAATAAGACCAGAGTCGTATGAGCCAGTAGCGTGAGTGTGATCCAGGCTAGTCCTGAATGTGAGTGTGAATGAGTGAGGCCCAGGACAGTCCCTGAATGTGAGTGTGAATGAGTGTGGTCCAGAACAGTCCCTGAATGTGAGTATGAGTGAGTGTGGTCAGGTACAGTCCCTGAATGTGAGTATGAGTGAGAGTAGTCAGGTACAGTCTCTGAATGTGAGTATGAGTGAGTGTGGTCAGGTACAGTCCCTGAATGTGAGTATGAGTGAGAGTAGTCAGGTACAGTCTCTGAATGTGAGTGTGAGTGAGTGTGGTCCAGGCCAGTCCCTGAATCCCATGACGTAAAAATACGAAAGCTGTGTGACTTTCTATAATTCCAGATTATATTAAATGTCGGTTATCTATGTAATTTTATGAATGTTATTGATTTTCTGCTCCAAATTATTCGCAACATTCCTGTTATATGTAACTGAACAAAATCATGCTTCTTATTGCTTATCATGCCAATATGACCGTTTTTTCATTATAGAGATTATAACTCATAATTATAATGTTCAGTGTCACGGAGTTAATATTATATTTTTTATGAATAATTCATTTGAAATGTTTGTAAACTTCATCAATGGTAAATGCTCAACAATCTAATGAACTAAAAATTTATGAATTTCTGAACGTTTATGACCATAGATTTTGCATTCGAACTCAGTTTCAAATCATTGAAGCTAGATGAATGAAATTGTTGAGTGTGTGTTTAACGGGAACTGTTATCATATAAGAAAAGATACCACGATGTTCTGAGACATAAGACCCCTGTAGCACAGTATCTTCTCTTGAGGTTATCTTGAGATGATTTCGGGGCTTAGCGTCCCCGCGGCCCGGTCCACGACCAGAACTCCTCTTTGTTACACACCCCCAGGAAGCAGCCCTTAGCAGCTGTCTAACTCCCAGGTACCTATTTACTGCTAGGTGAAAGGAGCATCAGGGTGAAAGAAACTCTGCCCATTTGTTTCCGCCTCCACCGGGGATCAAACCCGGGAGCTCAGGACTACGAATCCCGAGCGCTGTCCATTCAGCTGTCAGGCCCCCTTGACAGTAGGCTCTGTTCTAGACTCACAATCGGGATCCCGGATTTGATCCCCGAGCGGAGTAAAATTGGTCGTTCTTTCACCAAATGCCTCTGTTCACCTAGGACTAGATAGGCTCCCGGGAGTTAGGAAACTGATGTAGGGGTTGCGACCTTGAAAGGATCAGTAGTTCGACCTTGAGGAGGACTTTTATTGAAGTCTAAAAAGTATATATACCCAGGCTATTGTGTCCCTGACAAAGGGAAATTATAACAGCCCTCGTCTCACGATCTGATAGTCCGTAAAAAAGTGCAATGGTTTTCGCCTATTCAAAAAACGTCAGTATTACGGTGCTTTAATTTTGATTCATAACCCCGCAATTTTTGGGTCGGCTTGGCCATTACGTCACAAATGTGACGTATTAGGCAGGACAGGTTGTTAATAGATTCTGTGGGGTGATGGGGGGATTGCCTCGTTCCCTCAGATCCTGTGGTCAACGCATGAAGGGGCAGTGAGCGAGGTCCCAGCCGCCGTCCGCCGCAGGCTGATGGATTCAACTTCATTAGTGTATTGACCGGGAATCTTGCTGTGGAACAGAGACGGGCGTAGCGGGATGGAATAAATGGGAGAGGGATGGGGGTTATGACTTTCTTCCATAAGAAGAAAGGGCATCTCGGAAGAGGCTGGCGGGAGGGGGGGAGAGGGGAGGGGTTGTGGGAGATGACAGCTAATGTCGGAAATGAGGAAATTTCTTCTACTGTTAGGACACACTCGTGTTAATTGCTGTGTGGAGCTGGAGCCGTCTGACGCTCGAGGGGCCCCCATGTGTTCAGCTAACATTTCCTTACACATTTCCTTACTATGAAAACGTGTTCTCGATTGATTCAGGAGAATAATCAAATATTGATGCTGGAATAAGTTTCTTTGTTGGTGACCGTCTTGTGTTAAAGTTGTCGTGTTTCCCCAAGATGAATTTAGGCCAAGTCTGGAGCCCTGAAAATGTTAGCTGTGTATGTGAGAGTGAGGCCGCCGACATGATGACGGACACTGGTAAAGTGAGAGGTCGTGGAGGAGTTTGCTGTGGGTGGACATTAGTTGCCACCTGCTACCGCCAGTCCTGCCAGCCTGCTATTAACAGCAGGCTGCATGGTTCTACTTGACTCGTTCCGGCTTTATTCAGCCCTCCTGGACCCTTACCAGCTTAGCATTGTTTTGAGTCTATCCTCTTGGCTCTCTATAACTCTCCGTGGCTTTACGTCGCTCCTCTCTTAGCTGAATGGTATGACACATACAAAACAGCACAGTTACTCAACTAATTTCCTAATGTCATCCATGAGTTTAGAGAGTTTTATGACAAAATCAGCTTTATGACAAGCACTGGTGACAGTTTATACAATGCATCATTCCTACAACATCGTCCACTAAAATGTGTTCTAAAACTATGCAGCTTTTGCATCCTGATACACTATAACTTACCCACCTGCCGCTCGCGCCCACACACACACTACCACTGCCAATATACATAACCCACCACTAAATATACAACACCATCCTGCGAGCACCAATATTAATAGTAACTTCGATATTGAAGTTGCCTGCGGTGAAATGGTTCCAGATGATAGCTTCGCCCTCTCTCATATTGAAATATAAAATATACTTATGGAAGGTAAGGATGCCGGTTGTGGAGAGGATGGCATAAAATACAATTTCCTTGTGAGCTCTTGCTGGGCTGCCTAATAGTCCTCTGATAGAACTGTTTCACTAAAGCTCGGGGCAGGGTTTCGTACCTCACTGCTGGACACAGGCACTTGTGAACCCCATACCCAAGCCCAATCCACAGAATTCACCCATTTTCCTGACATCCTGTATATCCAAAGCTTTTGAGAGGATTATAATCAGCATGTTGATTGTTCACATGAGACAGCAACTTGTATGGTTCTCTCCCAGGGAGAACCACTCACACTTGCATCGTTGAGATAAGCAGGAACCAAACTCTCATGCTGCGTTTATTGACCTCACCACCACGTCTGATATGTCTAACAGAGAGAGAATCATCGAACAATTCGCCTCGTTGGAGTTAAAGGAAGAGGGTTGATATGACTCAGGGAGAACCCGAGCAACGGAACCGCCTCAGTTCTTCTGAAAGATGTTAAAAGTAATAATACTCTCCCTTTAGAGATGGGTACGCCTCAAATGGAATGCTTAGCCGCCCAATTAATACTGTTTAAAGTTTCGATACAAAATATGTATTTGGTGTACACACATTGGCTGGCAAATCAATCATCTGTTAAGCTGATCATAAGTCAAATAATCAAAACATTGTAACCTCTTTAGAACAAATTACATCGGAGAAAGTTTCTTCAGTCACATTGTAAACTACTGTATCGTAGGCTTAAAGACAGATTTAAACCCTTGAAATCACTTATTGATTGGTATCAATGTTAAATATGCTTGATTATTTTTCATGTTTAGTTGACCCCTAGATGATTATCATGCCTTGCACCTAATTAACTTACCCCACCTCTACTCTGAACTAACTTTAACAAATACTGAGTGAAACCTTTTATGATTCTTGGTGCTCTAAGATACACAAGAATGATTAACATGAAAGAAAAACTTAAGCTTCCCATCATACTAGAGAGAAGCATATGGGTCAACATTATATTTTACATTGGAAAGAGACAAAATAGTTTGTACTTATTTCTCCACCGAACATTGCTAACACACCAGCTTAGTCCTTGTGTGATATAATGTTGAGTAAAAATGTCTTGAACCTCACCAAACTGAACCTATTTGCAACCGATCATTCAAGTATCAATGACAAGGATTATGATACTCTTGCTCTTGTAAAACCAGTTAAGCTCAAACAATCGTCTCCTCTATCAAAAACCAAAGGTGTATGAGCATTTTATTGATACTGTTTGGCTCAGTCCAATCATTAACAGTACGCACTGCAGCACCCTGTAAGGTTTGCATAAATAATATTCGCACACAATCATTGGCAAGCAAAAAACTGTCTGAACAACACACTAACAGAACTACAACCAGCTACCAGTTTACTAAAAAAAACACGGGAGGAGGAGCAATTTTCTTTGATCCAAAGCTTGCTCTTCAAACACTTGAAAAACGTCTGCAAGATAGACAACAAGAATCTCATAATATAAATTATAGATAATTTGCTCACAATATAGAATAAAGACTTTAGAATCTCACGGAAATATATCTTAACATGATGTTACAGACATAGCAGCTAATTCTTTGTAGTTAAACCAATATTTCTCCAAACATTTAGGTCTGATAGAGAAATTACTGATACACAAAAGCTGGAAAGCACCGTTAGGAAAAGTTAAAATAGTTTTTTATCTGACAAAACGTCTACCAGGGTGATATTAGTTATCGCCAGGATCAGGTTGGGCTACCGTTACCGGTGGCAGGTGGGTGCAAGTGGCAAATCTTACAACCCTGAGCACTCCAGGTGCGAACTCTGTGAGCAAGAACTGGATAATATCCTCCAACATTACATCATTTAATATCCCATAATTACGCCATTTATACCTGCCGGCATGAAGTACCTGCAGTTTGCAATTGCTCTTTCCACTCCCGTGTTCTTGAGGATATCCTCATAATTCATGCAAAACATTTGTTAGTGCAGGCTTCTGTACTGGTAACACACTGCGAGATATGACCCCTATGTAGCATTTCACAAAGTCTACGGTAGCCATGGCCGCGTACTAAAGTATGCTACTAAATAAGAAAAAATCCTTACAGCACGGCTTACCCACCCTGGCCCTTAATGGGCCGTCTGGCAAAGCAAAACACACTTTAAAGTCTTTTTAATCCACATTGTTTCTCCTCTGAATCACTACCTGAGACTCTCTGGGGAGCTGACAGACAGACGCTTGTGTTTTTTGTGTCCGAGTGGATGCTAAATACGTTTTTCCTCTCCGCCGGTCAGCCGAAATGGAGCGAAATTTGCATATGGGAAGCGACAGAGTGCTCGGGAGAGAGTACTCCGGTGATATTGCTGTCTATCTCTGTGTCTGTCTTTGTCCTTGTGGCTGTGTTCACGGGTCTGCCTGTCTGTGTCTGTCTCTACCGCCTGCCTGGCTTCCCTCACGTCTGTCTGTGTCTCTCTGTACCGCCTGTCGACGTTCGTGTGTATGACTGAGTGTGTAGTTTGCAAAATATTATGTACGCGACCTGAGATGAGCGCAACTGCTACAGACATAGATTAAGTCCGTCAGGAAAAGTTAAAATGACTTTAAATTTTTGAAACTTATCGATTAAAAGTTTAAGGCTGTGTTGAGCCTGTGTGACGAACCTCCTTGTTCAGTTTCTGAGTTTAGTGTCTGTGGCGAGTCTTTACCACTACAATCACCACAACAACTACCATCAACGTTACCACCTTAACTATCATCACCAACGCCACCTCTAACACCATCGTCACCAGCACTAAGTAACACGTCACCATTGAAGCCATTACCAGCCGGCGTCACCATCAAAACCATGACCAGCATCACAATCAGTTCCTCCATCAGTATACACAACCTTTACCAACACAGCCCTTAATCCTATCCTCGGCATCAACAATCCAAACAAGTGCATCATCACAATTACTACTATTAACATCCCCACCAACAATCACCATCACCATTATCAGCACCAGTAAACCTCCATCATCACTACCACCAGCACACTACCAGGGCGAACCTCCTGATCACTACTTAAGATAGCATTCAAGTCACCAAAATTCATTTATATATATATATATATATATATATATATATATATATATATATATATATATATATATATATATATAATTTATGCTCTCAACATTAGTTGTACCATATCAACCACTATATCACCGCCATCATCACAATAATCGTCATGACCTCTGAGTCGAGCTCCCTCACAAAGCTGCTGATCACTACTTAATGGTAGCATCGAAGTCTCCCGCCACCATCCCGACAACAACTTGTACTTTATCACAAGTGCTACTGCACTCTCCCTCATTTTTGACATTTATTCTCCATACTGGAGGTGCACTGACCCACTTGCACATAAACACCCGGGGCCCAGGTTCGATTCCTGTCGGAAGCATAAACTAATGTGCTGATTTTCTTTCATCTGATGTCTCGGTTTACCTAGCAGTTAATAGGTACCTGCGAGCTAGTCAACTGTTGTGAGTTGAACCCCTGGAGATATATGTGTGTTTGTGTGTGAGGTAAATATGTAGGAAATTTGAGAAAAATATGTCGGGAGTCAGAACATTAGACAACCGACGCTAGAAAGGTGGAGTCCAAGAGCTAGCGGCTCAATCCTGCAAATTCATAATAAATACAAATAGTAAACACACACACACACACATTCACAAAAGGAAACACATGAAGATTAGGATACCAATAGTTATATAAATCTGTGTATATGCAAAGAACTACTATATATATCAGCGGGTCCCCACATACTTCCCCTGCAAGACAGAGCATCACAGACACCGCTGAACCGACAATTCCTTTTCCCTAAAATCAATGCACAATTGTGAGTGCACTCTTTATGTGAGTGTGAGTGTGTAAATATGTTTGACTCACCATAGGCTTGCATGTACACAAACAAATCTAAAATCAGTATGAGAGAGATCGAGAGGTCCACCTCAACATACGTTTTGGTCACAATCTATATATAGTGACCAAGGTTTTGGTCACAACCTATATATAGTGACCGATTGTTTATTCACTAGTGTCTCACAGACAGGCCGACAGATCCCAAGACAACTTTTTTAGGTGGCTCGAGAGAGAGGAAGGTTAATCATTGTCTAATTCCACTTCGCTTCTTTTGTTGCAGACGGTGGAGGCAGCTGGAGGCGCCAGGCTGCAAGGTGAAGGATGCTTCTCGCTCTTGACGGCCCTTTCTCACCACTCCCACCTCTCAGCGTCCCCCGCCCTCTTCTCCTGCCCTCTCACTCAAGCACCTCTCAGTCGGCTCCCTGTCATACAAGCGCCTCTCCGACAGACCCCTGTCATACGGACACCTATCTGACGGATCCCTGTTATATAAACACCTCTCCGTCGGGCCCCTGTCATACAAGCTCTTCTCCGACGGACCCTTTTCAGTCAGGCACCTTTCTGTCCGGTCCCTCTCATACAAGCGTCTCCCCGACGGACCCCTGTCATAGAGGAATCACTCTGTCAGATCCCTGTCTTAAAACACCTCGTCGGACCACTTTCATCATACCAGCACCTCTTCGGCGGATTCCTCTCATACCAGCACCTCTTCGGCGGATTCCTCTCATACCAGCACCTCTTCGTCGGACCCCTCTCACATAAACAACAAGAGCTGGTGTGACTGTGCTTGCAACAGTGGCACGCCGTCTGACCCTCTCGGACACACCTGTCACTTGCGCCTCTCACCAGCACCGCTCAGTCGCCATTCACACGGAATCCTCTCCCTCATATTCTCTCACAAGCGCCTCTTGCCTAGTGTCTCTCATAACTATTTCTCCCTCAGGCCTCTTCCTTTCACCACTCCTCTCCGTTAATGATATAATCAGGCTTATTCAAACATCGCTTGCGCAAACCTATATTTAAGAGAGAGAGAGAGAGAGAGAGAGAGAGAGAGAGAGAGAGAGAGAGAGAGAGAGAGAGAGAGAGAGAGACAGACAGAGAGAGAGAGAGAGAGACAGATAGAGACAGAGAGAGAGACAGGAGAGACAGAGAGAGAGAGAGAATCAAGGAAGATACTGATCAGGAGTGGACACTACCGCCGTGTTGATGGATGGAGGAGCTAACAGAAGGACTGGTCGTCTGGACAAACACCGCTGTGCTGGCGAAGACACAACCTCAAAAAACATGGTCGATCTCTGGACGCCGACGATGATGAAGGGGTTTGAGGAATCAGCTATCGTTGAACAGATACAAGACTTTCATCTGTAAGACAACTTGCGGGGGACGCAAATATATGAGATAAAGCTGTTAGCATAGCTATAGTTATCGTGGTGGAAATGTAGCTCTTGTTCTTATATATGATATCGTTAATAAAGACAATGATATATTGGTTATATATGTATTTGCTTGATTTGTGCAGTGTATGAAAATAATAGAAAAGATTATTGCAGTGAATAATTAAGTGCTCGAATCAGTATGGCTATTTCAGTAATATTAGTTTAAAATAATAAATGATTATAACCCAAAGAAGTGATATGTACGTAATTATATACAATATTGTATATTGTAAATTTAATGGAAAGTAAAAGTACGGTTTCGTAATTTGCCAAACAATATATTTCCTAAATCAAATTGAGACTCTAAGAAATACAAGTCACTGAAGTGTCCTAAAAGAAATCAATTAAACAAATTAGCAAACACAATACTTTTGACAATAGAAGTCAAATCAAAACAATAGCAAAGATGAGACATACGACTACTGATGAGAAACGTCAGCAGTGGTCTGGAGAAAACATTACGGAACCGCAATGAAAAAACTTCAACAATGTAAATCATTCTTAAAGCCCTTAAACTCAGCTGACAATTACCTGTAAAAAATGTGTTATTTGGAATACATATGTCGTGATTCGTTGACAGGTGTGGTGATTCACGAACACGTGTGCTATGATTCACTAGATAAGTGTGAACTCAAACTTACAACTTACGAATCACATGTGTTAGTGCACAGACGCGTGTGTTTAAGCTCAGTAAAATAGTGATACTTGAAGACCAAACTATTTTACCAGCAAACCCAAGGAAAAGACATTGCCTTAGTACGCTCTCTCAAGAACTCTACACACACTCCAGTGTCAAACATCTGTAACAACAGAGTCAAGCAAGTGTCAGGTGTCAAGATGGTGGCAGTTCAAGTCCTCCTCATGAACTACTTTCTCCTGGGTCTCCATAACGGCAAACATCTCTCAAATGACGTCCTCTTACCAGGTGAGTTCTAAGTTGATTATAAGTTGTTGTAAGGTGTTGACCAGACAACACACTAGAAAGTGAAGGGACGACGGCGTTTCGATCCGTCCTGAACCATTCATAATCGACTTGAGAATGGTCCAGGACGGACCGAAACGTCGTCGTCCCTTCACCTTCTAGTGTGTGGTCTGGTCAACATACTTTAATCTTGTTGTAAGGTGTCTTCCAAGTCATTCTAGGTCTGTTCGAAGTATATTCCAGGCTGATCTCATCCAGACCAACTTCCTCACACCCATAAGTAACTCCCTCGACATCAATTATACCACCTCCTTTACACCAGGCAAGTTATACCAAGCATACCTCAGGTCATCATACCAAGAAGTGGTCTGTGATACTAGGGATGATAACCAGTCCATTATACCGATAAGATCATTGCTAGCATTAACTAAACTATGAAGCTTCTTAGCAATTCACATGTAATTACTCAAACTACTTCCTGGAACCGACCAGTAAGGATCTTTCATATCGTTTCCATTACTTCTCCATCCTATCATCCCCCGAACCCCGCCATCCCCTATTATTTTTTTTTTAATGGCACTTTAGTAATTCTGTGAGTTTGTGAGTCTCTTCTTTAAGGTGGAAGTGTGTGATATACCAATATATTATCGCTGTGATTTTTTTGTATTATATCGATATGATATTCGATTTCTTCGCGAGGAAATATGTCAATGGACGTGAGTATGGTGAATTTTGAACCTACTGGAACAGGTACATACGTGTACCTGTCCGAGTAGGTAGGCACTAATTGTTAGTAGTATTAATAGGCATCCATCAGTCTCAGGAGACTATGGAGGTGCGCTCTGGTTGTCGGTCTGGAGTGGCCACACCGGGGCGCAAAGCCAGGGTAGGGTAACACATATGTACTAACATATAGGTTAGTACATATGTGTTAATTTTAGTAAATATTTACCAGTTCAAACCGACATTCTGATGTCTATCAGTAGTATAGAAGATTCCGGTGAGTACTAGTGTCAGCCAGTGTGTGTGTGTGAGTGTCAGCCAGTGTCAGTCAATGTGTCTTAATGTCAGCCAGTGTGTGTCAGTGTCAATGTGTGCTAGTGTTAACCAGTGTATGCTAGTGCTAGTCAGTGTGTCAGTTTCAGCCAGTGTGGGTTAGTATCAGCCAGTGACAAGAGACACAGCGACAGTGACAAGAGAGACAGTGACAGTGACAAAACATATATATGGCGGAAAACGGAGTTATCATCACCGTAGACTTGTACACGATTTTTCATTTCTTAAAAAAAATAAAGTTTCACATTTAACACTTCCACCGTAACAAGTGTCCACCGTAACACTGGAGCGAGTTCTAGTGCCTGGTCCCCGCCTTTGCATCTTTGCTCGTCTAAATATAATATCTGCTGTTTATTTACATTGTTTCACCCATTTCTTCATTTCTTTGCTTACATCTGTCAATTGTGTCATCTATATTTTTTCGTTTTTTTCGTAAATCTATTGTTGCCTCTGTTATTAACCCTTTTATATT
>WNGS01161107.1:6873363-6878363 GCA_020271785.1 Procambarus virginalis
GGCCCGCACTCACCAGCTAACCTGTCCACTAATCTCCAAGAAGACCCGGGTTGCAGCCTTCCACAAAAAAAAATAAGACATCAATAGAAAACTATAGATTAATATCGTTGTCATGAGTCTTTGGGAAGATAATTGGTAAAAGTTGAGTGACTAGACAAATACCTTGATAAAACTATTTACTAAGTAACAAGTAATTTTATTTTACAGACAAAATAAGCACATCAGATCTGTTGCTGCAGTTGACCGCAAAAATGGGACCAGAGTCTTGACTATGGAGAGGATACATGTGTCAAAGACTTGGATAATGCTAGAGCAATTGATAAGGTGCTTCGCCATCTTATCAAGTGTTAAAAGAAGAAACCTTGACCACAACAAGACATGGGGAATACTGCAACGACATGCATGAGGAGACTGGCTGGTCTACGCTAGCTCCTCCACCATCAAGATCCTAAGGAATGTGTAACACACCACAACTCCAAAATTAGATATAAAATGCAATATTTCCAATTAATTTGGGATTCCTGTCCACATCAAGCCAACCTGACGTTAATTAATCTGTAAGTACAAAGCGCAAGAAGAGGTATAGTTGACATATAGCAGACGTACAGCAGTCGTACCGCAGTGGTTCACAAGTCGTCCACCACTAGCACAGCAGTAGAATATGTCGTACAGTAGGAGTACGTCAGTCATATAGATAAGTCGTATATCAATTTGATAGTTGACCAGCAGTTGAATGCTGTTCAAACCAATTGTATACTATTTCCGAATTATATACAAAGGTATACAGAGAGTATACATAGGTCGTACAGGAGTCGTACAATAGTCTAACTAGCATCATTCATGCACAATACAGTAGCGAAACATTAACCATGCACAGTAATGCATTAATCGTAAAACAATCATACATTATTGTACAGCACTCGTCCAGTAGATCTACAGTAGTTGATCACCAACCGTACAGTTATTATATAATAGGCATACAGCAGTTTAATAGTTGAATAGCAATGGTGAAATAATTATATAATATACAATTATTATACAATTGTATAATAAACAATTATTATACAATTGTATAATAAACAATTATTACATAAGTCGATTACTCCACCTTAATTGACTCCACTTCCAATCGACCTATGAAAATGTTGACAGGATCAACAAAACGAATCTATCAGTGTCAGCCCCCCCCCCCCCCGAAAAAACTGTACAATGAACTTTGGTGAATTAATATTTCAAGTGCTTTCTCAAGTGAAGAAAAACTTGAGGAAAAGAGAGAACGTATATATATATATATATATATATATATATATATATATATATATATATATATATATATATATATATATATATATGCTTCTTCAGGTCCGTTAACTCATAAAACATTTTGACTTTGATAAATGAGAACAACGTAATTATGGCCTAAACAAACTTGGTTATTTTGAATAATAGCTCAGTTCCTTTGAAACTGGCTAATAGTTGGAGCGGGATAATAGTTTAATAGCATCGTCCGTAGCCTGATGGGCTGATGGCCAGACGGCCACTGTAATAAAGCAATTTATAACTGCTAATATATCAAAACATTGACGTAACGATCTTAAAAAGAGATAAACTCACAGCATCTCCTCGGATGGAGCATCTTGTGTGTGTGTGTGTGTGTGTGTGTGTGTGTGTGTGTGTGTGTGTGTGTGAGTGTGTGTGGTGTGTGTGTTGTGTGTGTTGTGTGTGTGTGTGTGTGTGTGTGTGTGTGTGTGTGTGTATGTGTGTGTGTGTGGTGTGTGTGAGTGTGTGTGTGTCCACTAGGTGTGTGTGTGTGTGTATTCACCTAGTATTCACCTAGTATTCACCTAGTTGTGTTTGCGGGGGTTGAGCTTTGCTCTTTCGGCCCGCCTCTCAACTGTCAATCAACTGTTTACTAACTACTTTTTTTCCCCACACCACACACACACACACACACACCAGGAAGCAGCCCGTAACAGCTGACTAACTCCCAGGTACCTATTTACTGCTAGGTAACAGGGGCATTCAGGGTGAAAGAAACTTTGCCCATTTGTTTCTGCCTTGTGCGGGAATCGAACCCGCGCCACAGAATTACGAGTCCTGCGCGCTATCTACCAGGCTACAAGGCCCCATATGTGTGTGTGTGTGTGTGTGTGTGTGTGTGTGTGTGTGTGTCCACTAGGTGGTGTGTGTGTGTGTGTGGAGACTCAATGCGTGAATGGACAGACTATATGTATCTGTCCTCTGCTAACATGAGTTACACTTGTGTACATAGATATGCATTCAGGTATACATGCACGTACTCATAGATATTCATGCTTTTATTCGCATGCACATACGCTCACAGATATTCCAGCACACTCAGATATACACGTACAGATAAATGCCTATACATGTATACTCAACCCCACACAATATACAATATGTATACACGTATACAGAAATGCATATATATACATCTATTTTCTGTCCTGTTATCTTCGACGAAGGGTGTAAACCCAAAAGCATCTTCAAATGAAAAATCTTTTCTGTTCATAGTGGTTTAATTTGCACACACACACACACACACACACACATGGGCCTGATAACTGAGTGGACAGCGCTCTGGACTCGTTTATCCTAGGGTCCGGGTTCGATCTCTGGTGATGGCAGAACAAACGGACAGTTTCTTTCACTCTAATGCCACTGTTACCTAGCAGTAAATAGGGACCTGGGAATTAGACAGCTGTTACGGCTGCTTCCTGTGTGCGTGTGTGTGTGTGTGTGTGTGTGTGTGTGTGTGTGTGTGTGGTGTGTGTGTGTGTGTGTGTGTGTGTGTGGTGTGGTGTGTGAAAAAATTAGATAGTAAGTTAGTAACAGTTGATTGACAGTTGAGAAGGGGGCTGAAAGAGCAGAGCTCAACCCCCGCAAGCACAACTAGGTGAATACACACACGCAAACAGAGATTTAGATGTAAGTACACAAAGACATACACACGCACACAGGAACGTTCACAGAAGTCACAAACATACAGAGAGCAGACAATCCCAGTGATGCTGGGAGTCGCACTGAGGAACAAGGCTCCAGTGTGTAATCTTGGACGTATCGTCCATCTGAAATTGGCACTCTGTGAATCTCAAATTGGATTTTACCTGAATTACTCCCTCCACCAACTGTATGTCTAGCCTACACCTTATTGTCCTCTCGTTTAAACACTTCAAGCACAGTTTATGGCTGCTACCTGCATCACTCCGTATATGTCTTGCAGATCTTAAGAACTTCCAGGGCAGTGTTTGAGGTGTTAAAGTTAAAATAGCTTTGAAAATGCTATACGATTTATATGGCGTTCGTATTTTGTCAACAATATATCCAATTCTAATTATAGTCATGGTGTTTGTTTAGACAGTCGCACTCGACTCGAGTTATAACCAGGAATTTAACAAGCTTTATTATCTATTTTGCTTACAACCATGTCACAAACAATGGCACGGTTGCCACGCTAATTACAGAGACGTGAGTTTGGCTTCACAGGGTAAGGTATGGACTAGTCAACCCATTACTGGGTCTGGAGTCACTATACCAGACTTGTGACTGAATAATACATCCTCTACCATCTTTAATTTGTCTTGAGCAGTGGTACCCAACCAGCGGGTCGCCACCCGACCTTCTTTCGGGTAATGAAATACTTTCTGGTGGGTCGCTGAACCTAGATTCTGTTTACTACTACTATGTCTGAATCATTGTGAATTGCCATGTGAGAGTATCCTGATCAATTCTTCTCAGATATGAAAGAATGCGGAGGAGAGAGAGAGAGAGGGGGGGGGGGGAAAGAGACGCAGGTCTTTTGAATATTAGAAAATAGGGCCTCGAATTCAAAATAATTGGAGGCAATTATCTAGATATTCGTTAAAACAGGCACACTATGGCAGCCCTGCCCTTCAACATTGGTAGTTGAATATATATATATATATAATATGATATATATATATATATATATATATATAGATATATATATATATATATATATATATATATATATATAACTGAAAACTCACACCCCCATATATATATATATATATATATATATATATATATATATATATAATATTATATATATTATATATATTAGTATATTTTGGTAGCTGGTAGCAGTCTTTCCTGTAGACATATGTTAGTAAATATGACCGAAAAAGTAAGATTAATAATTCTAACACGAATTTTCTCAATTTTCCTTATGTTTGTTTTTATGATGACGGTAAATGAAAAATCAATTCTCCAAATTCATTCTTTATTTCTTAGTCTGACGCGACACTTGAGCGCGTTTCGTAAAACTTATTACATTTTCAAAGACTTTAGTTACACACACACGAACAACTATAACTGAACAGAGTTTAAACAGCTTTTCTTTTTTATACCTGCATTTGGTGAGGTGACATGTTACAATGGTTTGGGGTGAGTGAGAACAACACAGAACACGAAACAATGGGTATAAGCTAAAGGGAAGAATAGATCTGTAACTGCAGAAGGCCTATTGGACCGTATTTCTTGATGTTTCTATATTGGAGCGGAGTCTTGAAGTGGGTAGAATATAGTTGTGCGTTAATTGGCTGTTGATTGCTGGTGTTGACTTCTTGATGTGTAGTGCCTCGCAGATGTCAAGCCGCCTGTTGTCGCTGTATCTATCAATGATTTCTGTGTTATTTGTTAACAAATAACACAGCAATCATTGATAGATACATTGTATCTATCATGATTTCTGTGTTATTTGTTAACAAATAAACTCTCAAATCATTGATAGATACAATGTATCTATCAATGATTTCTGTGTTATTTGTTAACAAATAACACAGAAATCATTGATAGATACAGCGACAACAGGCGGCTTGACATCTGCGAGGCACTACACATCAAGAATCAACACCAGCAATCAACAGCCAATTAACGCACAACTATATTTCACCCACTTCAAGACTCCGCTCCAATATAGAACATCAAGAAATACGGTCCAATAGGCCTTCTGCAGT
>WNGS01161107.1:6880863-6886132 GCA_020271785.1 Procambarus virginalis
AAAAAGGCGAGTGAAGAATAGGCACCAATTTACATGCAACTCGACCAAGGCAGTAACAAGTTGCAGAGAGGTCAGCTCAAGTTGGAAGAGGAGTTTGGGGTCAACCGTTATATGACAGCAATTCGGCCTGGAACTTTGCGATGCCTGCGCATGAGGAGGAGCGCACGGAGAGACAGAAAAAAACCGTCGATAAGACGGCGGTCGGGCGACGAAATATTTCCTAAAGCCGCAGAAGATAACTAATGATTTGAAGACGGAATAGTGTACAAACTGGACCTGTTTTCATCCCCCTGGAGTTCCCGCCATAAGATGCCGGATAATATAAAGAATCAAGAAGATATAAAAACAAACGTGGGTAAGAGGAACGGTAAATATTTCTTCAAGTCATCGTGGATCCTCTTGTGTGTAATCGGATTCCACTGTGAGGCGGCAGCGCGGCAAATCAATATTCGATAAAGGATTTGATGCCCCATCTTGATTCCTCGCTTGTTTCAGGGCGGCCAAACTTCCCGGGAAGATATCAAAGATTGTTTATCCAGCCTATTTGTAAATTGTAACCTAATTTAGCGGTCTCTTTTTTCATGCAGGAATTATATTATTCTTTTCATCTATAGAGGATAAAGGTATCCTTTTGATGTAAACACTCAGAATACACACACACACACCACACACACACACACACACACACACAGGGGCCAGGTAGCCTGGTGGATAGCGATCAGGATTCGTAATTCTGTGGCGCGGGTTCGATTCCGCACCCGGCAGAAACAAATGGGCAAAGTTTCTTTCACCCTGAATGCCCCTGTTACCTAGCAGTAAATAGGTACCTGGGAGTTAGTCAGCTGTCACGGGCTGCTTCCTGGGGTGTGTGGTGTGTGTGTGTGGTGTGAAAAAAAAAAGTAGTTAGTGTAGTTAGTAAAACAGTTGATTGACAGTTGAGAGGCGGGCCGAAAGAGCAAAGCTCAACCCCCGTAAAATAAACTAGGAATACAACTAAGTGAAACACACACACCCACACACACACCCACACACACACACAACACAAACACACACACACACACACAAAGAAAAAAAAAGTTCAAAAAAGTTCAAAAAGTATTCTACAGAGGGATATGACAGGGAAGAGAGAAAGCAGGCAGCAGACGCGAGGAAGGAGCGCAGGGAGAGAGAAAGGAATCAGGGAGCCAAACCCCGATCCCCACAATCCCAGAGGGGAGTGGGGAACCCACTTCAAACATGCACTAGCACAGGGAGTGCGACACCATCCCCACATTCTACTCAACAGACACCCTACCTGCCCCAACCCCTGTCAGCCCTCCAATAAGTACCCACCTAAATCACCTCCCCCACCCACCCCCCTTTCCCACTCACCCCCTCCTCCTGCTCATCCCTCCTCCCACTCCCCCCTCCCCCCAGGACCACCCTTCTCCCCCATCCCCCAAGCCCTCCCTTCTCCACATGCCCTCCAGTCTCTCCCACCCACAAGCCTTCGTCTCCCTGCCCCCTAGCCCCCCACTCCCCCCTCTCCACCCCCCACCTAAGCCTTCCCCTCTCCACCACTCCCCAACACCCTCCCCTCTTCCCACCCACCTCAGCCTTCCCTTTCCCCCAAGCCCCCAAGCCCTCCCCCCTATACTGCCCTCCCAAACCCCCCCTTCTCCCCCATCCCCCAACCTTCCTCCTCTCACCCCCCTCAACCCTCCCTCTCTCACCCACCCCCCAACCCTTCCCCTCTCACCCACCCCTCTACCCTCCCCCTCTCACCCCCCCACCTTCCCTCCCCCACCCTCCACCCCCCCAAGCCCTTCCTCCTCCACCAGTCCCCGTACCAGATCCTCCAAGCTCCCGCTCACCCCAGACCCCACAGGTCCCCCCAAGAGGAGAAGCAGAAGAGAGTCAGTTTCAGGGTAATGTACTCGAACATAGATGGGATCACAAGCAAGACAAGTGAACTAAGGAAAGAGCACAAGAGGTGAACCCAGATGTAATCGGACTCCGAGACAAAACTCTCTGGAATCATAACGAATGCTGTGTTTCCCCAGGAGTACACAGTAATAAGGAAAGAGAGGGAAGGTAGGGGAGGAGGCGGAGTGGCCCTACTCATGAGAAAGGAATGGAGTTTTAAGGAGATGGCTATCCCGGGCTGTGAGGGTTCAGAGACTACATAGCAGGCACCATGACAATGGGAGGACCAAGGATAGTAGTAGCAGTAATATATAACCCTCCACCAAATGACAGAAGACCCATCAAGAGTATGAAATAACAACATGGCAGTTAACACTATAATTGAGAGGGCAGCCTCTGCTGCCTGTAGAAATAGATCCCACCTGCTCATCATGGGGGACTTCAATCACGGAAGAATTGATTGGGAGAACAAGGAACCGCATGGCGGCGAGGATACGTGGAGAGCCAAACTACTGCGAGTGGTGACTAGAAACTTCTTAACCCAGCATGTCAGAGAACCCACAAGGATGAGAGGAAATGACGAACCAGCGAGACTCGACCTGGTCTTCACCCTGAACGACTCTGACATAAGAGAAATCGGTTTTGAGGCCCCAGTAGGGATGAGCGACCACAGTGTATTGGAGTTTGAGTACCTGATTGAAGAAGGTTATTGAACTCGAGGAGAGATACTGAAACCAAAAGTTAGCATACCGAAAGGGAAACTATGAGGAGATAAGAAATTCCTAACAGACATAGCATGGGAAACAGAGCTCAGGGAAAAGACGGCCCAAGATATGATGGACTACATCACGCAAAAGTGCAAGGAAGCAGCAAACAAGTTTGTCCCAGCCCAAAAGGAAAACAGTGAAATGAAGATGAGAAACCCATGGTTTAATCAGAGATGTAGGCTAGCTAAGCAACAAAGTAAAAGGACATGGAGAAACTATAGGAATAACAGGACACTGGAGAGCAGAGAAAGATACCAGAATGCCAGGAATGAATATGTCAGGATGAGAAGAGAGGCAGAAAGACAATACGAAAACGACATCGCAAGCAAGGCAAAGACTCAGCCTAAATTGCTGCATAGCCACATCAGGAGAAAAAACAACAGTAAAGGAACAGGTTATGAAATTAAGGATAGGGGCAGAAGGATTCACTACAAACGACAAAGGAAGTGTGTGAGGAACTGAATAAGAAATTCCAAGAGGTCTTCACCCTAGAACTAGGAGAAATCCCAGAGTAAGAGAGGGGATAGCTAACCAGGAACCACTGGAAGAGTTTGAGATTACAAGCGGGAAGTAAGAAGTGTTTACTAGAGTTGGATGTGACAAAGGCTATAGGGCCCAGATGGAATCTCTCCTTGGATACTTAAGGAAGGAGCAGAAGAACTGTGCCTACCACTCTCCATAGTGTATAACAAATCTCTGGCAACAGGGAACTGCCAGAATTGGAAAGCAGCTAATGTAGTCCCGATATACAAGAAAGGGGATAGACAGGAGGCACTGAATTACAGGCCAGTGTCCCTAACCTGCATACCATGCAAGCTGATGGAGAAGATTGTGCGAAGAAAGCTAGTGGAGCACCTGGAGCGAAAGAACTTTGTAACACAGCACAACATGGATTCAGGGATGGCAGGTCCTGCCTCACAGGGTTACTTGAATTCTACGACCAGGCAACAAAAATAAGGCAAGAAAGAGAAGGTGGGCAGACTGCATATTTTGGATTGTCAGAAAGCCTTTGATACAGTGCCACACAAGAGGCTAGTGAAAAAGCTCGAGATGCAGGCTGGAGTGAAGGGAAGGTACTCCGTTGGATACAGGAGTACCTAAGCAACAGGAGACAAAGAGTCAGTGTGAGGGGTGAGGTCTCAGATTGGCGAGACGTTACAAGTGGAGTCCCGCAGGGGTCAGTCCTTGGACCTATACTGTTTCTGATATATGTAAATGATCTCCAAGGGTATAGAATCGTTTCTCTCAATGTTTGCCGATGATGCAAAATTATGAGGAGGATTGAAACTGAGGACGATAGTAGGAGGCTACAAGACGACCTAGACAGACTGAGTGAATGGTCCAACAAATGGCTGTTGAAGTTCAACCCGAGTAAATGCAAAGTAATGAAACTAGGCAGTGGAAACAGGAGGCCAGACACAGGATACAGAATAGGAGATGAAGTACTTAATGAAACGGACAGAGAGAAAGATCTAGGAGTTGATATCACACCAAACCTGTCTCCTGAAGCCCACATAAAAAGGATAACATCTGCGGCATATGCGAGGTGGCTAACATCAGAACAGCGTTCAGGAACCTGTGTAAGGAATCATTCAGAATCTTGTACACCACATATGTAAGACCAATCCTGGAGTACAGCGCCCCAGCATGGAGCCCGTACCTTGTCAAGCACAAGACGAAGCTGGAAAAAGTCCAAAGGTATGCCACTAGACTAGTCCCAGAACTAAGAGGCATGAGTTACGAGGAAAGGCTGCGGGAAATGCACCTTACGACACTGGAAGAAGAAGAGTAAGGGGAGATATGATCACAACCTACAAAACTCAGAGGATCGACCGGGTAGACAAGGACAAACTATTCAACACTGGGGGGACGCGAACAAGGGGACACAGGTGGAAACTGATACCCACATGAGCCACAGAGACGTTAGAAGGAACTTTTTCAGTGTCAGAGTAGTTAACGGATGGAATGCATTAGGCAGTGATGTGGTGGAGGCTGACTCCATACACAGTTTCAAGTGTAGATATGATAGAGCCCAGTAGGCTCAGGAATCTGTACACCAGTTGATTGACAGTTGAGAGGCGGGACCAAAGAGCCAAAGCTCAACCCCCGCAAGCACAAATAGGTGAGTACAAATAGTGAGTACACACAACACACAGGTACACAGACTTCGTGACAACCCATCACATGGGTTCATGGGATGGTAAATCCTGCCTACAGGTTGACTAGAATTCTACGATCCAGGGACAAAAATAAGGCAAGAAAGAGAAGGGTGGGCGACTGCATTTTTTGGATTGTCGGAAAGCCTTTGAACAGTCCTCACAAGGGGAGTGCAAAGCTGGAGATGCAGGCTGGAGTAAAGGAGGGCGTACTCCGTTGGATACAGGAGTACCTAAGCAAAGGAGCAAAGTCAGTGATGGTGGTGAGGTCTCAGATTGGCGAGACTACGAGTGAGTCCCGCAGGGTCGTCCTTGGACCTATCTGTTTCTGATATATGTAAATGATCTCTCCAGAGGTATAGATCGTTCTCTCAATGTTGCGACGATGCCAAAATTAGGAAGGATTAAGACAGAGGAAGGACAGCTTGAGACTTCAAGAAG
>WNGS01161107.1:6887132-6899958 GCA_020271785.1 Procambarus virginalis
ATAACATCACATCTTACCCCGAGAGGATACAGAATACAGAAGAAAATCAGAATGTGGCATTACACAGGATACAGAAGAAAATTAGAATAATGTGTCATTACACAGGATACAGAGGAAAATCAGAATAATGTCATTACACAGGATACAGAAGAAAATCAGAATTATGTGTCATTACACAGGATACAGAAGAAAATTAGAATAATGTGTCATTACACAGGATACAGAAGAAAATCAGAAAAATGTGTCATTACACAGGATACAGGAGAAAATCAGAATTATGTGTCATTACACAGGATACAGAAGAAAATCAAAATAATGTATCATATCTTTGAGAAATTCTTCGGAGCGGATGGGAGAGGCTGATCCAGCAGGTGCGCAGTTTAATACGATCGGCACAGCTTCCAGGCATCTCGGTGTATATAAAACACTGTGCGCGACGCACGTGAGACCAGTCCTCGAGTATGCAGCCCTAACATAGTATCTCCGTCTCACGAATAAATAGATGGCTCATGAGAAAGTGAAAACGTTAGCATCGAGGCTGGTTACAAAACTAGAGAAGCTGAGAAGAGAGAGAAAGAGAGACGACGTGATTAAGACATAAATATCATTGTAATACACAAGGTAAAACAGAAAGACATATTTTCAATAAATACTACTAGACCTGACGACCATGGTGACAGCTGGAAACACAAAAGAACCATACAGATGTGAGGACATAGTTCTTTAGAACAACAGGGAAAATAGAATAAAAAAGAGAAGATAGAAGTCAGCTGAATGCACAGTTTCAGAGTAAACATCACAAGACGCGAGTAGAACAGAAATTAGAATACAAACAGATGGGAAGTCGAAGTCCACGAGCTGAAGTTCAATCCAGCAGGCACAAAAAGCGAGCATAAATAGGTTAGTACCCAGACAGACAGACAACCACTTAAAAGGTAGAGTTCCACGACCACCCAACCTCCCGGCAATCAGCCTAGTTTAAGAAACCAGCAACCCAGGTTATAGGCAAGGCGATCCGCTCACTAAGTGTCCCCTGTCAGCGGCTCCAGGAGGATGAGGAGGATGAGGAGGATGAGGAGGATGAGGATGAGGAGGATGCAATCCTTACCAGGAATGTCGTCCGTGTGGCTCTCGGAACACTGCTATGCTGATCAAGGGGTGGCTGCCTGTGTACTTTGCATTTGATTTACTTTCCCTAATCACTGCTCCAACGGGCTCCTGCGCAAGCTCTGGTCTCTCTCTCTCTCTCTCTCTCTCTCTCTCTCTCTCTCTCTCTCTCTCTCTCTCTCTCTCTCTCTCTCTCTCTCTCTCTCTCTCTCTCTCTCTCTCTCTCTCTCTCTCTCTCCCTCCCTCAGTCTCTTCCTCTATAAGAATGGAGCTGATGTACGATACGTTTTTTGAGAATAGAGCAAATGAATTACAAAGACAAAAGTTCAGGAGAGAAGAGAGAGAGAGAGAGAGAGGTGTGATAGGCGATGTAAATTAAATCTGGTCACACGATGATACTTTAGAAGTACACACACACACACACGAAATCATACCGAATCCACGAGACAGATCTATTCATATCGATTATAGACACCATTAGGTATCAGGGCGAGCAAGGCTTATGAACTGAAGCTCAACTCAGTAAGCACATATAGAAGAGTACATTAAGGTGAAAACACACAAACAGACGAATATGGCGGACCTCAGCAGGTGAGGGAGGTGGCGAGACCCAGAGAGAGGGAGAGGGCGGACCTCAGCAGGTGAGGGAGGTGGCGAGACCCAACACTGCAGGTACTCTGGCACCTGACTCATGCAGGGGTCTCAGGTGCTCTGGATTAACATAAGCATTGTTTACTGCCCCGCCTCCACCCCTCCTTTGTTTACCTCCCTCACGCACACTTACCTCACCCTCACTCTCCTCACCTACCTCTCACTTCTCTCTGCCAGCTTTCCTCATTCCCGTGACGTATCTGTGACAGCTTTTTCCAAGGTTTGTTTGATCTTAGTGATGTGAATATCCAAAAGATTCGTGACGTCAATTTTTCCAAAGTCTGCCTATCTATATAATGAAACAATTATGTAATTTACTAAATATTATTAATTTTCTGTCTACCTGTTTGGGGTATATGTGACCTAATTTCTGAGGGCTAGATGCATTAGGACTCAGAACGAAGTTTTCTGTGGTATATCGGCGCCAGAAGTTAATTTAAATATGACATTACCAGTTGTACCACCATCCAGGTGACTCAAATCTCTATCTACTGTTCTACTCTGCTTCCCCAACTGATTTACAGTCAACGGCCCATGTTAGGTCTTTTACCCAACTAGTTTTCCCTGGGATATGACCTGACAATCGATTTACAAGCGATTGTCTCAAATTCCTGTTGTGTGAAGTGGGACGAACAGTTAATGATCAGTGTCCAATCACTCCTCCCAAAGTCAGTGTCGTTGGTGGTGCAGTGGTAACACACTCGCCTCGCGTGAATGATTTGCCTAGGTTCGAGTCCTGAACCTAGCTCCTAGGTTCTAGGCTCGAGACTTGACTCATGAATCTCTTCTTGCCACCACACAAGGTTGCGTCGACAGGAGATCCATTTGATTCATCCCATCTAGACTGCCCTTGCTATAGCCAGGTATCCTAGGAGGCTTGGTCAAAGCCACGGAGACCTTGACCTCCGGAATCACCCCAAGGTCAGGAACTGCAAGTTACCAGACTTCCTGATTCCGAGGAACTGAAGAATTAAAGAGGAATGCTTTCGAACACCAACAGGCAGAATTATCCTGCCCGCAGAGTATTAAACACTGGCATACTTGCACGACTCGTTTTAATGCCAAATCTCGACAATTTACCTGCAGGAGAGGCCATGATAATTGGAAATAGGGAACTTAAATAAGACAGGATAGCTACTGCCCAGTGACATCTGCCCGCACTAAAACGTGCCCACAGTAACACATGCTCACTGTAACATCTGCCTATAGTAACATTTGCTCACAGTAAGAGTCCACAGCAACACCCCACCGCAACTCTCCACCATAGCACACTACAGCAGCACCCCCACAGCAACACCCCAAATCAACACCCCCACACCACCACTACAGCAACACCCCCACAGCAACACCTACACACCACCACCACAGCAACACCCCCACACTACCACCACAAACAAACCAGTAGACAACAAAGGCAAGCCATAACTGCGACAGGGAAACAGTAAACAGTGTTGATTAACAGGCGCCCTCCACTGTTTATTAAGCGTAGAATAATTAAATTGCCAGAGTAAAGTGTAATAGCATTAAGGAATGAGTGGCCCTGAGGTCCATATAGGGTCAGTCGGCCCCTGGGTTCGACTCCCCGTCGCCATGTGCCTCGTATCTTGTTAGGGCCAGAACCAGGGGCCTCGTATCTTGCTAGGGCCAGCACCAGGGGCCTCGTATCTTGCTAGGGCCAGAACCAGGGGCCTCGTATCTTGCTAGGGCCAGCACCAGGGGCCTCGTATCTTGCTAGGGCCAGCACCAGGGGCCTCGTATCTTGCTAGGGCCAGCACCAGGGGCCTCGTATCTTGCTAGGGCCAGCACCAGGGGCCTCGTATCTTGCTAGGGCCACGATAGAAGAAAAGTCGACCAACCCAGAGCTCTATTCAATTAACTGGGGGGTCCTGAAGGCCACGAACTGGAACCCAACCATGGTTTCTACAGTCGAAAGGTTGAGCATAAGGGGAGCTTCGAGGGATTAAAGAGAAGGAGAGATTGAAGGAATTGGACGTAACGAAAAGAAAACAACAGTGCAACCTGCATATGACTAAGTGCAACCTACACACACACACACACACACACACACACACACACACACACACACACACACACACACACACACACACACCAAATTTCATAACGTTCATACTAAATAACATGGCATAACAGGCAAGACCAAGGTGAGTTTTGTGTGTGAGGAGAGCCACACGGAAGGTACTGGCAGGCGAGTACCTGACCGACCCCATGTTGAGAGGAACGAACGGCGGGAACACTGTATTGCCCACCCTGCTGCACTGTGTGTGTGTGTGAGTGTGTGAGAGAGAGAGAGTGAGAGAGTTAATTAATTATATGGAAGACAGACATAAATCACTACCAATATCAACGAGAACTACGCCATCCACCACCTTCCTCGACCACTCCCACCACCATCAACCACCACCACCAACCACCACCATAACCTCGACAGTTAACCAGACAGCCCCTACATAACGACTGGCTGCAGTCTTCCACTCAGCCTCTGGCTGCCTCCGCCACCTCACTGCCCAAAGACTTGGTGTTGAAACTCTGCAACATCCGTCGTGCATAAATAATTGCTATCTGATTTGCGACCCGCCTCTCGAGTACACATTGACCCTTGGTGACGAGCGCCGTAAGAGCCATACTGGCGTGGCGCGGGAGGGCGTGTTACCATATCCCGCGGCCAGGAGACCTCTCTCTGGAAGTGAGGGCCACGGGAATATTTTCCAAGCTCTACTACAGGGCATGATGATGGGTGGCTTATGGCATCACTGTGTCCGGCTCCTCTCGTCAACAATCATCAGCAACGGGTCGTCACCACAGCCAGCGAGTCGTCAACATAACTCCATACACATCTTTAAATGTAGATATGACAGAGCCCAGTAGGTCTTGAAACTTATAATCCGTCGATTAAAGGATATGAGGCGGGACCCAAGAGTCGTGGCTCATTCCCTGCAAATGCAACTAGATTGGTAAAACTATGTGAATTCAACTAGCGAATCATCAAAACCGCTAGGATATCCCAATCGTTATTAGTAAAAGAGATGTTTTGGGGTTTAGCAGAAGTCATTTATTTCCCGAATATCTTGATTTAAGAGAACTGAGGTGTGAGTGAGGAGATAGTACACTGCAACCTTCAAGCAACCCTGAGTTGCTTGAAGGTTTCCCAAAAACACAAATCATCAATTTGGCGGATTCGTTCAAGTTCGTGGTGCACGAGCTGCCAAGAAGAGCATGTACGTATTGCACGACCTACATATAAATATATATGACAGTGTCAGACCACGAAGGAAGGATTGAAACAGGAATTTCCTTAAGTACTTTCGTATTTAATAATACATCTTCAGAAAGATGGATCCTTCTGAAGATATATTATTAAATACGAAAGTATTTAAGTAAATTCCTGTTTCTATCCTTCCTTCGTGGTCTGACACTGTCACTTTTTCATCACGTGTTAATTATCGTGATTTACACACACACACACACACATATATATATATATATATATATATATATATATATATATATATATATATATATATATATATATATATGTCGTACCTAGTAGCCAGAACGCACTTCTCAGCCAACTATGCAAGGCCCGATTTGCCTAATAAGCCAAGTTTTCATGAATTAATATATTTTCTCTAATTTTTTTCTTATGAAATGATAAAGCTACCCATTTCATTACGTATGAGGTCAATTTTTTTTATTGGAGTTAAAATTAACGTAGTTATATGACCGAACCTAACGAAACCTACCTAACCTAACCTAACCTATCTTTATAGGTTAGGTTAGGTTAGGTAGCCGAAAAAGTTAGGTTAGGTTAGGTTAGGTAGGTTAGGTAGTCGAAAAACAATTAATTCATGAAAACTTGGCATATTAGGCAAATCGGGCCTTGCATAGTAGGCTCAGAAGTGCGTTCTGGCTACTAGGTACGACATATATATATATATATATATATATATATATATATATATATATATATATATATATATATATATATATATATATATATATATACGTTTTAGAATAATCTCCTTCCTCAGCAGCAACATGTGAAGAAGGCAACATTGGTGAGAGCGATGAGCTTGTAGTCACACACAACGAGATGCTCGTGTGACATAGAGAAGATAAAGACGCACAAAAACTTTGTTTAGCATACTAAACTAATAAAGTCATTGCGTGTATACTGTTTCGGGCCAGGCGAGTTGCTCAGCTGAGGAGAACCCTAGGAGTATATAACGCTGTGTAGGGGGTCGAGGTTAGCACCCTGAAAACATTGTGAGTAAACAGCCTATTATCTAGCCATGATCTGCCATGCTGTGGCTGACTCCCTGAGACACATTCACCAACTCTGCCGTCCTCTGTGTAATTATTTGTAGTTGCAGTACGCTGGTGGAAGCATTTAGGGAGGTGCGATTGGAACTAAGTGAGAGAGTGAAGCAGTGGTCGCGGGAACTTGAAACCTCCTCTAATGTTATTCATGTGTAAAATATTCTTCATTCATAAACAAGGAGTTTGGCAGCTTGGAGATTAACGTTCAATTAACGATCGTTTTTATAATTGGACGGAGCTAGCAGCGGAGGTTTCGTGTCACGGACGGCGCTAGTTTACTCAGGGAAACCAATTTAACAGTACCTCGCACATCAACTCACACGCATACTCAACAAACACCTTAGAAAATAGGAAATAAAATTGGAAGTGATAACTTTTCGGTCGGCCATGGATCGTTTATCACGCCGCGTTTAATGTTCTCTTGAGTTGCTACCTACGTTTCGAATACCAGCAAATCATCAAAACAGTGGCCAAACGCTCGTTACTCAGCCTGTTCTCATAAGCAATGGCCATATACTCGTTAATTCAGCAGCACTCTTCCCTGTTAATGATCGGAACAAAAACCACCACATGACTCACAACTGCTTAGGTTGTAACCTTCCTGGAAGTGCTTAGCGTCGGTGGTGCCCGGCCTCATAAATAATGGTCAAATGCTCGTTAAACCAATTACCAAACTCTCGGTCTATGAATGAAAGATACATAAAGATGACTCACTGGTGGATAGTTCGAATTATCCTGAACAGCGCCTCTGTTTCTTCCCGTGTTCGAATTCCACCTCTCTAAATCTCAACCATTCTTTATATACAGCGCCTAATGATCGTAAATCCAACCCCAAACCCTGTTAATAATGACAGAAAACCCTTTGACACCCAGCCTGTTCTCATACTCTGCTAGTCCATCCAGCGGTCGACCCCAAAGACGCAATCATCAATTTTAGTGAACTGTGTATTAAATTTGTGTTCTTGAAATATAAATTATACTATATGTTTAAATTTTATGCATGGTTAGGTTTGATGGTTAGGTGGCTTACCACCAATTATTTCCAATCTGGTGGTATTTATTTGTATTTGCAATTCGTAAAGTGAAGCATTTATGGAGGTGCGATTCGAACATTTAGAAGGAGCTGAACACTGTTCGGGAAGTGAGTTGCGTGTCGAATGTTGTACACTCACAAACGTCCGGTTTGGGGGCTGGATTAATGAGCATTTGTTGATGAGGTAACCTGTCCTCAGGTCAGGCTCCTTAAAGCAGCAGTCGTCCCTCAAGACACATTGATCAGCCTTAACCTGCGGTGTATTAAAATAGGTTTATTCTCATATATATAACTTTAATATTATTCATTAAAGTTTTGTGTAAAGTTAGCTTAGCTGTTTAGATTCTGTTAGTGATTATATGTATTTGAAGTACGCGGGTGAAGTATTTACAGAGGTGCGTTTCGAATAGATGTCGTTTAGCGAAGCACTGTTTGAGAAATGTTCGAACGTCATCAGTTGTTACATCGCGTCCTCATAAACAAAGGCCAAAGTCCTCTGTTTATGGTCCATTCCATGCACCCGCCAAACCCCCTGTTTATGAATGAAAAATATTTTACACACAACTCTCAGCTCATGACGTTCGAACATTTCTCGAACAAGTGCTTCGCTGACGACTTTTGTTCGAACCACAACGCTGTAAATGCTTCGCCCACGTACAACAAATACAAATAATCGCCAACAGAACCTTAACACCTAACCTAACCAACGACTAAATATGCACAATGTGCTAATATATAGCAATATTAATTTAGATTTGAGAACATTCCTGTTTTGAATGAACAGCATGTTAACATTGATGAATGCGTCTTCGGGGTCGACCGCTGGATGGAATGGACTTGGTTCGAGGACGGGTTGAGACGAGGACGCCCTGAGGATGAGATACATTACTGAAGTTTCGTCCACCGAACTCACCAAGTTAATGAGAGTAAAACACTGAACATGCCACACAACTGAGGACCTTGGGACATCACCGCAACAGTTCTACGCTCACTTCCCGTGTGTTATAATCTCCATCACACGTAACTAACCTCCAGCACGCCTAACATCACTCCAACACTTTCAGCTTCCTCCAACACTGCATCAGAACGTCGAGAGCAGCTAGTATCTCACCATTGCTATAAGCTGGCCTTTCTCAACGTAGTGTTGACGGAGGGTTAGAGCCAAACTCACCCAACTGATACCATGAGGATTCCACTGCACATCCCGCCATACGCCATTGATAACCAAAATTGGAGTAGCTCACCCAGGCTAAAACCGACAACAATAAAGTCTTTTCTTTCATACTGTTTTGGTTTAATGGTTGAGTGATGGTGAGACGTGCGTTACCGGCAGCTTCCAGGTGATGCCGGGGTGGCCTGTGATCAGTGGACGGGCGTCCATCTTGCGACCAGTCCACTGATATTTGCATAAATACATACGATTTCCATACTTCATGACCCCAAACCAAGCGCAGTAATTTTGTTGATGCCTCGTGTACTATATTCGCGTAATAAGCCATATGTCATAGTTTAATTGAATAATATTCTGGTGGCGCCATGATTATTCGGGAGTGTGTGGGTATGCGGGAGGTGCAAGTATGGTGGATAGAGGGATGGACAGAAGGATAGCTTAAAATAGAGAGGTTGTACTGATCCGGACATCACACTATCAACAAGTGCTGATGTAGGCTTCCTTGATGCTGTCTATTTTCTACTACCTATTAAATATTTTCCTCTGAATGAAAATGCAATGGGATGAAATACATGACAGTTTGTTGGAAGGGATTTGATAGAATCATGTTCTAATGTTCTAATATGCAAGACTTAATCAAACTTAGAATAACCCCGTCAACCCCCAAAACTACCTGACTCTAACTTTGGAATAAGTCTCGCGCTTGAGGTACTGTATTAAAGACTTTACTAACTTTATATAAATTTTGGTATTTATAACTTTGTATTTATAACAAGTATAAAATACCACAATACTTCCCGCTATCGATTGCTTCAAATGTGCTGGAAAAGAATGGAAGTGAATTTGCTAAACAGGAGCGCCTGTAGTAAAGCTATGTTGCGAATGTTTTATTAATCTATATTTTTCAAGATGCAAACGAATAGCTTTTGTGATTATCCCTATCAGCATTTTTCGTAATGTAGACATTTACCTAATTGCAAGATAATTTGATGCAAGATCTCTCTTCTTAAAAATAGGCACCACATTAACAACCGTCCACTACCCTGCTCCTCTACTGGACTCTAATGATGTACTAAATATGCAAGAGAAGAACTCATCCATTGAGTCACAAACACTCCGTTTTAGAGGCAGTTTACACTCATGTCTCAGGTGAACCGTAATTGTGTCTCATCAGGTCATTATTGGACATAAAGGCTGTATTTGAAATAAAGACTGGTTATCCAGTTAAATCAGCTAAATTATCCGTGGCTCCAACCCTTAGTTTTAAGCGCATATATACGCCTGCATACTGGCATTATTGGCTATAAGACTCCGGACCATCCAAATGCAGATAGAAAATGTGCCTGTCCGGAGAACAGGTAGCTGATCTTCAGCAGCTCAGTGAGCAGTTGATAATTATCAACAGTCTGATTGACCGACTTGTATCCCGCGAGTATAATTTTATCACTGTATACTGCCACTTGATAAGCATCCAGACTGGACCGAAACGTCGCTAGTCTCTGTTCTTTCTATGTGTGTTTCGTGCCATTTGTACTCACCCGCGGTGTTGTGATTGTGCTGCAGGGCTCCTGTTGTTTGTGTTGTGGCTCCTGTGCTCCTGTGATTGTGTTGTGGCTCCTTTAGCTTGGGGAAATAATTCAGACGCAAGGGAGGGAAATTCCCTCCCTTGCGTCTCTTAACTGCAGGAGGGATGAAATTATCAGGGGGAAAACACCAAGGCATTACGACTATATAGCACTTGGAAGGGGTCAGGATAAGGCTTTGGGATGGGACGGGTGGAAGAAATGGTGCCCAACAACTTACACGGTGGGGGATTGAACACCGACCTGCATGAAGCGAGACCGTGGCTCTACCGTCCAGCCCAAGTGGTTGGGCAGGAGTTCATAATTTTGTTTTGTTTTATATATTTCCTGCGTTTCCAAAATGTCTGAGAGATAATTCAATCAGGTTTTAAAATGTATTAAGTCAGTTATTGTCAGTATCGGGTAGAGTATGCGACTCGTTGCTCCGATTATTCACACTTTACTCACATACAACCTCACACTTCAGTTACTCATGCTTTACTAACATTCTTCTTTACTCACCCCTTACTCACGCTTCTCTCTCATACCCGATATCTCCCTTAATCACCCCTCACTCACATCCGACGCCCCCCTTAATCACCCCGACGCCTCCATTAATCTCCCCCCACTCACACATCTGACACCTCCCGTTAATCACCCCTCACTCACACACCTGACACTTCACCTCACTCTCGGTTATACAGTGGGATGCGCCAGCTAGATTGTACTCACTTTGCATTTACCTCATACACAGCCCCGCTCCTGTGTCAGGTAAGTCCACTACGGGCTCACCATAGCCTGTGCTACTTGGAACTTTTTGTTCCCAGTAGCTGAATCTTAAACAACAACAGCCTTTACCTTTGAAGATGTTAAAAAGTCAACGAAACGTATCAGACTGTAACATGAACTTTGGAGAGTTACTTTTTCAAGTTGTGACGTAAAGAAGAACACAAGAAATATAGGGAAATTTTTTCCTAGAATCATTGATCTCATCCTTTGTTATATTCAATAAAATACATTATCTCTATAAAAAATGTTATTGAATATATCTCTATTAGATATTGTATATAATATAATAATATTAGAACGTCTGTCCGTCCAAAGTTGGAGGCCAGAACCTTAGGTCTACGCTCACCGAAATATGCAGTTGGAATGATGTGGGATATGGGACTGACATAGGCTGGTCGGGGTAGGCCTAAGTTAAATACTTTATAAAATACAGCTTGTAACCCAACACCCCCGATCGATTTTCATGAAGCACGAAATGACAACTGGAAGAAGTCTGGGATGTGTTTTCCGTAGAGTTTTAACGCTACTCCCGCCCTTTACCAGCGCATTTTTGTTAATAACAAGGGAAATACTGTATCTGTTCAAAGTTCGAGGGGAAAGAGGGAAGATAAGGAAGATGGGGGCTGAGAGGAGAGAGGCGGAGGGAAAGGCGGGCGTGCAGAGAGGGGAAAAGAAGATGGGTGGAATGGGAAGTAGTAGGAGAGACATATTATCCTGGGTACCGCTGGGTCTGTTCTAGGTTAGAGGTTACACGGTGAAGAGGGGGTAAGAAGGGGGTGGGGAAGGTAGGAAGGAAAAGAGGGGAGAGAGAGATAAAGGATAGGGAGCTGGGATGAGGGGAAGGATGAAAAGGGGTAAATGAGGGAAAGTGGGTGGGAAGAGGGAGGGAGAGGGGGAGAGGAAGGTTGGGTAAGAAAGGGGGGGTAGTGAAATAAAGTGTGAGGGAAGAAGGGGAAGTATCAGGTGGGGGGAGGGAAGAAACATGATGTCCCGGACACCGCCGGGTATCTCCCCCTCCCCCATAGTCTATACTATAAGAATGTTAATCAGTCTATCTCTTCACAGTTGAAGGCCAGACCCTTGGGGCTAACATCCCCCAAAGTTACAGCAGGAGGAACGGTCTGTGGTCTGGGACGGACATAGGCTGCTCGGGGGTCAGCCAAAGTAAAATGCTTTAAGAAATATTAGCTCTTATAATTCGTGCAATTTTCATGGCGTTGTGAAATGTTTGGTGGGATTCCCCTAGAATTTTAACGGATAATATTTTCTGAATGACCCATACAGTTGTTTCAGTTCTTAATAATATATTTTCCGAGGGAGATAGGTGGAGGGAGAACGAGGGGAGAGATAAAAGGGGGGCAATACTATAGGAAGAAGGGGGGGGGCAAAGGGGAGATATGGTGCAGGTTTAGGAAGAGGAGGGAAGAAACACAGGCTCCGCCATGTACCATTTCTATGTATAAATACAAATATCTGTATGTTCAAGGTTAGAGAGGAGAGCAGGGATGGGCGAGAGTAGGGAGATGTGTGAGAGGGGGGAGAAGTGGAAAATGGGGAAGATGAGAGGTAAGAAGAGAGACGAGTAAGAAAAGGGGCAGGAAAAGAAGGGGAAGAGATCGAAAATGGAGGGAAGATGGGGAAGAGAGCGGGATGGAGGGAGAGGTGAAAAAAGTTTGGTGAAGTGAGGGGGGGGGGAGGTGAGGGTATATTTGCTTGTCCGAGGCTGGAGACTTTGGAACCTTCAGCTACTTGAAACTTGTTCCTAGTAGCTGAATCTATAACAACTGGAGACCAGATTTACGGGCTATTCATGCCCGTGCCACCTTTTGGGTTGGTTAATCTTCATCAATCATCAATGGAGGCCAGATGTCTGGGATTATCCTTGCATAACGACGTATCATTTGAGATTGTGTGTATAATGTCATAGGATGGTTCGGGGTTGACCTCCCTATGCCCCTCTTTAAGGAGGCTCGAGTCCTATTCCAAATTCCAGCGATTCTTATGACGTATGAAATGTGGGGTTGATTGTCCATAGAGTGTTAAAACCATTTTACGTCTGTGGTTGACGTTGATTCAACATCAGTCATGTTTATTTAACTACTATAACGTTGAATCAGCGTCCATTGCCTTGATTGAATGATACTTGAGCATCTTTTGCTCATCAGGATAGAGAAC
>WNGS01161107.1:6899983-6921673 GCA_020271785.1 Procambarus virginalis
AGGAAGGAGGGATGGAGAATGGAAGGGGGGTGAGGGAGGGTAGGGAGAGAGTATGGTAAAGGAAGGAAGGAGAAGGGATGAGGGAGACAGAGGGACATGAGGAGAGGGAGGGAAAGCGAACGGAGAGAGAGCGCGAGCACTGCTGGGCATATACCCGGGCACTGCTGGGTAGCCTATCTAGTATATATAGATATAGGAGGACAAAGCTTGAATGGTCCCAAACATATCACACTATCTCTAGGCTCCGGCCAGGATTCGACCTGCCATGCAGGGTCACCCTGTAGGAGTTGTGTGTGTGTGTGTGTGTGTGTGTGGTGGTGTGTGTGGTGTGTGTGTTGTGGTGTTGTGTGTTGGTAGTGTGATGTGTTGTAGTGTGTGTGGTCTATTCTGAGGGTTTACTATTCAAAAGGCTATCCATCCTCTATAGATGAAAAGAATAATATAATTCCATGAATCTAAGAAAGACCGCTAAATTAGGTTACAATTTACAAATAGTGCTGGATAAACAATCTTTGATATCTTCCCGGGAAGTTTGGCACGCCCTGAAACAAGCGAGGAATCAAGATGGGGCATCAAATCCTTTATCGAATATTTGGATTTGCCGCGCTGCCGCCTCACAGTGGAATCCGATTACACACAAGAGGATCCACGATGACTTGAAGAAATATTTACCGTTCCTCTTACCCACGTTTGTTTTTATATCTTCTTGATTCTTTATATTATCCGGCATCTTATGGCGGGAACTCCAGGGGGATGAAAACAGGACCAGTTTGTACACTATTCCGTCTTCAAATCATTAGTTATCTTCTGCGGCTTTAGGAATCATTTCGGTCGCCCAGACCGCCCGTCTTATCGACGGTTTTTGCTGTCTCTCTCCGTGCTGCATCCTCACTCATCGCGCAGGCATCGCCAAAGTTCCAGGCAGAATTGCTGTCATATAACGGTTGACCCCAAACTCCGGCTTCCAAACTTGATGCTGACCTCTCTGCAACGTCTGGTGTACTGCCTTGGTCGAGTTGCATGTAAATTGGTGCCTATTCTTCACTTGCCTTTTTTTTTCTTCCAGGGAGGGAGAATGGAACTGAGGTAGAGTCCTTCGATCAGGGAATAGGTTTGATAGATGTTGATTTGTCGTCGATTGAGTACAGGTGTGTCTGCTAGAGCACACACACTCAAGGTTTGGTAGTGAGATGATCTGGAGTGACAAAACTCTATGTATGGTAGATATATAATATATATATATTATATATATATATATATATATATATAATCAGATCATACTTTCATATACACTTTCCCTCCGCTGATCCGTAAGCTAGCTCTGTCATTAGTGCCGTCGGTATTTTGGATGCACGTAGCTTAATATGGCTACGATTCCTGCTCTGTCTTTGCGGAACTAGTGATGAGGGGAATATTTATTGTCTTCTACTGAGCCGTCAGGGAGTTTGTGTGTGAGTTAGTACCCACTCCCTCTCCCCCAATGACAGCCCATAACCTTGAGGAGAGGGAGAAGAAATCCACTCCTCTACACACTTCACCTCCAGGGAAGTCCCCCTCCCTCCCCCCCCCCCATCAGCGGCACATGCAACCTCCCTCCATCCTATCCACTCCTTTTTATGTTGGATCGACCCGACCGTGGTAAGTTTTGAGTTGCTCTGGCGAAGGCTGGAACGAGACCGGGACATACAACTAGCGAGACTGGCGATTACTTTCTACTGAATTATAGTTTCTCGCCCTGGCAATGAGGGTTGCCGGCGTGTTGGAACTGCCAGGCGGTTATAGTGACGATGGCCATGAATCAGGTCGACGACGATTATCATTGCGACGCCTGTGGGAGAACTGCTTGAGGTGGGCTAGGTATACCGGCCCAGCCACCTCCCAACACACCATGCCGCCTGCCACAGGAGCGGGGCCAGTACGTCCCTTAAACCAAGCCGGACCCTTGCCTCATAGTATTAGGAAGATAATATTGAAGTTGCGCTAGGGCCGACTGTGATGTGGAGGGGCGAGACTGTTCTTATTAATTACACCGCGCGCAACGGGAGTAATCAAGGCTCGTACATCGCTCAGCAAACAAACCTCGGGACTCTATTTATCGCCGAAACGATGACCATATCACATGGCAAACAAAGCGAAATATTGGAGGGCACCCGCCCGACACCCCCCACACTCTATCACCACCACTCGTCCCCTAACACTGACACCCCTCAAGACGGCTCCCCCCACGAGTCCAACCGACCGTAATACTCGGATAAGTGCAAGTGGCAATAAAGGTCCAATGCACCGCCCCCCATCCCTTGCTAGCATTATGGACAGTAGCTCATCATCAACCTCCTAAACCCAGACCCGACCCTTTGTAGCTGGCGGCAAGCTCTGAATATACGCGCAAGTGGTGTTCCTATTTGATGCGAAGTTAGCAGGTGTGTCTGCTTATATGTTAGACTAATGCGCTCGTCTTGGTATATAAATTGGTGAGAAACCTCTGAGTATATATTAGGAACCATGCAGCACACGCCACCCTTGCACATAATGTATCTATATATATATATATATATATATATAGTATATATATATATATATATATTATATATATATATATATATATATATATATTACTATATTGTATATATATATATATATATATATATATTATATACAATATATAATATTATATTAATATATATATATAATAATATATATATATATAATATATAAATATATTTATATATATATATTTATATATATATATATATATATATATATAATACAGATGATATAAAGATACAGAGGGGAAATGCGAACTGCATCCAGGGTTCCTGCCCGCCCCATCTGGGAAGCTGGAGGAACTCGACAACCTATAGAGAACAATCTTTGTAACATATATGTAACTACTTTTTTTGTAACACAGTTCAAATTAAGCAAATATACATGTGTACACACAAAAGAATTGGGTTTGTAGGAGAAGAAAATATTAGGTTCAGTGAGAAACCACAAGCTCTCCTCTTGAAATACGTTTTATTTCTTCTCCGAGGCTATGGGTACCCAATTGCACAGAGGTTGTACAAACTCACAACTTCTTATATATATTATATTATATATATATATTATAAATAGTAATATATATATACCTATATTCATATATGATCTATAATATATATTCACTACCAATGTTGAAGGGCCAGGTGCTGCCATGGTGGCCAGATTTTAAACGAATAGCAGGTAATTGCCTCCATTATTTTGAATCGATGGCCCTATTTTCTAAATATTACAAAAGACCGTGCGTCTCTTTCCCCCCCACCCTTTAGTCATTAAATGTGTGAGTGTGCTAGTGTTTAAGCGTGAGTCGGTGAGTGAGTGTGAGTGTGTTTCAAGTGTATGCGTATATTAACTATTTGTGCCGATAGAATCGAGCTATTAGCTCTTGGACTTCGCCCTTAATAAATGTTTCCTCTATTATGTCTACTACATATATATATATATATATATATATATATATATATATATATATAATATATGTATATATATATATATATATATATATATATATATGTATATATATATATAATATATATGTATATATATATATATATATATATATATATATATACATATATATATATATATATATATATATGTATATATATTATATATATATTATATATATATGTATATATATATAATATATATATATATATACATACATATATATATACATATATATATTATATTTATATGTATATATATATATATATATATATATATATATATATATATATATATATATATATATATATTTCTCTCTAACACTCACACACACACACACACACATAAGGGGGCGCAGGTGGCTGAGTTGACAGCACGCTAGATAAGTAAAGTAGTCTTGTGGACCGGGATTCGATTCCCGGCGCCGGCGGAAACAGATGGCCAGAGTTTTCTTTCACCCTGATGGTCCTGTTACCTAGCAGTAAATAGGTATCTGGGAGTTAGACAGCTGTTACGGGCTGCTTAATTATCTAGCTACCATTAGTGTACCCAGCAGTAGTCTAACTACCATTAGTGTACCCAGCAGTAGTCTAACTACCATTAGTGTACCCAGCAGTAGTCTAGCTACCATTAGTGTACCTCGCAGTAGTCTAACTACCATTAGTGTACCCAGCAGTAGTCTAACTACCATTAGTGTACCCAGCAGTAGTCTAACTACCATTAGTGTACCCAGCAGTAGTCTAGCTACCATTAGTGTACCTCGCAGTAGTCTAGCTACCATTAGTGTACCCAGCAGTAGTCTAACTACCATTAGTGTACCCAGCAGTAGTCTAGCTACCATTAGTGTACCTAGCAGTAGTCTAACTACCATTAGTGTACCTCGCAGTAGTGTGAACAAGGATAGCGTGTGACGGTAGCGTGGCCAGCGCCTCTGTGTTACCCAGCGGGGCTGACAGCGGGAGTCATCAGGAAGTCGGAGCTCCATACAAGGAGTTTAGTGCATATGTGATTGTTGCCTCGCACTGTGAGTGTGTTCCTCTGACGGACGGACCTGGCCTTATGTTGTCCTTGTTTGTCATGCCGGGAGCGGCCACCGATTATGTCCTTATGTGTGTGTTGTGTGTGTCGTTCTATATACCTACATGTGCTTGTAGGGTTGAGCAAAGCTCCTAGCCTCGCCTTCTGAACGTTCATAGATTGATGCAATGCCTCAATTCCCACGGTCTCAACATTATAAATTTTGTTTTGTGTCTGAACGACAACTCCACTTATTGTCGTTGACCAAATTTGAAGGGAGGATGGTCTGGGGTACAAGATGGACATGGGCTAATTCGGGTATGCCTAAGTTAAATGATTCAAGAAATATAACTTGTAACCCAACACCCCCCGAGTTATTTCATGAATTCTGAAATTGTAACTGGATGAAATCGTGGTTGTGATGTCCGTAGAGTGGTGAAGGAGGCATTTTCGTCATTTACTTATATATATATATATATATATATGCGTTTTGGGTGAGGTGATATGTTACAACATATCACCTCACCCAAAACGCGGGTATAAAATGAAAGATGAAAGCTGTTTAAATCATATATATATATATATATATATATATATATATATATATATATATATATATATATATATATATATATATATTATATTTATTTATTTATATATATATATATATATATATATATATATATATGGAAATATCTATGTTTTTGACGTTGGTGCAGGGAGGAGGGCGGACAGGATAAAAATCGAGAAGATGGGAAGGAAAAGAAGGAAAGGGGAGGAATTGGAGGTGGTGGGAGAGACATACTATCCCGGGCACCAAAGGGTAACCCCCCTAGTAACCTTATATGTCGTTGTCATATCTCCCTAAGTATCTTCTCCAGTGTGGTGGAAATAGTGACGTCCAGTTCCCTCAGTCATTCCTCGTCGTTTGAGCTCTTTAGCTCAAGAACCTGCCACGTTCCATGTGTTTGGACCTTTTCTAGTGTTATACCAGGACTTATGTTCATGAGTCTCACACAATGCAGGCGATGAGTCACAATAACGTGGCTGAAGTATGTTGACCAGACCACACACTAGAAGGTGAAGGGACGACGACGTTTCGGTCCGTCCTGGGCCATTCTCAAGTCGATTGTCTTGAAACGTTGTCGTCCCTTCACTCTCACAATATGTGTAGCTGCTCATGATTTTTTTTTTTTTGCCCAAATTTCTCAAACACGAACGCTGTGCAGCTGAAGCATAAGCTCCTGATGTTATTCTACTGATGTGTGCTCTTTGGCATTAGATATTTGGTTATGTCTATCTCCGGGTCTTTCTGTTTCTCTAATGCAAGAATGTGCATTTTGCTCCTTCATCCTATACAGCTGAACTCTGCATTTGGCTTTGTTAATATCTAGCAGTCATTTTTCAGACCACATCTGTAGAGTGTCCAAATCCGGTGACAGTATATCAGTCTGTCTGTATCTTGACTCTTCTTGTTAGTTTTCCCTCGTCTGCGAACATTATTATGAAGGAGCCAGTTCCCTGTGTCAGGGCGATGACATGTATTAGAAATATGATGGGGCTCAGAACCGACCCTTGTGGTACTCCACTCGTAACCTCTCTTCTCTATGATATCTCCGCTCTCACTATAATCCCTGGTTTCCCTCCTGAGAGGTACTCTCTCCCCCATCTTTGGATGCCTCCCAATACTTATTGCTTATCTAGCTTGAGTAGGAGTAGCTTGAGTGAAGCCGTATCAAATTCTTTCTGACAGTCGAGGAACATGCAGTCTGAACCATCCTTCTTTCTCTTGTTTGACTTCTGTCGTGTTTTTGTAGAACTCCAATATGTTGGTTGAGCAGGATTTTCGTTTGAAAAAAATCATGCTGTTTTGTTTATAAACACATTTTGCAGTTCTAAATGTTCAACACTTACCTCGAATTATAATCTCTAGTTCTAGTAACTTGCAGGAGATATTTGTTAGTGACACTAGTCTGTAGTTTAGTGCTTATTGTCTTAGCAATACTTCCGCAGCCTTCTTTAGTACCCAAGGTAATATCATATCTGACAAAAGCTGTAGCTTTTATTGCATCTGATTCCTGTAGCTGTTTTCATTCTTTATCCTTTCCTCTTCTCCTTTTTATCTCTCTTTCGTATATAAGATCAATTTATCTTTCGTATATAGTCCTTATCTTTAACCTCCTCGACTTTCAACTCACATTTTTAATTTATATTCTGACTTTCTCTTTCACTTTGTCCTTGCACGACCTGTTAATTGTCTAGGACGGAGCCAAGAGTCCTCACTTCCTTCGTGTCTAGATATGTGGCCGAGTGTCTGATGATCACTCGTTATTGTGATTCGCTGTCTGCATATATATTAATATATTATGAAAGCGGTCGTTCTTGTAGCTATATTTGTTACTGAATATGACTAAAAGTGCTGGCGAAATATTTCTATCACGAAGCTTCTCTTTATTTCTAAGGTTATTTATATTTTATTCTAAAAATTACCTTATCAAAGTTCATTTTAGACTTTTCATTAACATTTCGATAATCTACAACTTAGCATCTTCAGCATCAGAGGGAATGATAAAGGGACAAACACAGCAATATATATATTCCATACACATGTGAGAACTGGGTCGACTGGGGCAGGATTTGTGGTGTAAACTTGTAGTTCACATTTTGCTCAAGAACATACCTAGGTGTAAGATGGTTGATAATAATTGGAGGAGAGTGTTTGGCGTGTAATGCTTCTGCTATGTCAAATGTCCTTTTATCGCTGCTTGTGTCGGTTATTGCGGTGTTGCTAGTCAGGATATCTCTGGTGATGACCTGGATGTGTATCTAAATTAAAGGATCATTTATTTAGTCTTGTTGCTTGGGCATCATCAGGCACGTCGCAAGAGATACTGTTCAGCCTGTATATTTAGAGCATTTGAAGGGAACTCTCGGCGTAAAGCGCCAAACCACTACGACTATATAGCACGAAGCTGACAGTGGTGTAGTTGGCATCCAAGGCAAAGGTCATATTAGTTGGTTTCCAGGCGTTCCGTTTTGTGCCATGAGAGCTCTGTTGAACAGGCTGGCGGTCTTCTCACTCTTGATGTATATGTTGAACTTTATTATCTTTATTTATCTTTATTTATCATTTTCCTCGTACAATTTATTTATAAACTTTATTTATCTGTTCACTGTTGGTCTAGTTTCTGTCGACAGCGTTTTTGAGGTTTTTTTCCTTCGTCTTTTCAGTCGTCAATTTTTGTTTCTTCATGTAATATAGCTCGAAAAGTGGGAGTGTTTCTGCAGTGTTGATTACATCGATGTACCATGACTGTTCCCTCCCTTTTGATGACGTATTCTATATAGTGCATATCAGTGGTTGACAAGAACCTGCCTCACTTAACTAAAAGTAAATTCCTTCGGAGAATTCGGAGACTTAAGTTTGAAAGTGCACATGTTATCCACGGAGAAAATGTGTTGAGGTCAACCTTAGCCAACCTGTTCGTGCATGTGGGGCTCTAGCTGGTGAGAGGACGAGGCGGGTTTCCAGATCTGTGAGTGTTGACAGTCATGTCCAGATTTGGACTTTCCTCCAGCTTTGGCAGGTTAAGTCCAAATCTTTCGGCAGTAATAGTCTCGCCCATTTTGTTTACCTTCGGTTTCAGTTCGGAAGTAGCATTCCGAGTGATCACTTAGAATTTTATTTGGTCGGAGAGGATGAGGTTTATTTTCTCGATACATTCATTCTTTTTGAGAATGAGGTATTTTGGCGACTAATCACTATACCTGACAACAATTTCTCCAACTAAGAACCTTCTTGCGAAGGTTCTTAGTTGCATCTTCGAGCTCAGGAGACAGTATGGTGCTTCCGTAGCTACCTTGAGTCTTTCCTCCCCGTCCCAGAAGCTCTGCTTGTGTTGTAGCCATAGTGGGGGCCCTCTTGTGTGTCTCAAGGGTCGAATATATCATTTAGCAGCATCTACAACCCCATCTTCAGGGCCATCTCACCTGGTCTGGACATAACGCCACAATTTATGCCCAGATTTAAGAGAATTATTTGATCCTTAGTGAGGTTGATTCTGGCGAGATTAAGGAAGACATCTCTGGGACACACACACACACACACACACACACACACACACACACACACACACACACACACACACACACACACACACACACACACACACACACACCCACACCCACACCCACACCCACACCCACACCCACACCCACACCCACACACACACACACACACACACACACAAACACATATGATAGAGCCCAGTAGGCTCAGGAAACTGTACACCAGTTGATTGACAGTTGAGAGGCGGGACCAAAGAGCTAAAACTCAACCCCCGCAAGCACAATTAGGTGAGTACAATTAGGTGAGTACATACACACAGGAGGAAAACAACAGTGAAGGAACAAGTGATGAAACTTAGAACGGGTGAGGACAAATACACAGAGATTGACAAAGAAGTGTGTGAAGAACTCAACAAGAGGTCTTCACAATAGAACAAGGAGAGGTCACTGCGCTAGGAGAGGTGGCAGTAAATCAGGCGGCCTTGGAAGGGTTCGAAATTGCAAGAGATGAAGTCAAGAGGCATCTGTTGGATCTGGACGTGAGAAAGACTGTTGGCCCGGACGGAATCTCACCATGGGTATTGAATGAGTGTACAAGAGGAACATACACGGAACGGCTGTTCCGTTCCGTACATGTATATGAGTGGGATTGGGTGAATATAAATAGGAGCTGCCTCGTATGAGCCAATAGGCCTTCTGCAGTTACCTTTGTTCATATGTTCTGATGTTCAACCTCGAGGAGACAAAGTGTATATGAGAAACTACACACACACCATAAGATATGGGTGTACCTTGGACGCTCCAGCCTCACGCACAATCCTGATTGTTAATAAATACAATTCAACCCCAAAAACAGAGGTGTACATAGTAATTCGATAGCATATCATATAATACAAAAAAATAATAACAATGTTCTCATACCATCACCTCAACACTATTATGTTTTCCCGTGGATGAATTCTTTGAATGTTTATAACGAAACGACCAGAGAATTGAAACTGTATACATGGAATAATGAGTAAACTCACTCCACAGTAAACAACATATTTACAACCATCAAAAATAAGAATCATTAAAAGTCAATAAGAGCCTCTTAAGAGTCTACAAGAGCCACCAAGAGCTACGAAGACTCACCAAGAGCCACCAAGAGTTTACAAGAGCCACCAAAAGTCTACAAGTGCCACCAAGAGTCTACAAGAGCCACCAAGAGTCTACAAGAGCCACCAAGAGTCTACAAGAGCCACCAAGAGTCTACAAGAGCCACCAAAATCTACCAAGACGCACCAAACGGCAAATATCCATAGCATCAACCAGGAGGACAACGGTCCTTCTCTGTTGAAAACCAGTGACTGAATTTCGTTTTCTTTGACGTTCTTGCAATGCCATTCACCCTCGATTTTCTGGGTCTTCTGCTCTCTGATTGGCTGGTTAATAAGACCTCTTGTGACTTGTCTATTTATAATTAAGTGGGAATCTTACTGGATAGATTTTAAGACTTTAAATGTGTGTGTGAATTGCCAAGCAGGATAGACACACACGACGTCCTACTTGGATGACAGTGTGGATGTCGCCAGAAAAAAAGAAATATATTTACAGGGTCAACAGAACTGAAGTACCACCACCGGCTGTGTCGTGTGTGTGTGTGTGTGTGTGTGTGTGTGTGTGTGTGTTGTGTGTGTGTGTGTGTGTGTGTGTGGTGTGTGTGTGTGTGTTGTGCTTGCGGGGGGTTGAGCTTTGGCTCTTTGGTCCCGCCTCTCAATCAACTGTCAATCAACTGGTGTACAGGTTCCTGAGCAACCCGTCCTCGCAAATTCGTATAGTCAATATTGACTTATTAAATACGTGCATAGGTGACATACTAAACATAATAGTTTACCTTGAAAAGCTTCATAGAAAACACCGACCTTACCTAACCTTGTTAGTATGTTAAGATAAACATCTTACAGCTTCGTAATTTCAATTGTTACTTAACCTATTATAGGTATAGGTTAAGTAATAATTGTAATTACGAAGCAATAAGATGCTTATCTTAACATACTAACAAGGTTAGGTAAGGTCGGTGTTTTCTATGAAGTTTTTCAAGGTAAACTATTATGTTTAGTATATCACCTATGCACGTATTTAATAAGTCAATATTGACTATACGAATTTGCGAGGACGGGTTGTCCTGAGCCTACTGGGCTCTATCATAACTACATTTGAAACTGTGTATGGAGTCAGCCTCCACCACATCACTTCCTAATGCATTCCATCCGTTAACTACTCTGACACTGAAAAAGTTCCTTCTAACGTCTCTGTGGCTCATGTGGGTACTCAGTGTCCACCTGTGTGTGTACTCACCTAGTTGTGCTTGCGGGGGTTGAGCTCTGGCTCTTTGGTCCCGCCTCTCAACCGTCAATCAACAGGTGTACAGGTTCCTGAGCCTATTAGGCTCTATCATATCTACACTTGAAACTGTGTAGGGAGTCAGCCTCCACCACATCACTTCCTAAAGCATTCCATTTGTCAACCACTCTGACACTAAAAAGTGTGTGCGTGTGTGTGTGTATTCACCTAGTTGTACTCACCTAATTGTGCTTGCGGGGGTTGAGCTCTGGTTCTTTAGCTCCCGCCTCTGCCCGCGTGTATGTGTGTGTGGTGTGTGTGTGTGTGTGTGTGTGTTGTGTGTGTGTGTGTGTGTGTGTGTGTGTGTGTGTGTGTGTGTGTGGTGTGTGTGTGTGTGTGCGCGCATGTGTCTGTGCCGTGTGCGCTATGAGGCCCACGAACGCGCGTGCGCTCGCAGCTATCAGATAAGCTTATAGAGAGACATATAAACATCCCCCTCACCAAAACTCTGTGGCATAAATACACGCATTGTGAATCACGTTTAAACTCAAATTATACGCTATCAGGCCTCCGGGAATATATTATGGCAATGTATTATGCAAATCTGGATATTCATATTTAAATCAAAAGGAACCCGTGATGGGTTTATCCTGCCTAGCGATGAAGAGCAGGTTGACGAGGCGGGTGGGAGGCGCCCTCGTGGGGTGTGTATGTGGACTGATTACAGGCTCACCCACCGATGGTATAGATAGGAAGGCAGGAAGGGATAGAAGATGGGAGGGGAAGAGGGAAAAAGAAAGATAACACGAAATATTATCCTGCAATGAGATAGGGAGGGTGAGTGAGGAATCTTGTCCGCCATGAAGACCTGGAGAGAGAGAGTCTGAGGTCTGTAAGCGTGATAAAACTATGAACTGTGAACTTTGCAAGTCAATACAAAAAACGAATACATAATATATTTCATTGCGTGGTAAGACGTTCTGTGGAGCGTCCGTGACCTGACCCCGCCAGAGAAGGTTAATCTTCTCATACACAGAGTGGAGTGTGTCCACCTTGGAGCCCCTCGCCCTTCACCGAAACCTGCAGTTAATTGGAACAGCCGAGAGATCAAACACCGAGACGCAGACAAGACCTGCCGGCGCCGGCTGATCGGTGCAGGTCTCAACCTATTGTGTGTCTTGACAGATCCTTCAACACTAATTTATGCCCTGAAATTGAGAGTTTATGTGAGTTTTAGTAGGATGTGTGTGTGTGTGTGTGTGTGTGTGTGTGTGTGTGTGTGTGTGTGTGTGTGTGTGTGTGTGTGTGTGTGTGTGTGTGTGTGTGTGTACTCACCTAGGGGTGTTCGTAGGGTCGAGTATTTGCTTTTAAGCCCCGCCTTCCGACCATCAGTAGTTTAATGCACTGACTCTTTTTCACTCGTTTTTATTATCATATTTACATGTAAATTTGTGTATTGAATTGGCTGCGACAACTTTCGCATGTACTCCGTTCCCCGTATTTGCGATTCTGAGATTGTAAAAGTTCTTTCTGACATCTCTGTGGTTCTTCTGTGCTTCCAGTTTCCAATTATGTCCTCTCGTTCCACGGTTCCTTAATTTGAACATCGCTTCTATATCTAATTTGAAAATTCCCTTAGTATCTTGCACATCGTTATCATGTCCATCTCTCCAGTGTAGTGAGGTCCACTACCCTCAGGCTTTCTTCATAGTTCAGACCTCTTAGTTCAGGAACGAGCCTTGTTGCATATATCTTTACCTTTTCTACATTTTCTTCGTGCATCTTTAGCTAGAGGTTCCATGCCGGGTCAGCATACTGAAGAATGGGTCTCACAATGGATGTGGACAGCGCTCAGAAGGGACATTTGTCCAAAATGGTGAAGGATAATGGGACGTTGGCCAGTATGACATCTGCTGCCCTCGTTATCCTGCTGATGTGTGCCTCTGGTGTTATCCTGCTGATGTGTGCCTCTGATGTTATCCTGCTGATGTCTGCCTCTGATGTTATCCTGCTGATGTCTGCCTCTGGTGTTATCCTGCTGATGTCTGCCTCTGGTGTTAGGTCTCCAGTTATGTCCACTTCTAAGTCTTTCTCTTTTCAAGAAGTTTGAAGTTGCCCTCCCCTCATCCTTTTCTGTATTTTAGTCCTCAGTTCTGATTCGTCTCATTAGCTTAGCATTGCCAGGAAACATACATAAGAATGTGCTTACTTCCTCTGTTAGATCGGTGACATATATTAGGAATAGGATGGACCACAGTACCGACCCTTGAGGCACCACTCGTTATATCCATTCTGATAGAGCTCCTCTTACTATGACGCGTTGTCTTCTTCCTGAAAGGTACTCCTTCGCCCACTTAAGTGCTTTCTCCAATACATCAGCCCGTTTTACGAGTTACATAGGAGTCGCTTTTGAGAGACACTGTCAAAAGCTTTTGACAATTCAAGAAATTTCAGCCCTCTCTATTCTGTTTAATTGTTGGCATCTTGTCATAGATGTCTAATAAGTTGGTCAAGCAAGATTTTCATTGCTGAATCCATGTTGATGCTTGGATATAAAATTTGCATGTTCTAAGTTTAGTCACACGAACTTGTGTGTGGTGTGTGTGTGTGTGTGTGTGTGTGTGTGTGTGTGGTGTGTGTGTGTGTGTGTGTGTGTGTGTGTGTGTGTGTGTGTGTGTGTGTGTGGATGCGGGTACTTGACGAGGGGCGTGGCCACAAACTATCATACACGCCGCCTAATTCCTATTCACGAAAATATCATTAGCAAACACATTTATCTTACATTAAATTCGTATTTTTCTCCTGATCAGCGACGCGACGGACAAAACGCCTGTACTCGCGTCTTCAACAACTGACAGCAAGACGTTACTGTGATTAACAACACAAAAACCACAGGCGTCGACTCGGCCAATATCCAGCTACAGAAAACCAAAAGAATATTATTGAAGGTCCTGGAGACGTGGAGAGAGACGTCATAGACGCACGCAAGTTGGTGATAAGGAGAGAGAGAGAGAAAGGAAACACAAATCCAGACACTCGCCCCAGGCGCAACAAAAAGACCGGGCCACACAAGCCACAACAAGCATAGAAACTGCCGTTTACCGGACAGTGTTGGGAGTAAGAAGTTAAAAAATGCAGAAAATAACTTGAAAAATAAACATTTCTTGCATAATATTCAAGTTAGAAAGGAATTTATTGTTGTACTTGACGGCCAGCGAGGGACCGGCAGGCGGGCAGACAGGCAGGTAGGCAGGCGGGCAGGCAGGTAAGCAAGCAAGCAAGTAGGTAGACAAGCAAGCAGGCAGATAGTCGGACGAGTAGACGGTAGTGGTACGGTGGGATAGTCTAAAATCCCAGCCGAGCCAGTAGGATGTAAGGTTACATTAAACTGTTGGAGTTAGGACTGGCTCCCAGACAGTCACAGGTCTACATATGCCAGGAAACAGGAGGGTCGGTATTGACCGCTAAGAGAGTGGGGCCTTGGAGCTAATACCCGTTCTTGAAGCACTCATACATGAGCACACATACTGGCGACGAGAAGAGAACGTTGAGCCTTTCTCAATACATAGGTTCAATAGGAAAAAGATGAGAAACACGAGGAATGAATGTCACTCAAGTAACTAAACACACACACACACACACACACACACACACACACACACACACACACACACACACACACACACACACACACACACACACACACACACACACACACACACACACACACACACACACTGTGAGGGGGGGGGGAGACAGCAGAGTGGCGAGATGTCATCAGCGGAGCCCCACAGGACTCTGTTCTGGGACACATCTTGTTTCTAATATATGTAAACGATCTTCCAGAGGTATAGACTAATTCCTCTCAATGTTTGCTGATGATGCAAAAATTATGAGAAGAATCAAGACAGATGAGGATAAAGACTACAGGATGACTTCGACAAACTTGAGGAATGGTTTAGAAAATGGATACTAAAGTTCAACTCAGGAAAGTGTAAAGTAATGAAATTAGGCGTAGGGAGCAGAATGTTGAACATAAGGTACCATCTGGGAGGTTAAATCCTGCAAGAGTCAAATAGAAAGATCTGGGAATTGATATCACACCGAACCTGTCCCCAGAGGCCTACATCAAAACGATATCATCAGCGGAATATGCTAGCTTGACCAACATAAGAACTGACATTAGAAACTTGTGTAAGGAATCGTTCAGGATCTTGTATACCACTTATGTCAGACCAAACTTGGAGTATGCAGCTCCAGCCTGGAGTCCATACCTAGTTAAACACAAGACAAAGTTATAAAAAGATTCTGTGGTATGCCACCAGACTAGTCCCAGAACTGAGAGGCATGAGCTACAAGGACAGGCTAAGGGAGCTAAACCTCACGTCCATGAAAGACAGAAGATTAAGGGAAGACATGATAACTACCTATAAAATTCTCAGGGGAATTGACAGGGTGGATAAAGACAAACTCTTCAGCACGGGTGGAACATGAACAATGGGACACAGGTGGAAACTGAGTAACCAAATGAGCCACAGAGACATTAGAAAGAATTTTTTTCAGTGTCAGAGTAGTTAACAAATGGAATGTTTTAGGCAGTGATGTGGTGGAGGCTGACTCCATACACTGTTTTAAATGCAGATTTGATAGAGCCCAGTAGGCTCAAAAGTCTGTACACCAGTTGATTGATGGTTGAGAGGCGGGATCAAAGAGCCAAAGCTCAACCCCCGCAAGCACAACAAAGTGAATACACCTTGAATTACTTCTCACGCAAATTTCTCCAGTCTAGGAATCGTAAACGAGCGGAACGGACTGGATAAGGAAGTTGTCGAGGCCAATTCGATACGCAGTTTTAAATGTAAATATGATACAAATAAAAAGAGTGAAAAAAGAATCGGTGCACTGAACTATTAATGGTGCGGACGCTGTGCCAAGTTAGCAGAGTACACACACTCATAAGGTGTGTGTACTTGACATGAGATATTAAAGTAGAGGGAAGTCTCAAGAAAGGTCCCATGAGGCTCCTTGCTTAGGCCTATTTTGTTCCTGATAAATGTAAATAGTCCGGCAGAGACAACAGGATCATTCACATATCTCTTTACCGATGATCAAAAGTAATTATCACGAGAAGGCAACTGGATGAGAGAGAACCGGATGCGCTGCAAAACTGGTCAGAAGGAAGGTTGCTAGACTTCAACCCGGTCAAACGCAAAGTAACGAGAATAGGAGTGAAAGACTGGGTCAGTGCAGACTGTAAGAGCGATGACTCCGGGAAATGAAAGAAGGGAAAGACCTAAGGATCCTGTATAACATGGAACGCGTCGGCAAAATAACATGTGTAGCATATGTGTATTTGTCGAGTACCGGAGAATTTTCCAGGTTCCTAGATCACGAGGCCTTCCGAGTCATGTGGCCATCACAGGTAAAACACAGCCCCGGTCTGGTGTCCCCAGGTAAGACTAGGGGAGAGAATTTTGTTGACCAGACCACACACTAGAAGGTGAAGGGAAGACAGCGTTTCGGTCCGTCCTGGACCATTCTCAAGTCGATTGTGATGAGGAATTGATTGATAAAGATTAAGCCACCCAAGAGGTGGCACGGGCATGAGTAGCCCGTAAAGTGTGATGAGGAAGTAGAGACAGACAATAAATAGGCAAGAGAGGGGTGAGGAGCAAAGGTGTAGTGGAGGGGACAGTAGGAAAACAAAACGCAGAGGGCCTATTGGCCCATGCGAGGCAGCTCCTATTAACCACCGAATGAGGAGATAGTAATTGAAATAAGAAGAGGATAGGGAGAGAACTCCACCCTCACCGTATTGGAGGAAAGAAGAAATAGTGGAGACATGATAACAACGTATAAGATATTGGGGAGAGTTGATGGAGTTCACAAAGATTTCAGTGTTCGAAATGAAAATCTGTAGGGAACCAATCCAAGGGAACACCGGTTGACGCTGGAAACACAAGTGAGTGGATTTCCTGCTACATTCGGGTGCAGGCAAGCACAAGTAGGCTGACAACAGGCTAGTGCGTTCCGAGCTTGTACTGACAAGTTGGTGTAAACTGACAACACAAGCGGGTGCAGGCTGGACGTAGACTCATGATACCCAACAACGTAGAATCAGGCGTAATTCTACGCAGTGTGTTTGAAGGCTGACGTATGCAAAAGTAGAAACGATGAAAGCCCAGCCGGTACAGGATGAAGAAGGTCCGGTACATTCACGGTACGTCTCTTGTGTGTGAGGTGTAGAGGGAGGGAGGCAGATGACGCCGCCGCCAGTATGTTCCTGTGTAAAATCATAATAGGATTACTGGCAAAGTGCGAACTCCTATTATTGCCGGCATTAATCATCCCGACAGTGCACTTTGTTCCCTAAATTTATTCCAGCGAGGTTTTTGTCTTGGTGCAAGCACGACCCGACCAGCCACGACCGCCGCCGCTAATGGCTGGGGGCTATAGTACTGGTTGTTAATTGCTGGGGGCTATCGTAATGGTTGTTAATGGCTGGGGGCTATCGTAAGGGTTGTTAATGGCTGGGGGCTATCGTAATGGCTGTTAATGGCTGGGGGCTATCGTACTGGTTGTTAATGGCTGGGGTTGTCATACTGGTTATTAATTGCTGCGGGGCTATCGTAATAGTTGTTAATGGCTGGTAGCTATCGTAGTGGTTGTTAATGGCTGGGGGCTATCGTAAGGGTTATTAATGGCTGGGGACTATCGTAATGGTTGTTAATGGCTGGGAGCTATCGTAGTGGTTGTTAATGGCTGGGGGCTATAGTAAGGGTTGTTAATGGCTGGGGGCTATCGTAGTGGTTGTTAATGGCTGGGGGCTATCGTAGTGGTTGTTAATGGCTGGGGGAATTGTAGAGGTTGAAATTGTTCATTCCATTTTCCCACTACTCTTACGCAAAAAGAAAAAAAAAACATTCTAACATCTATATGACTCATCTGATACTCTTGTAATATCCATAATGAAACGTTGTCTGGTCCAATAACTTTAGTTTGGTCTACTGTTTCTTGTGGTTCCCCTACTTCCTTTGCTGTTACTTCAGCACTTATCACTCATCCTGGGTTGTCTCCTTTTCTAGAACTGGAAGCTGTTCAGGCTTATTTGTGAGCATTTCACGGAAGCTGGCATTGAATTCCTCACAACTGACCTTATTTCCAGCATATTCACCTCTTTTCGTAATCTAGTCACTGGGTATTAACATGTAGAAGATTTGGTTGCTTCTTTGCTTTAGAAACAATATTATTTTCATAGTTTCTTTCCGGCACTCTAATTATATTTATGTATGTGTTCCTAGCTATGCTTCATCAATTCCGGTTTTCCTGTCCTTTGACCTCTGTATTTCCTCCACTCCCTCTTGCTTTCGTTTTCGTGGTGTGTGTGTGTGTGTGTGTGTGTGTGTGTGTGTGTGTGTGTGTGTGTGTGTGTGTGTGTGTGTGTGTGTGTGTGTGTGTGTGTGTGTGTGTGTGTGTGTGTATACACATGTATATTGCACCAAATAGCCAGAACGCACTACCTGGCCCAGTATGTCTGTGTGTATTCACTATTTGTATTTATTATTTCTGACTGCAGAATCGAGCTATTAGCTCTTGGACCCTGCCTTTCTAACCAATCTATTTTTCCTCTATTATATCTATTACTATAAATATAATAAAATATAATAAAGCTTCATTATACAGCTTCGTCTTAGTCACAAGCGAAACACAGCTTCGGTATACAGCTTCACCCGTAGTCACACGCGAAACACAGCTTCACCATAGTCACAAGCGAAATACAGCTTCATTATACAGCTTCACTTGGCCCTGTGCCAGCAGCTCTCAAAATATCGATGCTTGAAATTGCAAGAAGAAACACCCCACTTTGGACCAAATGTCACGCTTGCCCAGTTTTAATGTTCTTCGTCGTTTCTCTGCCAATTGTCCTCCCAATTTCCATTCCTATTTTCCAGCTTGTGACCAGTTTCTTGTGTGACTTGTGTACCCAATTTCTTTTACATTTCACTGTAGATTGCCCTCTCAATATCCATGTCTGGTCATTTAGTTTTTATTTTTCCCAATATATTCTTTATACCAATTTCTCCTTACCATTCCTCTTATAATTTGTCAATTCCTTTTTCAATTGTGTGCCCATTTACCGTCCATTTATCTTTATCCGAATTTATTCACATTTACTTGATAATTCCTCTCATTGCTCTGCTCATTCTCCTCCCAATTTCTTTATATAATTCCATCCTATTGCCATTCCAATTGGATCACATGATCCTGCCAATTCCCTCTTCCAATTTCCATGCCCATCCCTCACGAAATTTCAATGTTCATTTTGTACGTGGATATCAACACGCACAGCAATTTCAAAACCAATTTTTTCCCGTCTCTGGAGCTCTTTCGCTGAAAAGTATTTTCCAGCTGAAGGTTGAAGTCTCTGGTAATAAGGGTTAAGGAGACGGATTTGTTCAGTTAAATTTTCAAGTTGAAAATATTCTTTTTTCTTCTTGTCTTTGACGTTGAGAATAAAAGATTTTTAAGTTGTTGGTCAGAATTATGGCTTTTATGTGGATCACTTGTTTGGATTATTATGGATAAGGTTTTAGTTTTTTTTATGGATCAGTTGTTTTTCGTGTGTTAGGTTTGTGTTTTTTATGGGTCAGGTTTCTGGGTTTCTATGGATCAGGTTTATGGCTTATGTCAAGACTCAAAGGTTTATAATGTTTCAAAGTTCTTGTTAAGTTTCTGTTTTTAATTATAAAGTTTGTCACTTTATCACTCTATACACAATAGTCACCTTATCATCAACACACACACAAATTACACCATCATCAACCCCACTATATATATAAAATTATAAAAATATATTGGAGAGAAACACAGATAAATATCACATAGCATGAAAGACCCATCCTGCCAGTTGGCTCTCTCCGTGTCATATATTGACTTACTGAAGTCTACCTGTCTGTATTTACCTTACAGCTTGGGCTGGAGGCAGGGCAGGAGGCTGGGCAGGAGGCAGGGCAGGAGGCTGGGCAAGAGGCAGGGCGGGAGGCAGGGCAGGAGGCAGGGCAAGAGGCAGGGCAGGAGACAGGGCAGGAGGCAAGGCTGGAGTCAGGGCAAGAGGCTGGGCAGGAGGTTGGGCAGGAGGCAGGGCAGGAGGCTTGGCAGGAGGCAGGGATAGAGGCAGGGCAGGAGGCAGGGCCCGAGACAGGGCAGGAGGCAGGGCTGGAGGCTGGGCTACACTAACCCAATAGCGTGATCACCTGGACCAGCCAGGTACAATACTGAAGCAGGATGCTTAATTTCAACATTGATGGAGCGACCCACCGCCCTGTGCTACAATTATGGCTAGAATTAATGTGAAAAGTGCATGAGAGAGAAGGGGGTGTGGTGGTCCCAGCGGTGGGTGCGGTGGTCCCACGGTGGGTGTGGTGGTCCCAACAGTGGGTGCGGTGGTCCCAACAGTGGCTGTGGTGGTCCCATCAGTGGGTGTGGTGGTCCCAACAGTGGCTGTGGTGGTCCCAACAGTGGCTGTGGTGGTCCCAACAGTGGGTGTGGTGGACCCCAATGAGGGTGTGGATGTAGTGGCCCCCCACGGTGGGCGGATCCTATTGGTCAGGCGGTTGTGGGCGGTGTATGCCCAGAGAGGGCGTTGCAGGGCTGAGATGGGTGTGTCTGGTAATGGGTTGTGGCTGATATGGGTGGGGCTGGAGTGGGCGTGATATAGGATTTATTTGGGCGAGGGTGGGCGTGGGCTGGGATGGTGTAGAAGGGGAGCCAATGTATTCAGCATGAGATAGATAATGGCAATTTTCCTTTGATTATTACCAGATAGATAACTGATAAAGGCTGGACCATTAATATTAGCGGTGAAAGAAGGTTGAAGGAGCAATTATAAACCAGGAACCCATAAACGATACCAGTCTTCATTTAATTACATTCGTATCCTTAAGGTAATCTGATTTTGGCGGGCTTCTTCCAAGTCACTTCATGACTCGTTCCTAGTTATTATAAGACTCGTTGCCAGTTACTACAAGACTCGTTCTCAGCCCAAGATACCACGCTCGCCCGAGGGACTGCAGGCAGAACGAGTGGGTCTACAATACCACTACCTTCCACAGTGTGGTAGGAGGTGGGGAAGCGCTCGTAAAGTGCTCGGGCGAAGATTAGTGAGCTACGAGCCGTTGTGCCCAACCGTCTTGTCAACTGAGACACCTTAATGTTTTGTCCGTCTGTGGAGGAAGACCAATGGTACATTGTGATGCAAATTATGATGAGTGATCTTGTTGGGTGGGATGTTGGTGTGGGTGGTGGTGTGGTGGTGGTGTGGAGGGTGGTGTGGCGGTGGATGGTGGTAGTGGTGTGGTGTTGTGTGGTGTTGTGGTGGGGTGTGGTGGGTGGTGTGGTGGTGGGTGGTGTGGTGGTGGATGTTGGTGTGGTGGTGGGTGGTGGTGGGTGGTGGTGTGGTGGTGGTGGTGGGTGATGGTGTGGGGTGGCGGTGGTTGGTGGTGAGTGGTGGTGTGGTGGTGGTGTTATTCACCGGTGAAGGAATTTCAAACTTATCCCCAAATTAGAGACCTTCCATGTGAAGAGAGAATGAAAAAGGAATTTAGGATCTCTAGAACGACGAAGAGCTATGGGTGACATGATCAAAGTGTCCAGGTGGATGAATGGGCATAATAAGGGATATTAAAAAAGTGTTAAATGTATAACACAATAACAAAAATTTATATCTACGAAACAATGTATATAAGTTGGATAAGTTTAGATTCAGGAAAGACCTGGGTGAATTCTGGTTTGGAAACT
>WNGS01161107.1:6957880-6980380 GCA_020271785.1 Procambarus virginalis
CAGCAATTTGTGAATGCAAAACCAAAATTTTAAAAAAGCTGTAGTTTACAACAAGATAGTGCCAGAACTAGGAGGTTTAAACTACGAGGACAGGTTAAGATAGCTAAATCTCACTATCCTAGAGGGTAGAAGAAAGATGGGAAATGATCACAATATAAAAGATATAGGAAAATACTAGGCGAACAAAGGTAACCTTTTTAAGTTGAGAAAGTAGGAATAAAGGGCATAAGTGGAAGCTGGAAAAGCAAATGAGTTCATGAAATATGAGAAAATACTCATACTTGACATTCTGAGAGCAGACAAGGCTACCCGTCTGCCAGCCGCAGAGTTGCATACCCCATCTGTGTAAACAGAGACCACGACGCCGAGGTGAACCTACCGGAGAGAGGCAGGATTCAGGGAGGACACTGTGATCATTTGGGTTATCATGGCAAGGAACACCACCAACTTGAGCAGAGAACCACGCCACACTCGGAGTGATGGAACACAACCCAATCACCCGCAGTGGCCCAGATCAGAAAACGTCAACAAGTGTCGCAACTCAGGAGGTGGCCACCCACACCAAAGTGGTGCTACTGCTTCTCCCACTCAAATCAGATCAAGCTGTGAGTGTGGAAAACTACGTCATTTTTTCATTGACGAGATCACCGACAGCAAATAAAAGTGCTGTAAGAGGGGTCTTAGCTGGGTACTTGACACTATTAAAGAATACCCTTAGCCGGGTACTTGATGCTATCGACAGTACCCTTAGCTGGGTACTTGACACTATCAAGAGTACCCTTAGCTGGGTACTTGACACTGTTAAGAGTACCCTTAGCTGGGTACTTGACACTGCTAAGAGTACCCTTAGCTGGGTACTTAACTCTGTTAAGAGTACCCTTAGCTGGGTACTTGACACTATAAACAGTACCCTTAGCTGGGTACTTGACACTATCAAGAGCACCATTAGCTGGGTACTCATCTTTAAAATTGCTCATCTCATCTCGGTACTCATCTCGGAATATCTTGACTCGATTGTGAATTCAGATTTTTTTGTATTTATATTTTGGTTCTCATATCATGAAACGTAATGCGCTCATGACGCCATAATTACAAAAATCTACCTATCATACTTTGGCCATAATAGGCAAATGTGTATGTTGTTGGTGAGCAGCAGCAGCGGGTACCGACCATGCTTAGGGAACTGGGTGCCTCCCGCGCTAGTAACAGTCACGCCGCCCACTCCCACACCCCTCACGTCCAGGTCATGTCCTCTCTTTAATTCTCTCTCTTTCTATCTCTGACCTGACCCGGACTCTGCCGGGGTGAGGTCGGGACACTCACCGTTCCCAGAGAGAGAGAGAGAGAGAGAATACTTAACTGGGTAAGGGAGTACTAGAAGGAAAGAAAACAAAGGAACTTCTGTATCTTTAAACAGAGAGAACATCCATCAAGCGGACATAGGTTTGGAGAGTTAGAATGTTCCTCGCCAGGTCTGACGCTCCCACCCTTACCAGAATTCCAGGTCCCAGCTAACGTTCGTCTAGGATTCAACATCTGGGTTACACTGTGTCGCCCTAGCTAGCACGCCGTACTCTACCTCGGCCACCTAGGCCGAGTGTGGGTGCTCTTGGCCACCTATGGCTTCTCTCCCTTCTTAAGGCAGCCAGCCGGTCTCGACTGGAACGTCAGGCCAAGTTATTGTTATCTCGCAACAGAAAGGACGCTCCACCCCTGCTAGGATGCCTCGTCCCAGCTAGGGGTGAGGCATCACACAAGCTAGAAACCTGTGCCCCAGCTGGGGATGACTCGCCCCAACTAGGATGCCTCGCCGCACAGATTAGATGCCCCGGTTTCATAAATACTGCCCTACCCAAGCTAGGATGCCTCGTCCAAGTTCAGATGTTTCACACTAGCTAGGTTGTATCTAACTAGGATTCCCCGCCCTAGCTAGTACGTCACATGTGTTGGCATGCCCTGCCTTTGCTATGATGCCTTAGACTGTCCCGCTGTAGCTATGATACCCTAGAATGTCCCGCTTTAGCAATGATGTCCTAGCATGCCTCGCATTAGCCCCGATGCCACACCCAGGTAAGATGCCCCGCCCTAGCTAGGATGCCCCGCCCCAGCTAAGATGCCCCGCCCCCAGCAGGTCGGGGCAGCAGGCCGGGGCAGCATCCCGCGGCAGTATCGGCTCACCCTCCGAGCTGTGTACATCTACCCATGTGCGGCCGCCAGTCGTGTGTGCGTCTAGACCGTGTGCGTATGTGTCGTGTCGTAGCCGCTCGCCCTATCATCCCTTCGGCTCGTTACCCGTGAGTCTCCTGAGATAACTACTCAACCACAAGCTCCAATTCAAGTACGTGGTTACTGCACTCGTGCCAATTAAAGAGGGAAGAAGGGGGGACGAAAAAATAGGTATATTTACGTAGTTGAATTTTGTATAATTTGCTGAATTGATGGGCTTCAATGTTGTTTAAAAGACAGTGGAGTTAGGGGATGATTGTGGTACAGATCTGAACGGCGACACACCGCAAGGGTTACTGCTTCCTGTTGGTTCCGCAAGGAACCAGCGGAACCAACAGGGGCTTTCTACGGGAACAAACGGGAGGCTCCACATGTGAAATAAAACAAACAAGCCCCCCCCCCCCTTTTGCGGTACATACGGAGTCTATATAAAACCAACGGGAGCGCCGCCTCCCCTTGCGGTGCAAACAGGGCTTCAACAGGAACTACAGGGTATCTGATGGCCCTTAACGCCGAGCCTTGCGGAACGACCCGAGGGCAGTTTGGGGGATGACTGGGTGGGGGGTTAGGAGTGGGGGATGGGGGGTTAAGTTACAACTGTATCAATAGTTAAAATGTGTGGTATTCCTGGGTGCCACGCAGGTGTACTGAGGGTGCCACACAGGTGTACTGAGTGTGCCACACAAGTATACTGAGGGGTGCCACACAAGTATACTGAGGGGTGCCACACAAGTATACTGAGGGTGCCACACAAGTATACTGAGTGTGCCACACAAGTATACTGAGGGTGCCACACAAGTATACTGAGTGTGCCACACAAGTATACTGAGGGGTGCCACACAAGTATACTGAGGGTGCCACACAAGTATACTGAGGGTGCCACACAAGTATACTGAGGGTGCCACACAAGTATACTGAGGGTGCCACACAAGTTTACTGAGGGTGCCACACAAGTATACTGAGGGTGCCATACAAGTATACTGAGAGTGCCACACAGGTGTACTGAGTGTGCCACACAAGTATACTGAGGGTGCCACACAAGTATACTGAGGGGTGCCACACAAGTATACTGAGGGTGCCACACAAGTATACTGAGGGTGCCACACAAGTATACTGAAGGTGCCACACAAGTATACTGAGAGTGCCACACAAGTATACTGACAGTGCCACACAAGTATACTGACAGTGCCACACAAGTATACTGAAGGTGCCACACAAGTAAACTGACAGTGCCACACAAGTATACTGAAGGTGCCACACAAGTATACTGAGGGTGCCACACAAGTATACTGAGGGTGCCACACCGTGTACTGAGGGTGCCACACAAGTGTACTGAGGGTGCCACACAAGTGTACTGAGGGTGCCACACAAGTATACTGAGGGTGCCACACAAGTATACTGAGGGTGCCACACAAGTATACTGAGGGTGCCACACAAGTATACTGAGGGTGCCACACAAGTATACTGAGGGTGCCACACAAGTATACTGAGGGTGCCACACAAGTATACTGAGGGTGCCACACAAGTATACTGAGGGTGCCACACAAGTATACTGAGGGTGCCACACAAGTGTACTGAGGGTGCCACACAAGTATACTGAGGGTGCCACACAAGTATACTGAGGGTGCCACACAAGTATACTGAGGGTGCCACACAAGTATACTGAGGGTGCCACACTGGATGTAATCTGTGAAAATGGTGATACTTCCAAGAAGAAAGTTCACTCAGGTGTCAGTAATGATATGTACTGCAATGATGAGTACTGCGTTGTACGTGTTACTGGAGTACGGAGTGTTCAACAAGCACGTTCTGCAGTAATACGCGGTGCGCATTACGTGATTAAAAATTCCTTCGGGAAGTGCATGAATTTACAAAGAAAGCCGGCCATTGTGTGACGCCAAAATGTATATGGCAGGAAGCGTGTCGTACAGGGTGGAAGGGAGGACATACTGGGTCAGCTGGGACCTAACGAAGCTTGGAAGATCGTTACAGAATAACTGATCAATAATGGCCTCGGAAAGAAATGAATCTCTTTAAGAGGTTCACATCAAAGGGCAAAACACGTTATTTATAAGAGGAAGTTCCTTATCAAGAAGATGAATATGTTGCTTGCAGGATGCAACAATGATCTGAGGGTCTGCATGCGCCCTGCAGACTCTGCAGCTAAATATTACCAACACAACAAGACAGAATTTTAAAGAAATCAACTTACGCCTTGCGGAAAAAATATCGCCAGGCTCCAATCTAATAAATTGTGAGCAGCTCCAAAAAACTAAATTGTGTGCAAAGTCAAAGAAATATAAATTTTGAGCAGTTCTTGGATCTGAAATCGAAAAAAGGAGCTTCGAGAAACAAAATTGCGAAGTGGAGCTGTTAACGAGGCCTTCACCTGCCACAGTTTGCCCAGGACAAAGGGCCGCCGTACCCACACCACAAGTATCACCTCCCCAGGAACCTCGCACCGCAAACAAGCGAGGGTAGAGAAGAGGAGCTTGTAAGACGGTCGGGGATAGATACAAGACTCTCGCCCGACGGCCAAGAATCCTTGTAGGAAATAAAGTTGTTGGCCAGGTACTTAAAGTGACCATTTACATCTTGTATATCTCACACACACACACACACACACACACACACACACACACACACACACACACACACAGTGTAGGGACACAGTTTCAAGTGTAGATATGATAGAGCCCAATAGGCTCAAGATTCTGTACACCTGTTGATTGACGGTTGAGAGGCGGGACTAAAGAGCCAGAGCTCAACCCCCGCAAACACAACTAGGTGAGTACACACACACACACACAAGAGTAAAGGAGACAAGATCTCTACCTATAAAATTCTCAGAGGAATTGACAGGGTAGATAAAGATAAACTGTTTAACACGGGTGGTACGCGAACAAGAGGACACAAGTGGAAACTGAGTACCCAAATGAGCCACAGGGACGTTAGAAAGAACTTTTTTAGTTTTAGGATAATTAATAGATGGAATGCATTAGGCAGTGATGTGGTGGAGGCTGACTCCATACACAGTTTCCCAATGTAGATATGATAGAGTCCAATAGACTCAGGGACCTGTACAGCAGTTGAGTGACGGTTGAGAGATTCGAAGATTCGAAGCTCAACCGTTGCAAGCACTGCTAGGTGAGTACACACGTATGAATACAAAAATATTTTACAGTACACTTGTACAATTGTCAGTGGAACAGGGGTGTAATTCTGGAGCAAGAGAGTGTAGCCTACGAGACCAGGTGTAAGAGCGGGAGTGAAGCAATGCATTCATAATAAACCTAATGCATTCCATTTATTAACTACTCTGGTACTGAAAACCTTCTTTCTAATGTGTCTGTGGCTCATTTGAGTACTCAGTTTCCACCTGTGTCCCGGTGTTCGCGTACCACCCGTGTTAAATAAAGTCTTTATTATATCAATTCCTTGGAGAAACTTGTATGTGGTGATCATGTCTTCTCTAATTATTCTGTGTGTGTGTGTTGTAGTGTGTGTTTGTGTGCACTCACCTAGGTAGATATATCTATATATCTACTCTAAAGGCCGGCGGTGACGGTGAAGTCACCGTAACGCAGTATCCAGCATTAATAATACCAACACTATCCTCGCTGGGACGAGAGCCAGAGCGAGGCAGGCCGCAGGAAGGGCATTACTGTTAAAAGCAAATAAGACGGCCGTTTATTACACCCGAGTGAGATTTACGGCAATGTTAAGTCATTTGTCTTGGTGTGTATAAGTGACTTATGGGGCGTTAGTTATTGTGGTCCACGACAACGGCTGCGGAGGCGTTGAGCCTCTCCTGCGGGATATATGATGCTTATATGTTTCTGCAGAAACCAGCAGCTCTGTGACAAAATATTCATTCTTTATTCATTGGAACTTTTCACAGTCAAAATCCCCACTACCTGTGATGTAAAACAGTTAATATAAAACATTTATTGTTATAAAACTTAATTTATGTTATAAAAATAATTTGTTATAAAAATAATTTATATTAATAAACATTTTTCAAATAACATTTGATATATATATATATATATATATATATATATATATATATATATATATATATATATATATATATATATATGACAATGTCAGACCACGTCAGTACTCCTTCTGAAGATGTACTTCTTCTGAAGATGTATTAATATACGAAAGTACTTAAGGAAATTCCTGTTTCATTTTTCCTCCGTGGTCTGACATTGTCACATTTTTAATCACGTGTTTAATTTCGTGATACACACACACACACACACACACACACACACACACACACACACATATATATATATATATATATATATATATATATATATATATATATATAATATATATATATATATATATAGTGTTTAATGTACACATTATCAAAACTCAAATAACTGAATACAACTCTTGACTATATGTGCAGGAAGATGACGTCTGAGGTGTAAAACCTTACACATCATTTTCCTGCACATATATTCAAGTGTCGTATTCAGTTATTTGACTTTTGATATGGTGTTGATTAAATACGAAAGCGCTCATGTCCTTTCTGCTTTCATTTTGCCTTCGTGGTTAAATATTTCTACAGTGTGTAATACTACACAAATGGGATGGCTGTAATATCCCCAGCATGAAAGTGTTGACCAAGCCAGGGATGGTTGTAATAACCATTGGAGCGAACATGAAGGAAACTAAACGTCTACATTTAAATCTGGTTGGTAATACACTGGAAAAAATAATAATGAATTCTTAATTGTTAATGAAATAATTTAATAAAGTACAAAACACCAAATTTAATGAGTAGAAAAATTAAATTTAATGGGTAGAAAAATTACGCGGTCTCCACCGCGTAACGTGGTGGAGGTGGGGTCCCTTGATTGTTTCAAACGTGGGTTGGACATGTATATGAGTGGGATTGGGTGGTTATAAATAGGAGCTGCCTCGTATAGGTCAGTAGTCCTTCTGCAGTTACCTTTATTCTTATGTTCTCATGAAAAAAAAGTATAATTGAAAATCTTTTTCCATATGTAGAAAAGGAACGAACAATTGGAGGTTAATTTAACCAACTAAGTCATTTTAATGGTATTCAATTGAACTTAATTTAATTGTGAATCAATGATATACAATTTTAGCCAAATCTCCAAGTCATCTGACTTTTTTTAGTTATTTATTTACAAGAAGGAAAAATGGGTTATTAGAAATTTACATTATTAAACTGTCCAGTCTTGCAACGCCAGTAACAAACTTTGTGTTGAAATTAATTTGTCAAGCAAGAGACATGGACGCTTTGCTCTATGGAGATGGGTTTCTATATGGAAGTCATGTGTGATCAAATATCCTAATTCTAAAATTTCAATATTTCTCCTGCCAATATATCTGTTGTTTCAGTCAGAACAAGAAAATTACTACACAGTATATTAAATGTTAAATTAATAGGCAAATTTGATTTGACGGTGTTTTACAGTAAAATTAGAGGTAACACCAATTTTCCTGTTATATGCAAAATAGGGAAGACAAATATGTCTAGTATCTTTATAAATATTAAAGGAACTGGAGGGAAAATCTTAATTGAAAAAATTATCACCTTTTTTTATTAATGTTAAAAATATAAATATTTGCCTGTAAATAGTTAACCAAGCTGAACAGTGCCAAGTAACAAATATTAACGAAAGATCTGATGAAGTTCTCCTATAACACTGAAGGAACAAATGATAAAATTGTTAAGCCTAATCCCATAAATGTTGGTTGCCCAATAACGAAGTTAACAAAATCATTAATGTTATTCGTTCATATTACAATAAAATTGTTTTAATATTTTGTCACCGACATTTTCAACTGCAAATTTTGGGGAATATTTGTAATTAAAATAAGCTCGAAATAATTCGACATAAAACGCATTTTAAAGCAAAAACAAATCACATTTTCTAGAGAAATAGTTTAAAGCGTTGCTAAATTATCCAGTCAAAATTCACGACGAGATTAATATGCGTTTGCTACATAAGAACCTCAAGGGGATTCCAAGGATACAACATCAGTTTGACGTTATAACTGATTGTTTAAGTGGAATACTGAATCATGGGCGACAGTTTAAGTCAGATAACAAATTGTTAATCCATTTATCAAATAAATAACGGTGAAAAACTATATCCAGCCGCTTACTTTACCATTGTACAACTACTTACTTTACCACTGACCTAATAAAAGTCACACAACCTGATTTTTACTGAAATCCGACTGTACATGCACCTGAGTGCTTTGGGGTCTTGCGTCAAACTTGGATTGGCTTCAGTAGGGGCATCCAGACTCCCCGTGGTTTCAGTAGAAATCCGGTTGTATGACTTAGCAAGCCAGTGGTGGTAGAGTGGTGGAGTATGTAGCTTGGAGTGCCTTGGTCGCAAGTTTGAGTCAATCTAGAGCCCCAGTGGATTTTTTTCGCATTGATATATATGACTTTAGTGGGATTTTATGTGTATCAGCATTACTTTTGTTTGCAAATTTAAAATTATTTTTATTTGCACAATCAACATTATTTTTATTTGCACAATCAACATTATTTTTGTATGCAAAATTAAACATTTTTTTTATTTGTATAATAATTCATATACCATATGAAGAATAGGGACTAAACATTTTGCCAAATTAAAATGCAATATACCGAAATCACTCCGTATATATAGCATATATATAATGTAAGCGCATATATATAATGTAAAAGGGTCAATATCGAGGGGTTTTAATTTGCTACAGTCATTAAGGATCAATAGAATATTACTACCAAAGATTTATCGAGAACAGCTCCCTCTTTCCTTCTATTTAGTATAATTTTTGGAAGGCTTTTCATTTGATTTTAAGTCTTAGATTTTAAATCTTAGATATTAGATGTTAATTCTTAGATTTTAGATGTTAATTCTTAGATTTTTTATTTTAATTCTTCTGCTATATTTTGTTCTTGTTAGACCCCGTTTGATGTGTGAAGTTCTGTTTTGGTCGGCAAACTATAGAATGAACTTTAATTCACTTGAACGATAAAGTATACGATATCGGCGAAGGACGATAAAGTTAATCCCTTTAATTAGAAACCTTCCACATAATGAGAGACTGAAAAAGCTTAATTCATAATCGACTTGATAATGGTCCAGGACTGACCTAAATGTCATCGTCTCTTCAATTTCTAGTGTGTGGTTTGGTCAACACTTAATTTACATTCTCAAGAAAGGCTAAACTTGGCTGAAAATGACTTGACTGAAGTCAAGTAGATGAATGGGCGTAGCAAGATGGATATTAATACAATATTAAATATATCAACACAACATAGAACACGAAACAAAGGATATATATAAATTGGATGAGTTTAGATTTAGGAAAGACCTGGGTAAATACTGGTTTGGTAATAGGGTTGTTGATTTGTGGCTATTAGTTAACACGGTATAAGTAGAATCACATGACAACTTTAAATTTCCAGCAGCAGCATCCTGTTGCCTAACTAGAATTTTCGACTTTCCCTGACTACTACTTTTAAGTGATTTATAATTGTCCTTAGTTGCAAAATTAGTGTAAATTGCTAGAACTTATATAAATTACTTGAACAATATTGAGATGAATTAAGCCTGAAATTGTTTACCTTCAAACAACTGCTATATGTTGTAGTTTTTAGTCATAAAGAAATCTTAAATTCGCATCAAGTTTTCCAACTTTTAATAAAAAAGTAAAACTTTTCAACATTTCTGTAGGAAATTTCTGCCAGAGATAACTTCAGCACTGTGAAGGTCCAGCAGAGAGACGAAATTAAATAATAAATATGAAAAGGAAAATGATGTGTGGAAAAGCAGCCCGTCTTCTGCAGTTGTCACAACGTCATTAAACTGATGTGCTAAACCGCCAAACACACACCCAAACTACGACGTTGGTACAACGTTCGAACAAGTTTTAACACCTAACCAATTATAACAACCAATATAGCAAGTTGTAACAACGTTCTAATACGTCATAAACACGTTAAACCAAGATGTAACAACTTTATTACAAGTTGTAACAAGCGGGAAATAGAGACAGTTTCGGTTTGTGTTTCCAGAGAAATTGCCAGAACCTAACCGAGGACGCACGCATAGAAAACGTGACAATTTGTAAATTATGCAAGCCGCTATGATTTATAGTACATCATATTTTGGTCGTCGGGGATTTATACGTCGAAGTGCGATGTAGTATGCGAGAGGAGGGCAACCCAGAATGACTAACTTTCTGCGTGTTGAGCACTCGGGCGGACCCCGAGGAGTTGAAGGGCATGTTGAAGTTGTAAGCGGATCCTTGTTTGTGTGCCTGAGCTACGAAATATGACAACTTAGCTATATATTTTGATCGGGTAGTTACAGGAAATATTTATACGAATCTAAAGATAAAGACTAAGAGTTTCTTGTTCGCATTCTGCAATACTTCACGATCCTCTGCTTCATGCCATTCGTTGTCATGAGCTCATGGATGGAGTTTAACATCAGTTATCTCCCCTACCAGCTCATTCCACTTGCTACTACTCTTACTCCTAACAAGCACTCTCCTACATCTTAATGAGTCATGTTATTTACCTGTTCCCATCCAAGCCAGGCCCCCTGTTCAAGATTAATATCTCTGATCTCTCCTCTGTAACTGCTTCTCTCACGTACTACAAACACGCGATGGCCAACGGGGCCTAAACACCTAATTTAACCTAATATATGTCCAATTATACACCAAATTCAAATATGTAATAACATTCATTTATATGTGAGAAAATACAGGTTTTATAATACACAGTGTGTGTTAAAATTGATGAATGCGTCTTTGGGATTGGTGGCTGCTGGGATGAGCCTACCTCGAGGGCAAGCTGATTAACAGAGGTTTGGTGAGAGCATCAGCTGCACTCTTTAGCGTACACGCGCAAACTTTGTCTGGTGGTGCTGCTTTACCATCATCCAGATCCTCAAGCTGTTTCCTCGTCTTACCTTCTGTTCCATCCAGGCTGCTGTGTCTCTCACTCAATGGTGTCCCTCTACCTGTGGTAAACGCTCGGTGTCACTGTGCATGTGATTATGTGTACCCGAATGTGATTCGATTGTATATATATATATATTATATANTATATATATATATATATATATATATATATATATATATATATATATATAATATATATATATATATATATATAATTTGTCGTAGAAAGGAGTGTGTTGCACATGAGAACGCCGCAGCTCTGCTGTGGAATGCATCAGATATATTTCTCTAGAGGTGATGACGGGCGCCTCAAATACCAGCTTCCACACCCATATATATAAAACCTGCTGACGTGGGGAATGTGCTTAAACGGGAAGACAAGTGTGTGAATTAAAACAAAGTGCACTCTTGCACACGACCTTCAAACCACCGCCCCTTTCTCGTGCTTGAGCAGTCTGATATAAAATGGGAATAACTCTTCAAACATCCAGTTCCATATTGTCAGATAACCTGACATGGTAGTGACCTAAAGGAGCCCAGCGTAATGAACATGTTTGAGAACAAATTAACGCGTGATCTCTTGGGGGCATCCGCAGCTTGAGCGAGCATAACCTATAAATGGATTATGTAAAGGAGAGACTGTAGTGATTTTAGGGGAAGCCTTGAGGGGTGGAACGTCGGGGTCAAGCCTGCGGGGTCAAGCCTGCGGGGTCAAGCCTGCGGGGTCAAGCCTGTAGGGTTGAGCCTGTGGGGTCAAGCCTGTGGGTTGGAAGTAGGATGGGTGGTATGGTATAGTGTTGGTCTATCAACCTCTGGAGAGTTACCGAAGCTACCACAAGAGCGTGCTGATCAACCAGCTAGTGGCTACCTTCTGGGGGTTATACATGTTTATGAGGTGTCGTGCATAGTGCCGTGCCGTGGACAGGCCGTGCCGGGCTGTGGGCAGTGCCGTGCCGTGGACAGCGCCGTTGAGACACTGTGCTGGCAACTTCCCTCGACAGATGTTGGTCACACGAAAATTGCAACTCTGTCGCAACTAAATGAACATTTTCTTTTATTTTAAATTTGTAATCACGATTTGATCAATATTTTGGGGACTTTTAGAATATTTCGTTGTTAATACACGATAAATTAAATTGTCTGTATCTGAGAGCTAAATGAAATTAATATTTGCTTGGCAGCTTGATAGAGAAAGTTTAATATACATTGTGCTTAAATAGTCTTCCCAGCTTAGTGTCTACAAATAATTACCGATCCAGGCACTGGCAATTCTTGTCATATCGTGATAAATATTTATTAGGTCATACCAAAAAGGCATATATATCTCCTTTGATACATTTAAAGGCTTTCTCAAAATACTTCACAATGGCAGGATAAATGGTATCGACAAATTTGATGCTAAGGGATTATTTCATCTCTAGACGGAGCTGATACAACAAAGCATTTTTATTATATCACTTTTACACAGAACTATTTTATATAGTATTTACAGAATTATATTTATATATTTGAAACTGGTTATAATGCAACTTTTTGGTATAGCCTAATAAAGTTTCATGAAGAATATGACAATAATTACCTGTACATATACATGGAGAGGTGAGCTATTCATCTCTAAGATTACATATACGCTAGGTCTCTAACTTAAGGTTACAGGCTTACCGTAACATAGGGTAACTAAACTTAGCTAAACGTAGCCTTACCCAGTGTAATTGGTGAAAACTTACCTAATAAAACTTAGCCTAACTTAATGTGCAGTAACTTGGAGTCTCGGTCAACCTTGTTGCAGCAGAAGCAGCGCTGCAGAGAGGCGGTTAGTGTAGCCGTCATTGCCTGTCGTCGCGCGCTGAAGTAGTATTATTTTGTCTATTTTGGAGGGAACTGGTGTTTTCCGTTCATGCAGATGTGCTCACGAGCGTGTATCAGATAATTACAAAGGCTTAATGTAATTGGGGGTCAATTGCGGTGGTTGGAGTTGAATAGGAATGAGCTTAGTGATTCTTTAGTGTTTGTTCGTGCTGCTCTCGACATGTGCGCCCGTGTGAGTGTTAAGTGAACAAATGTGTATGTTATCAGGAGAGGCTGTGTGCGGACACATGTATTTGTGAGTGCGTTGAGTCCTGCATGCACACACTAAAGCTGTTGACCAGACCACACACTAGAAGGTGAAGGGACGACGACGTTTCGGTCCGTCCTGGACCATTCTCAAGTCGATTGTGAATATAAGCAGCATCGGACCGAAACGTCGTCGTCCCTTCACCTTCTAGTGTGTGGTCTGGTCACATACTTTAGCACGTTATTGTGACTCATCGCTCGTATACTAAAGCTGTCATACAGGTATTTTCGATTGAATGAATAACAGTCCAGGAGTACTGGAGAGATGGAACACCAGACGCGGTGGCTACGGAAGTGGGTGATCGGCTCCCGAGACTACTGCGTCATCTTTATTACTTTTGTTTGAAAAAACAAAAAATTTTCCTATATTTATTGGTTTAAGAACAGCACAATTATTTTTCGTAGCATCATTGGTTGACAAAGTTATATAACATTTGGCTAATCAAGTAATTCAATCAGGTCGTATTGCAGTGAAGATGCTGCTAATATTCACTGTTGCTTAGGTCAGAGGCTTATACATTAAGACAATAGATCTAAATTATACATTTTTAACATATATATATTTCATGAGCTTACAATTTGCTACATCAGGTATTGTACACGTTTTAATTTAAAGAATTTATAAATGCAACTTTATATTGCACACTGCTGCACAGGATACGGCTGTATTTATAAGATACCTTAACAAAATATGGACACACAATTTTAAGATAAATGGTTGTCTTCCAATATACTAGATTCAATGCTATAGTTGAGTGTTCAGTCGGCCAGGAGGTCTAAAATCTTGGACAGTTTTCACACTCAGTAACACCGTGTTCAAGTGGATGGTTTAACGACTCGTCACAGAGTGCACAAGATGACGCTCGTGTCAGTGATTCAGTAACTTGCCAGAGGCAACTGGAGCAATGGCCAGTTACATCACATTGCCTGGTTTCATTACTGTGCTGACCTTACAAATACCTGTTATTACTAAAGTTGTCATAGCTTTAATACTGCAGCTTTTAGATCACTGGGAGCTTCTTAATTCTTCTAAATATCAAATAATAATTTGATTTGGAATGTTTTAGTAATGGCATTAGACAGTCGGAAGTCGGTTTGTATTGCTTGTAAGTCTCATTGGCCAATCGATATACAGTCATGATTTCCAACATGGGATGGAACCCACAGAAATTATATCCAAACGTTATTATCTTCGGCAACAATCACATACCATTTAATATTACAAGTTACATCACACATTAATTATTTTTGTTTAAAGACTGCAGTGTATTTCAGTTACACAAATAACTCCACCACCGTTTAGTTTAAGGCATCGTTTAGACATGCTGACTGTATCTGGGACAGGAGGTCCGCTGGTGTTCAAGGTCCCTCTAGCCGAGGAGGAGAGGTGTATGTGGTCACCCAACCACTCACTGACCAGATATAAGGGCACTTAACCAGGAAGCTAATTAAAGGGAATATGGTCTATAACGCTGCACCAGAAGTTACTGTGTGACGCAAATGTCTCCCACGTTATGACGCAAATATCTCCCACTTTATGACGCAAATGTCTCCCACTTTATGACGCAAATGTCTCCCACTTTATGACGCAAATGTCTCCCACTTTATGACGCAAATGTCTCCCACTTTATGACGCTGGTATCTCCCACCTTGTAACATTTTGGGTACGTCAACATTTATTTTTATCTGTGAGGTGTTTGTTGTTTTTATTAAACGAATCTGTATTATTTACCAGCTACAGCAGCATTATTGAAGGCCACGTGTCCTTGGAGCGATGGTAAAACATTGAAGAAACCTTAAAAGTTACTTTTGAATGCACAATAGTCTTATCATTGAGACCCTAATTGCAATTTCTGGTTTAAATTAAATGCCTTTTTGCAACATTTTCTATTTAAATGCTTGAAATGTCTCTGAAAGTCAACCCGTCCTTCTAACAGAACGTCGCATTTTGACGCATACTTTACCTAAGGTCAAAAATTGTCGTACTTGTAAATGGTAGCAGCTCGCGAAATTGACAAACTGTACCGTTTTCTGTTTTGGGTCCTCAGGTAGGTTAGGATGAGGGCACTTTAGTACGACAGTTTCAGCTGGTACGGCTGGTGAATCAGGACGGGAACCAAGGGTACAGATGGCGTTTCCTCTCTGAGTAGCTACTCAAACACGCTGAGTTAAAGAGGCTTCATACATCACTGGTATAGATGGATGGCTGTCCTGCCATCTGTGGCTTAAGGGGACTTCTTCGCATCTACATTTTTTTCAATAAGTCTTGAATTCTGTTGTCTATAAAACCTTAGATAACTTTGCCCCAGGGACGGTAAATGCGCGTTAAAAACGTCCGTTCAACGTCGAAACAACGTTACTCAGGATATTGTGTCCACTGGGAGGAGCTATGCGACGTCTCTTATGAACAATCCCCCTAAAAGAAACAAGACAATGCCACAAAAACCTCACTGCACCGTTGTTGACTGTGATGTTGAGTTGTTGCAGGTCGTGGCGAAGACGGCACGAAGGTGCAGGAAGGACATTCCATTTAAGATTAATCGAATGGAAAGAGGAATATGAGAAGCTTTGAACTCTGCTCCTGTAAATTTACTCAACGTGGTGGTGGGGCGAGGCGGTCTGTCAAGCGTCTGTCCTTGTGAAGATTCTGGTGTAGAAGATGAGAGTATTGATGGGCATCAGGTGTGTGAGAGGCAGCAGAGATGCAGCATCATCGCGGTAACTGGGGGCAGCTCATATCTCAAGGTCCCAGCCACATGAGAGGCACCACTTTTGAAACTGAATTCAACTAACTCTGAGACATTGAAGGATATAATATATACGTGGCTCCAGTCATCTATATATACATGGCTACAGTCATTTGTACACGTGTGGCGTCAGTCATATATGCATGGCTTCAGTCATATACTCGTGACTTCTGTCAACTAAACACACGGCTTCAATCATCTATACACAAGCCGACGGTTTTGTCATGAACACTCACGGGATCCTAGTCGTGGCTCCCTTAACCAGGCAGCACATACCTCTAGTGTGGCAGAAACTAACCTTAAGCTAGCAAGAATTAACCTTAATATTGCCATGATAAACCTTGTTCATCTAAGCTGCTAACCTACGCAGTTTACGTCGGCAGTGGCGTATAACAGACCAACTAACACACCAGTCATCAACACTTAGTTACCGGTCAACTATCTTTAAGTATCAGTTCAACTACCCGCAAGGAATCAAGCTTATCTTGACCTACTCTACTATGTGTTGCGTTTTCAATAATGTGTAATGGTGTGTTTAATAGTTTTCGCCCAGTGGTGTGCAGGTGACAAATAGTGCATTCCATTTGTTAACTACTCTGACGCTGAACAAAATCTTTCTAACGTCTCTGTGGCTCATTTAGGCACCAAGTTTCCATCCATGTAGCGACGTGCGACTGCCAATCGTGTTAGATACTCTATCTACCCTATCAATTCCCATGAGAGTTTTGTATGTGGTGATCATGTCTCTGAGTCTTCTGTCTTCCAGCGACGGGAGGTTTAATTCACATAGTCTTTCCTCGTAAGTCATATACCTCTTAGCTCTGGGACTATTCAGGTGGAAAACTTTGAACAAAGGTTCAAAACTTTGAACTTTTTCCAACATCATCTTATGCTTCACAAGATATGGAGTCCCCGCTGGAGCCGCACACACTACGATTGTTGTATTATATGTGACATTCAAGGTTCTGAATGATTCCTTACATTTCTGAAGGTAGTTATTATTTTGGTCAACCCCGAGTATGCAGCTGATGACATCCTTTTGACGTCGGCTTCAGGAGTCAGGCTCTTTGTGATATCAACCCCTGAATCCTTCTCGCTGCCCATTTAACGAAGGACTTCATCTCCCACTTGGTACCTTACGTCCTGCCTCCTTCTCCCTCCACCTTGTTTCATTACTTTACATTTCCTTCAGTTAATCTCTAGTAGCCACATGCTGGACCATTCTTTCAGTTTATCCAGGTCATCTTGTAGTCTTGCTGTCTTCCTCTGTCTTAATCCTCCTCATAATTTTTTGTATCATCAGCAAATATTGAGAGGAATGTGTCTATTTCCCTCGGTAATACATTTACATATATGAGAATCAGAATAGGTCCGAGAATTGAAACCTGTGGGACGCCGCTAGTGACATCCCTGAGATCACACCCCTCACAGTGACTCGCTGACTTCGGTTGCTTAGGTACTCCCTTATCCACTACAGCACCTTCCCTGTCACTCCTGCCTGCTTCTCCAACTTGTGCACCAGTCTCTTATGAGGTACTGTGTCAAAGGCTTTCCGGCAATCCAAAAATATGCAGTCTACCTACCCTTCTCTATCTTGTATAATTTTTGTCGCCTGCTCATACTGCAGGTGGGTGAGTACAGGCGAGTGAGTGCACTCAGAACGGTGAGTGAGTGCAGGTGGGTGAGTCCACACAGAAGGCGGAGAGGGGTGGGGGGGGGGGGTTTGGGGGTCGTAGCGTGTAAAGGAACCGTTTGACTGGTGTTGTGGTGGAGGCAAATGAGTGGTTCTCACCTGAGTGTAAATATGAGTTGGGATGTTCCCTGACACACTGAGGGGACCCTTTCCCTCCTGCTTTCCCTGGCACAAGAGGTGGGTAGTGGGCGGGGGAGAGTTCTCCTTGACACTGTGGGGCCCCATTACCTCCCTTCCCCCATTACCTCTCGTTTCACTTACCTCCTCTATTAATAGTTTCCACGTATCTCTTGCCTCCTAAACGTCTTTTCCTCTCTTTTCCTTACGTCTTACTCCTCTTTAATGGGATAATGGGCTGTGATGTATATTATAATATCAGGTGAAGGTTGTACTATAATTTACTTTGTCTCGGGTACGCAGCATCCATCACGTAGATCGACTTGGATTTTCCCATCCACGGCAAGTGTACCTTTCAATCCATCTTCATTCATTCCTAAACTTTTTGACATTCTTTGAAAAAAAAAACTAAAGATTTCCATGTAACTAAATGCAGATCCACTGCTTATTTTGTATTAAATCCCTTGACTTCAATTGATTTCAATTTCTTTTTATGTAAATTCCGCAGCATTTCACGAGAATTTATCCTCTGAACTATCGCAGTTATTTACATGCCCAGTGATCTCCAGTCAGACCAGGAGGTAGGTCCTGGGGCCCCCTCCTTCCCATTGTCACATTGGTGGATTGAACTCTTTGTCATATTAAGCTTTGAAAGTAGTGTGTGTGTGTGTGTGTGTGTGTGTGTGTGTGTGTGTGTGTGTGTGTGTGTGTGTGTGTGTGTGTGTGTGTGTGTGTGTGTGTGTGTGGACAAGGAACCTACTATTGTGAACCTACACAATAGTAGGTTCCTTGTCCACCCCTCACTTTTCTCAATATCTTGTATGTTGCGAACATATCCCCTCTGTCTCTTCTCTTGGCTAGGGTTAAGAGATGTAGTTCCCTTGAGCTATCCTCATACCTTAACCCTCTTACTTCTGGCACAAGGCTTGTAAAACTCTGTACGTTTTTCAGTTTTCGTTTTATGCTTCACAAGGTTTGGGTTCCAGGCCTGTGGTGCGCATTTTAATAGTGACTGTGTAGATATTAAAAAAGTCCTGAATGAGGTTTGTGAATTATGTTCCAGTCTATACCAGCGTCCCATATAATGTTTATGTTATCCTGTTGTAATGGTGGTGGTTGTGGTGGTGGTGGTGGTGGTGGTGGTGGGGGGGGGGGATGCAGGACCCAGCTGAGGATGGTCGCTGCCCCTGCAAGACAAGCATCACTCACCCAACAACTGGGAATTACACTTCGCCACAACTTACCTGGCCAGCGATAATTCACAAGCAAATTTGCACCTCGTTAGATGGGGATAATATCTCTCGTGTCTGAGACCGTCCTGAAGGCTGGGTGGCTCTCCCAAGGGGAGCTGGGCCAGCCAGTATCATTGGCCCGCGGGCCATGGATCATCGACTCGAGGGACAAGGACCATCGGCCCGCAGGCCATAAAGGGATATTCTTGTCCCTAATAAACGGATGTGACGTCATTGCCTCTTGAGTACTTGTGTCAATTACATATTAATTGTTGATCAATTGTGCAGATATGAGGTATGGTTTGGTCGCCAGCCTCCGGACAGTGCCCCATAATTTTGCAAATTACTGACTCAGCGAGCATCCAACTGCTGTTTTTGGGAAGGAAATTATTCACAGATATGGCGCCTATGCTCTGGTAGCTAATTCTAAAATGATATTAGCTTAAGTGAAGCTTAATGGCGGGGTAATTATTTTGTGGATATGTTTTAGTACAAAGATACCCACCACATCTCTCATGGGTTTGAGAGACTGAATGTATGTCACTGAAACAATTGTATTAATCTTGGCATACATTATGAATCCGGCTTAACATTTAATTTCATCTAATTGCCTTAGAAAAAAATAAAAAATTCGTAGACAAGATTTTCCGGTTAAACGCGATTGAATCATTTAAAAGTTACGAGAATATTTTACGGTAAGGTCTTTAACGTATCATTAAAATAAGAACACGTTATTCAAATAAGCACAACATATTTTAGCCAATCACTGTGAGATATATCTTAAGACCTCACGTCGCCTGATAGGCCTTGCTTAAGACGTCTCATGGCGTGCAAATCTTCACTCATCCCTAAACCTGTGAAGGAATCAGCTTGTGTCATCTTGAAAAGAGGCTTCCCACAGGCGCCTGTCTTCCCACACATTCTATTCCTTAGATATATAATTATATATCATTCGTAATTTTCAGATAATGTTAATGTTATTTGTATTACGTATATATGCACTCATTAAGTATTACAATGCTTAATTGCCACGAGAATCTCTTTTCCTCAATAATTCCAAAATGGTGCCAATATTCTCGGGAATTTAGTGCTCAGATTAGTTCTCAAAACAGTTAATGAGAAATTTGAAGGTAATTTGTATGCCCTCGGTACTTGGCTCGAAATGAGGCATCGTTAACTGGTGAATGTTCCGTGATCCCGAGTTTGTTGACGGATTATGGAGTGTCCCCGGTAAGTGGATGGGTTATGGAGTGTCCCCCGGTAAGTGGATGGGTTATGGAGTGTCCCCCGGTAAGTGGATGGGTTATGGAGTGTCCCCCGGTAAGTGGATGGTTATGGAGTGTCCCCCGGTAAGTGGATGGGTTATGGAGTGTCCCCCGGTAAGTGGATGGGTTATGGAGTGTTCCCCCGGTAAGTGGATGGGTTATGGAGTGTCCCCACGGTAAGTGGATGGGTTATGGAGTGTCCCCACGGTAAGTGGATGGGTTATGGAGTGTCCCCCGGTAAGTGGATGGGTTATGGAGTGTCCCCCGGTAAGTGGATGGGTTATGGAGTGTCCCCCCGGTAAGTGGATGGGTTATGGAGTGTCCCCCGGTAAGTAGATGGGTTATGGAGTGTCCCCCCGGTAAGTGGATGGGTTATGGAGTGTCCCCCGGTAAGTGGATGGGTTATGGAGTGTCCCACGGTAAGTAGATGGGTTATGGAGTGTCCCCCGGTAAGTGGATGGGTTATGGAGTGTCCCCCGGTAAGTGGATGGGTTATGGAGTGTCCCCACGGTAAGTGGATGGGTTATGGAGTGTCCCCACGGTAAGTAGATGGGTTATGGAGTGTCCCCCGGTAAGTGGATGGGTTATGGAGTGTCCCCCCGGTAAGTGGATGGGTTATGGAGTGTTCCCCCGGTAAGTGGATGGGTTATGGAGTGTCCCCCCGGTAAGTGGATGGGTTATGGAGTGTCCCCCGGTAAGTGGATGGGTTATGGAGTGTCCCCCGGTAAGTGGATGGGTTATGGAGTGTCCCCACGGTAAGTGGATGGGTTATGGAGTGTCCCCACGGTAAGTAGATGGGTTATGGAGTGTCCCCCGGTAAGTGGATGGGTTATGGAGTGTCCCCCGGTAAGTGGATGGGTTATGGAGTGTTCCCCCGGTAAGTGGATGGGTTATGGAGTGTCCCCCCGGTAAGTGGATGGGTTATGGAGTGTCCCCCGGTAAGTGGATGGGTTATGGAGTGTCCCCCGGTAAGTGGATGGGTTATGGAGTGTCCCCGGTAAGTGGATGGGTTATGGAGTGTCCCCCCGGTAAGTGGATGGGTTATGGAGTGTCCCCCGGTAAGTGGATGGGTTATGGAGTGTCCCCCGGTAAGTGGATGGGTTATGGAGTGTCCCCCGGTAAGTGGATGGGTTATGGAGTGTCCCCCCGGTAAGTGGATGGGTTATGGAGTGTCCCCCGGTAAGTGGATGGGTTATGGAGTGTCCCCCCGGTAAGTGGATGGGTTATGGAGTGCTCCCCCGGTAAGTGGATGGGTTATGGAGTGTCCCCACGGTAAGTGGATGGGTATGGAGTGTCCCCCCGGTAAGTGGATGGGTTATGGAGTGTCCCCCCGGTAAGTGGATGGGTTATGGAGTGTCCCCACGGTAAGTGGATGGGTTATGGAGTGTCCCCCGGTAAGTGGATGGGTTATGGAGTGTCCCCCCGGTAAGTGGATGGGTTATGGAGTGTCCCCACGGTAAGTGGATGGGTTATGGAGTGTCCCCCGGTAAGTGGATGGGTTATGGAGTGTCCCCCGGTAAGTGGATGGGTTATGGAGTGTCCCGGTAAGTGGATGGGTTATGGAGTGTCCCCCGGTAAGTGGATGGGTTATGGAGTGTCCCACGGTAAGTGGATGGGTTATGGAGTGTCCCCCGGTAAGTGGATGGGTTATGGAGTGTCCCCCGGTAAGTGGATGGGTTATGGAGTGTCCCCCGGTAAGTGGATGGGTTATGGAGTGTCCCCACGGTAAGTGGATGGGTTATGGAGTGTCCCACGGTAAGTGGATGGGTTATGGAGTGTCCCCACGGTAAGTGGATGGGTTATGGAGTGTCCCCACGGTAAGTGGATGGGTTATGGAGTGTCCCCCGGTAAGTGGATGGGTTATGGAGTGTCCCCGGTAAGTGGATGGGTTATGGAGTGTCCCCCCGGTAAGTGGATGGGTTATAGAGTGTCCCCCCGGTAAGTGGATGGGTTATGGAGTGCTATGGAGTACACTGAATAATTCAGTGAATCACGATACCCATACACTACTGATGCAGATGTCCCCGGTACACTCACCCAGTAGTCTAGGCTGAGCACGCATGACGCATCCTGAAGCACCGCACAGACACTCCGGTATGATTGATGTGCCTGCCATGTACGGGGGCTCCAACCGGTAA
>WNGS01161107.1:6982880-6985380 GCA_020271785.1 Procambarus virginalis
TGGATCAGTGCTTAATTTACCAAATATTATATGAAACAATTGAAAATATCGTATAGAGGCGACTCCTTCAACCACGTCTCCACCATTTGGCTTCATATCAATTAGAGAACTAATGATGCCATAAATTTAAGACTTTATATGCTTACCTCTCAACAAGAAAATGTTACCAAATAAACTATTCACATACGAATGGCCTTTGACACCGTTGATCATTAAAACGTCTTCGAACTGCAATACATCGTATCCGCATTGGCAGGAGACGCCAACATGTCGCTACGAATGATGTTAATCCGGCTCGTCCCTGCAACACTGGCGTCAACCAAGGAACTGAAGTATGTTGACCAATCCACACACTAGAAAATGAAGGGACGACGACGTTTCGGTCCGTCCTGGACCATTCTCAAGTCGATTGAGAATGATCCAGTTCGGACCGAAACGTCGTCGTCCCTTCATTTTCTAGTGTGTGGATTGGTCAACATACTTCAGCCACGTTATTGTGACTCATCGCCTACATAAGGAACTGAACTTGGTCCTCTGCTATAGCCAAGCTCCTGGGGATGGGGATGGAGGCTGAAGATGCTCCACTCTAGCTGAGTGAAGGGCTAGAGGCGGAGCCCAGAATCAAAAGGCCATTCACCGCAAATGCATGAGTACAAACTGGAAACTCATGAATAATGTTGTACTTACGGAGTTTCTATAAGATGACCTGCAAGGGACCTGAGGGACGGTACAAGACGAGGGGACCTGAGGGACGGTACAAGACAAGGGGACCTGAGGGACGGTACAAGACAAGGGGACCTGAGGGCCGGTACAAGACAAGGGGACCTGAGGGTCGGTACAAGACAAGGGGACCTGAGGGCCGGTACAAGACAAGGGGACCTGAGGGACGGTACAAGACGAGGGGACCTGAGGGACGGTACAAGACAAGGCTACCTGAGGGCCGGTACAAGACAAGGGGACCTGAGGGTCGGTACAAGACAAGGGGACCTGAGGGCCGGTACAAGACAAGGGGACCTGAGGGACGGTACAAGACAAGGGGACCTGAGGGACGGTACAAGACAAGGTTACCTGAGGGCCGGTACAAGACAAGGGGACCTGAGGGTCGGTACAAGACGAGGGGACGTGAGGGACGGTACAAGACGAGGGGACCTGAGGGACGGTACAAGACAGGCTACCTGAGGGACGGTACAAGACAAGGGGACCTGAGGGCCGGTACAAGACAAGGGGACCTGAGGGTCGGTACAAGACGAGGGGACCTGAGGGACGGTACAAGACGAGGGGACCTGAGGGACGGTACAAGACAAGGCTACCTGAGGGACGGTACAAGACAAGGCTACCTGAGGGTCGGTACAAGACGAGGGGACCTGAGGGACGGTACAAGACGAGGGGACCTGAGGGACGGTACAAGACGAGGGGACCTGAGGGACGGTACAAGACAAGGCTACCTGAGGGACGGTACAAGACAAGGGGACCTGAGGGCCGGTACAAGACAAGGGGATCTGAGGGTCGGTACAAGACGAGGGGACCTGAGGGACGGTACACTGAGGCAACATGATCACAACATACAAGATACTGAAAGAGCTAGACAAAGTAGAAATCCTTGCAGTATTCAACAGGCGCGCACACGCTAACGCCCTCACACTCATCAACAACAACAAATTGTATATACACTGGATCCCTTGAGCAGCGACCAACCCCCCCGCTACAGGAAACCAACCTTGCCCATATTTGCAACAACCTGCATTAAAGCAAAACTTTTAAAGCATGTTGTTCTAGTATTTAGTATTTGGTATGAAAAAAAAAACACATTTTCCGAAGGAGAAACGAAAGCGCGGACGCCAGCAGGCCGGAGGACCTGTGGGCAACAAACTCTATTAACGAATATAAAAAGAATATCTGCCCTTTGCTCACCTGGAGAGTTCCTGGACAGAAGCAAACTGAACGCAACGAACGATTGATAAATCCACTGGAGGTGAAGTCAGGGAATTATCAAGAGGAAGCGACAAGCCATTACGACTATATAGCACTTGGAAGGAGTCAGGATAAGGATTATGGGTGAGACTGGGAGGGGGGGGGGGAGGAATGGTGCCCAACCACTTGGACGGTCGGGTATTGAACGCCGACCTGCATGAAGCGAGACCGTCGCTCTACCGTCCTCCTCAAGTGGCTGGGCACTGGAGTAATTANTTTAGTGGGGGAGTGTAAATCACTACTACTATTAACGGGTGTTTTGAATAAAAGACTCGAGACAGGAAATCTTCAAAAATTCAGCCAAAAGGCAAACGTAATCCTAATATTAAATAAAGATAAAAGACAGGAAGCACTAAATTATAGACAAGTATCCCGTGACAAGAGCTGGAGAGGATGAACTTTGTAACAAAAGGGCAGTTAAAAGGGAAAATCGTGCCTGACAAACTTGATCGAGTTCAACAACAAGGTTACTAAAATAGAATAGGAAAAAAGGATTGGTAAATTGTATTTTTAAGAAAGATTTTTAAAG
>WNGS01161107.1:6990431-7001380 GCA_020271785.1 Procambarus virginalis
ACAATTTTTGACCTTAGGTAAAGTATGCGTCAAAATGCGACGTTCTGTTAGAAGGACGGGTTTGACTTTCAGAGACATTTCAAGCATTTAAATAGAAAATGTTGCAAAAAGGCATTTAATTTAAACCAGAAATTGCAATTAGGGTCTCAATGATAAGACTATTGTGCATTCAAAAGTAACTTTAAGGTTTCTTCAATGTTTTACCATCGCTCCAAGGACACGTGGCCTTCAATAATGCTGCTGTAGCTGGTAAATAATACAGATTCGTTTAATAAAAACACAAAACACCTCACAGATAAAAATAAATGTTGACGTACCCAAAATGTTACAAGGTGGGAGATACCAGCGTCATAAAGTGGGAGACATTTGCGTCATAAAGTGGGAGACATTTGCGTCATAAAGTGGGAGACATTTGCGTCATAAAGTGGGAGACATTGCGTCATAAAGTGGGAGATATTTGCGTCATAACGTGGGAGACATTTGCGTCACACAGTAACTTCTGGTGCAGCGTTATAGACCATATTCCCTTTAATTAGCTTCCTGGTTAAGTGCCCTTATATCTGGTCAGTGAGTGGTTGGGTGACCACATACACCTCTCCTCCTCGGCTAGAGGGACCTGAACACCAGCGGACCTCCTGTCCCAGATACAGTCAGCATGTCTAAACGATGCCTTAAACTAAACGGTGGTGGAGTTATTTGTGTAACTGAAATACACTGCAGTCTTTAAACAAAATAATTAATGTGTGATGTAACTTGTAATATTAAATGGTATGTGATTGTTGCCGAAGATAATAACGTTTGGATATAATTTCTGTGGGTTCCATCCCATGTTGGAAATCATGACTGTATATCGATTGCCAATGAGACTTACAAGCAATACAAACCGACTTCCGACTGTCTAATGCCATTACTAAAAACATTCCAAATCAAATTATTATTTGATATTTAGAAGAATTAAGAAGCTCCCAGTGATCTAAAAGCTGCAGTATTAAAAGCTATGACAACTTTAGTAATAACAGGTATTTGTAAGGTCAGCACAGTAATGAAACCAGGCAATGTGATGTAACTGGCCATTGCTCCAGTTGCCTCTGGCAAGTTACTGAATCACTGACACGAGCGTCATCTTGTGCACTCTGTGACGAGTCGTTAAACCATCCACTTGAACACGGTGTTACTGAGTGTGAAAACTGTCCAAGATTTTAGACCTCCTGGCCGACTGAACACTCAACTATAGCATTGAATCTAGTATATTGGAAGACAACCATTTATCTTAAAATTGTGTGTCCATATTTGTTAAGGTATCTTATAAATACAGCCGTATCCTGTGCAGCAGTGTGCAATATAAAGTTGCATTTATAAATTCTTTAAATTAAAACGTGTACAATACCTGATGTAGCAAATGTAAGCTCATGAAATTATATATGTTAAAATGTATAATTTAGATCTATTGTCTTAATGTATAAGCCTCTGACCTAAGCAACAGTGAATATTAGCAGCATCTTCACTGCAATACGACCTGATTGAATTACTTGATTAGCCAAATGTTATATTAACTTTGTCAACAATGATGCTACGAAAAATAATTGTGCTGTTCTTAACAAATAAATATAGGAAAAGTTTTTGTTTTTTCAAACAAAAGTAAATAAAGATGACGCAGTAGTCTCGGGGAGCCGATCACCCACTTCCGTAGCCACCGCGTCTGGTGTTCCATCTCTCCAGTACTCTTGGGACTGTTATTCATTCAATCGAAAATACCTGTATGACAGCTTTAGTATACGAGCGATGAGTCACAATAACGTGGCTAAAGTATGTTGACCAGACCACACACTAGAAGGTGAAGGGACGACGACGTTTCGGTCCGATGCTGCTTATATTCACAATCGACTTGAGAATGGTCCAGGACGGACCGAAACGTCGTCGTCCCTTCACCTTCTAGTGTGTGGTCTGGTCAACAGCTTTAGTGTGTGCATGCAGGACTCAAACGCACTCACAAATACATGTGTCCGCACACAGCCTCTCCTGATAACATACACATTTGTTCACTTAAACACTCACACGGGCGCACATGTCGGAGAAGCAAGCACGAACAAACACTAAAGAATCACTTAAGCTCATTCCTATTCAACTCCAACCACCGCAATTGACCCCCAATTACATTAAGCCTTGTGTTAATTCTGATACAACGCTCGTGAGCACATCTGCATGAACGGAAAACACCAGTTCCCCTCCAAAATAGACAAAATAATTACTACTTCAGCGCGCGACAGACAGGCAATGACGGCTACACTAACCGCCTCTCTGCAGCGCTGCTTCTGCTGCAACAAGGTTGACCGAGACTCCAAGTTACTGCACATTAAGTTAGGCTAAGTTTTATTAGGTAAGGTTTCACCAAGTTACACTGGGTAAGGCTACGTTTAGCTAAGTTAAGTTACCCTATGTTACGGTAAGCCTGTAACCTTAAAGTTAGAGACCTAGCGTATATGTAATCTTAGAGATGAATAGCTCACCTCTCCATGTATATGTACAGGTAATTATTGTCATATTCTTCATGAAACATTTATTAGGCTATACCAAAAAGTTGCATTATAAACCAGTTTCAAATATATATAAATATAATTCTGTAAATACTATATATATAAATAGTTCTGTGTAAAGTGATATAATAAAAATGCTTTGTTGTATCAGCTCCGTCTAGAGATGAAATAATCCCTTAGCATCAAATTTGTCGATACCATTTATCCTGCCATTGTGAAGTATTTTGAGAAAGCCTTTAATGTATCAAAGGAGATATATATGCCTTTTTGGTATGACCTAATAAATATTTTATCACGAATATGACAAGAATTGCCAGTGCCTGGATCGGTAATTATTGTGTAGACACTAAGCTGGGAAGACTATTTAAGCACAATGTATATTAAGCTTTCTCTATCAAGCTGCCAAGCAAATATTAATTTCATTTAGCTCTCAGATACAGACAATTTAATTTATCGTGTATTAACAACGAAATATTCTAAAAGTCCCCAAAATATTGATCAAATCGTGATTACAAATTTAAAATAAAAGAAAATGTTCATTTAGTTGCGACAGAGTTGCAATTTTCGTGTGACCAACATCTGTCGAGGGAAGTTGCCAGCACAGTGTCTCAACGGCGCTGTCCACGGCACGGCACTGCCCACAGCACGGCACTGTCCACGGCACGGCACTATGCACGACACCTCATAAAACATGTATAAACCCCCAGAAGGGTAAGCCACTAGCTGGTTGATCAGCACGCTCTTGTGGTAGCTTCGGTAACTCTCCAGAGGTTGATAGACCAACACTATACCATACCACCCATCCTACTTCCAACCCACAGGCTTGACCCCACAGGCTCAACCCTACAGGCTTGACCCCGCAGGCTTGACCCCGCAGGCTTGACCCCGCAGGCTTGACCCCGACGTTCCACCCTCAAGGCTTCCCCTAAAATCACTACAGTCTCTCCTTTACATAATCCATTTATAGGATTTGACAGTCAGGCTTGTTTGCATTTGTGTTCCTCACGTGTTGCCCCAAAAAAAAAAAAAAAAAAAAAAAAAAAAAAAAAAAAAAAAAAAAAAAAAAAAAAAAAAAAAAAAAAAAAAAAAAAAGAGGTGATTTGATAAAATGCTATGCCCAAGATAACCATCCAGGTGCCGGCGGGGAAGTGGTTCATATAGCTCAGGCTATCACTTCCTTATGTCCGGTCGTGATGGTCAAGTGGTTTAAGGCATCCCTGTACATACCAGTTGCGTTGCTCCTGGGAGTATGGGTTCGAGTCACTTCTGGGGTGTGAGTTTTCAGTTGTATCTAGTCCTGGGGACCATTCAGGCTTGTTTGCATTTGTGTTCCTCACGTGTTGCCCCAAAAAAAGAGGTGATTTGATAAAATGCTATGCCCAAGATAACCATCCAGGTGCCGGCGGGGAAGTGGTTCATATAGCTCAGGCTATCACTTCCTTATGTCCGGTCGTGATGGTCAAGTGGTTTAAGGCATCCCTGTACATACCAGTTGCGTTGCTCCTGGGAGTATGGGTTCGAGTCACTTCTGGGGTGTGAGTTTTCAGTTGTATCTAGTCCTGGGGACCATTCAGGCTTGTTTGCATTTGTGTTCCTCACGTGTTGCCCCAAAAAAAAGAGGTGATTTGATAAAATGCTATGCCCAAGATAACCATCCAGGTGCCGGCGGGGAAGTGGTTCATATAGCTCAGGCTATCACTTCCTTATGTCCGGTCGTGATGGTCAAGTGGTTTAAGGCATCCCTGTACATACCAGTTGCGTTGCTCCTGGGAGTATGGGTTCGAGTCACTTCTGGGGTGTGAGTTTTCAGTTGTATCTAGTCCTGGGGACCATTCAGGCTTGTTTGCATTTGTGTTCCTCACGTGTTGCCCCAAAAAATGAGGTGATTTGATAAAATGCTATGCCCAAGATAACCATCCAGGTGCCGGCGGGGAAGTGGTTCATATAGCTCAGGCTATCACTTCCTTATGTCCGGTCGTGATGGTCAAGTGGTTTAAGGCATCCCTGTACATACCAGTTGCGTTGCTCCTGGGAGTATGGGTTCGAGTCACTTCTGGGGTGTGAGTTTTCAGTTGTATCTAGTCCTGGGGACCATTCAGGCTTGTTTGCATTTGTGTTCCTCACGTGTTGCCCCAAAAAAAAGAGGTGATTTGATAAAATGCTATGCCCAAGATAACCATCCAGGTGCCGGCGGGGAAGTGGTTCATATAGCTCAGGCTATCACTTCCTTATGTCCGGTCGTGATGGTCAAGTGGTTTAAGGCATCCCTGTACATACCAGTTGCGTTGCTCCTGGGAGTATGGGTTCGAGTCACTTCTGGGGTGTGAGTTTTCAGTTGTATCTAGTCCTGGGGACCATTCAGGCTTGTTTGCATTTGTGTTCCTCACGTGTTGCCCCAAAAAAAGAGGTGATTTGATAAAATGCTATGCCCAAGATAACCATCCAGGTGCCGGCGGGGAAGTGGTTCATATAGCTCAGGCTATCACTTCCTTATGTCCGGTCGTGATGGTCAAGTGGTTTAAGGCATCCCTGTACATACCAGTTGCGTTGCTCCTGGGAGTATGGGTTCGAGTCACTTCTGGGGTGTGAGTTTTCAGTTGTATCTAGTCCTGGGGACCATTCAGGCTTGTTTGCATTTGTGTTCCTCACGTGTTGCCCCAAAAAAAAGAGGTGATTTGATAAAATGCTATGCCCAAGATAACCATCCAGGTGCCGGCGGGGAAGTGGTTCATATAGCTCAGGCTATCACTTCCTTATGTCCGGTCGTGATGGTCAAGTGGTTTAAGGCATCCCTGTACATACCAGTTGCGTTGCTCCTGGGAGTATGGGTTCGAGTCACTTCTGGGGTGTGAGTTTTCAGATATATATATATATATATATATATATATATATATATATATATATATATATATATATATATATATATATATTTATAAATATATATATATATATATATATATACATATATATATATACATATATATATATATATATATGTATATATATATTTACCATGTAGCTCAGTTGATTAAGGCAGCGTCTGGGATCCTTTCGGACGTGGGTTCGAACCCTCATCACGGCCCTTGTGGATGTTTATATATACAGGCTTTATATATATATATATATATATATATATATATATATATATATATAAACTCTTTTGTATAAAATTTTATGCATTTTTTAGAGTTTAATCCAAAACTAATTCTGCAGCTTAACCTAACCAAAATAAACGTAGTTTTTATTAACCTTACTTAAGATGAATTAATTCTTGCTATATTACCAATTAAAGCCTGATCATGACCTTACTGGCGCACCCTTGAGCGCCGGGAGGGGACACGGACACCCAACCTCCACCTGGAACACTCTCAAGACGAAACAAGGTAAACTTGGCTCTCACTGTAAGTAAGTGTTGGTAAATTGTAAGTGCTTGCAAACTGCGGCCACCACCGCAGCCGGTCGGTCGGCCGAGCGGACAGCATGCTGTACTTATGATCCTGTGGTCCTGGGTTCGATCCCAGGCGCCCGCGAGAAACAATAGGCAGAGTTTCTTTCACCCTATGCCCCTGTTACCTAGCAGTAAAATAGGTACCTGGGGTATTAGTCAGCTGTCACGGGCTGCTTCCTGGGGGTGGAGGCCTGGTCGAGGACCGGGTCGCGGGGACACTAAAAAGCCCCGAAATCATCTGAAGATAATCTCAAGAAACCACGCTAATACACCCAGACTTGCCGGTTCTGCTACATTGCAGAAGCAGCTTGCAACTCAGCCGTTTAGAATCGAATTGAACTTACGAATAGAGAAAATAAGAGAACAACAAAACAAGAACATTTGAACATGATTAATGGGAAATACAACGAAAATCAAACCAAAACCAACGTTAGGATTAATTTATATTAGGTGAGGCCTAGGTTCGTGTTGGTTAGACCAATATTATGCCACGTTGGGTCTTATTGTCCGTTGTTCCATATCTGTTTTACCGTTTAGTTGTTCGATATTCTTCACAACGACTCGGTTCCAACACCGACTTTTCTAACTACACGCACATGATGACTGGTTCTACTACAACACACACGTGATGACGGGTTCTACTACAACACCCACGTGATGACGGGTTCTACTACAACACCCACGTGATGACTGGTTCTACTACAACACCCACGTGATGACGGGTTCTACTACAACACCCACATGATGACTGGTTCTACTACAACACCCACGTGATGACGGGTTCTACTACAACACCCACGTGATGACGGGTTCTACTACAACACCCACGTGATGACGGGTTCTACTACAACACCCACGTGATGACTGGTTCTACTACAACACCCACGTGATGACTGGTTCTACTACAACACCCACGTGATGACGGGTTCTACTACAACACCCACGTGATGACTGGTTCTACTACAACACCCACGTGATGACGGGTTCTACTACAACACCCACGTGATGACTGGTTCTACTACAACACCCACGTGATGACGGGTTCTACTACAACACCCACGTGATGACGGGTTCTACTACAACACCCACCTGATGACGGGTTCTACTACAACACCCACGTGATGACGGGTTCTACTACAACACCCACGTGATGACGGGTTCTACTACAACACCCACGTGATGACGGGTTCTACTACAACACCCACGTGATGACGGGTTCTACTACAACACCCACGTGATGACGGGTTCTACTACAACACCCACGTGATGACTGGTTCTACTACAACACCCACGTGATGACGGGTTCTACTACAACACGCACGTGATGACGGGTTCTACTACAACACCCACGTGATGACGGGTTCTACTACAACACCCACGTGATGACGGGTTCTACTACAACACACACGTGATGACGGGTTCTACTACAACACGCACGTGATGACGGGTTCTACTACAACACCCACCTGATGACGGGTTCTACTACAACACCCACGTGATGACGGGTTCTACTACAACATCCTCCAAACAAACACATCTTGACACGGGGTAAATACACAAGTCCCAAAACACGCAAATAACACACATGAATGCACAAATGCAAGTAAAAACAACAACATTTCCCGCTATTATTTAAGCTTCCCTTTCCATCAACACTTTGGCGGGTCCAGCGCCCCTGCGGCCCGCGGGGGACCGATCCCATCCATGCTGAGAATTCCTCTGGATTTTTCTCGCAGGACGATGAGGGTGAATCATGAGAGGCGTGGGCGTCATTGTTGTCAGCTGGCGGACCTTGTCCATACTGGGAGAGCAAACACAGGCTCGTTTTATATCTCATGTTACTACGTGATTCGTGGAATTGTGTTTATGTCTGCATTCTCTCTCTCTCACATTCACAGGGAGACTCTCTCACATTCACATTCAGAGAGAGAGCGAGTACATCTTCCAGAGACACAGTACAGCTACCGGGAGAGACCAGAGGGGGGGAAAAGAAGGGAACTACCAGGGGGGGGGGGGAAGCACCAAGCCATTGCGACTATATAGCACTGGAAAGGGGTCAGGATAAGGCTTTGGGATGGGACAGGGGGAAGGAATGGTGCCCAGCCACTTGTCGACGGTCGGGGATTGAAGGCCGACCTGCATGAAGCGAGACTGTCGCTCTACCGTCCAGCACAAGTAGACTTCAGAGGTACAACACAACTTGAGTGGTAAACCATAGATACAACACAACTTAAGCGAGAAACAATAGAACAGCATAAATTGTTATTTTAAAATTATTTTTTTTAACATAAACAAATACGCGTAAAATAATATATTGAAGTACTCAAAATAATGCTTTTCTGATGTGAAGTATGCTTTTTATTCATTACTTCCCTAACTTTACACTTGTAAGAAAAATTATATTTGTTGCCCGATTTTTGTCCTCTCACATTAAAATTAAATCTAAGTTTTTCATCAAACTGGTTTTTAAGAAATATTCCTGTGTTTTTGTGATGAAGTCTTAGTGATGCTGCACACTTGGTCTCCTCTCCACCGTGGGACGCAGTGATGCTCATGGCAGTTAGTGATGCTGATGTCGACTACTCTTACCACAACCATACTGTCACAACCATACCACCACAACCATACTATCTCAGCCATACCACCACAAGCAAACTATCACAACCACACCACCTCAAGGATATGCTCTTGAGTTTTGTCAAGGTTTTAATATAACTTTCTACAGAGCGCCTCTGTTCTTACATTCCTCAATAAATTTACATAGTCTGCAGACACTGACATGAACGACCTCCCTCGGGCGAGTCATTCGTATGAACTAAGAACAGTAGTGGACCTAGAACGAAGCCTTGGAGAACCTCACGTGTTACATTCCTGCGGTCTGAGACCTCGTCTCAGACTGTGACTTTGTCTTGTCCTCCAGGTACTCCCATACCCAGTGTTAACCCAATTTGTTTCTCCATTGTGTACATCAGCCTTTTATGATGAATATAAAAACATTTGTGAAAGTCTTTAAAAATCTTTCTTAAAAATACAATTTACCAATCCTTTTTTCCTATTCTATTTTAGTAACCTTGTTGTTGAACTCGATCAAGTTTGTCAGGCACGATTTTCCCTTTTAACTGCCCTTTTGTTACAAAGTTCATCCTCTCCAGCTCTTGTCACGGGATACTTGTCTATAATTTAGTGCTTCCTGTCTTTTATCTTTATTTAATATTAGGATTACGTTTGCCTTTTGGCTGAATTTTTGAAGATTTCATGTCTCGAGTCTTTTATTCAAAACACCCGTAATAGGTAGTAGTGATTTACACTCCCCCACTAAATATTACAAGACCTTGGCAAGAATGTGATAAATGCAACCTGACCTGTTTAAAAGTAATGAAAGAGGCAGCCACAGCGGCAATAGGTGCGGCGGCCCAAATTCTAATCCTTGAGGATTTTATTCACAGGGAAATAGAATGAATAAATAAAGACCCCACGGGAGTAATGAGACGAGGAGAGAGAGCACAGTTGGATTCTCATTGGACAAACACGACACAAAGCAACATGTCGGGAAGATAGAGTACGAGATGCCTCTAGGAGCAAGCGACCACTGCGTTACCAGGTCTAGGTGCATAGTGCGCCAAAAGCAGGAGATTACACCAAGAAATACGTAGAGTACGTCAAGAGATTATAGACATGAAGACTATGGGAGGGTGAGAGATCTGGAGGCGAGAAGTCACTGGGAGAGAGAACCTGAAGGGATGAACACAAAGGAGATTATATAGCCCGGAAATGTGCAGCTGCCACGGAGCAGTTCATCTCTCTCAAAAGAGAGAAAGACAAGAAAAGTAAACATATACGTTTTGGTTCAATTGGCAATGCAGGCCAATTGGAGGAAAGGATCACAAAAGCATGGAAAACTACAGACTTAGAAACAGTAGACAATAGAGGCTCACTAAAGAGGGCCCCAAAAGAGTATATCACCAGTCAAGAGGAAAGCTGAGAGGCAATTGGAAAACGACAGTGTGGCAACATCTCACGGAAGCGACGAGGTGTGTCAACTCTACAAGAGATTCCAAGAGGTCTTTACGAAAGAATCAATGTGAAGACGAAAGCTACTATGAGAGGTGGCCAGAGTGACATAAGATGATGACCAAATCACACACTAGAAATTGAAGAGACGACGACGTTTCGGTCCGTCCATTATCAAATTCGATTGTCTTAATGGTCCGTCTTGAACTATTATTATGATAATGGTCCTGGACGGACCGAAACGTCGTCGTCTCTTCAGTTTCTAGTGCGTGGTTTGGTCAACATTTTTCAGCCACGTTATTGTGACTCTTCATCGACATCAGATGAAGAATCATCAACGTAAAAAAAAAATAGATCATAACTAGATGGGATAAAAGCAACAGAACTGGACAGAATATCACCGTGGCTGCAGAGGTTCACTGTCCTCCGCTAAAAAAAAAATAAAACGCTAGAGACAGAAGCTCTCTCAAAATTCTGGAAGGAGGTAAATAAATCCCAATGTTAAAAAGATGACAGAGAGAAAGCGCTAAATTACAGACAAGTGCCACTGACAAGTACTGCGTGCAGAGCGATGTAGAGTAATCAGGTTGAATATAATGAACCATCTGGTGAGAATCAACTTCTCAATGAAAGGGCAGCATGGATTTAGAAAGGGAAAGTTGTCCCTGACAAACGTGATTGACTTTTCTATGACAAGGTTACTAAAATAAGACAGGAAAAAGATAGCTGAGTATACTGGATTTTCTAGATTTTCAAAGGCATTTGACACTGTTCCTGATGAAAGACTGGTGTACAAGATGAAGAGGCAGGCTGGATAACTGGGGGAAACACTGAACTGGGTAAGGAGTACCTGAAGGACAAAAAGCAAAGAGTCACAGTGAGAGACGTGGTTTCAAGTTGGGAGGAATATAACAAGCGTGTCCCACAGAGTTGGGACACCGCTGCTGTTCCTAATT
>WNGS01161107.1:7004880-7017316 GCA_020271785.1 Procambarus virginalis
TGATGACGGGTTCTACTACAACACCCACGTGATGACGGGTTCTACTACAACACCCACGTGATGACGGGTTCTACTACAACACCCACGTGATGACGGGTTCTACTACAACACCCACGTGATGACTGGTTCTACTACAACACCCACGTGATGACGGGTTCTACTACAACACCCACGTGATGACGGGTTCTACTACAACACCCACGTGATGACGGGTTCTACTACAACACCCACGTGATGACGGGTTCTACTACAACACCCACGTGATGACGGGTTCTACTACAACACCCACGTGATGACGGGTTCTACTACAACACCACGTGATGACGGGTTCTACTACAACACGCACGTGATGACGGGTTCTACTACAACACCCACGTGATGACGGGTTCTACTACAACACCCACGTGATGACGGGTTCTACTACAACATCCTCCAAACAAACACATCTTGACACGGGGTAAATACACAAGTCCCAAAACACGCAAATAACACACATGAATGCACAAATGCAAGTAAAAACAACAACATTTCCCGCTATTATTTAAGCTTCCCTTTCCATCAACACTTTGGCGGGTCCAGCGCCCCTGCGGCCCGCGGGGGACCGATCCCATCCATGCTGAGAATTCCTCTGGATTTTTCTCGCAGGACGATGAGGGTGAATCATGAGAGGCGTGGGCGTCATTGTTGTCAGCTGGCGGACCTTGTCCATACTGGGAGAGCAAACACAGGCTCGTTTTATATCTCATGTTACTACGTGATTCGTGGAATTGTGTTTATGTCTGCATTCTCTCTCTCTCACATTCACAGGGAGACTCTCTCACATTCACATTCAGAGAGAGAGCGAGTACATCTTCCAGAGACACAGTACAGCTACCGGGAGAGACCAGAGGGGGGAAAAGAAGGGAACTACCAGGGGGGGGGGGGAAAGCACCAAGCCATTGCGACTATATAGCACTGGAAAGGGGTCAGGATAAGGCTTTGGGATGGGACAGGGGGAAGGAATGGTGCCCAGCCACTTGTCGACGGTCGGGATTGAAGGCCGACCTGCATGAAGCGAGACTGTCGCTCTACCGTCCAGCACAAGTAGACTTCAGAGGTACAACACAACTTGAGTGGTAAACCATAGATACAACACAACTTAAGCGAGAAACAATAGAACAGCATAAATTGTTATTTTAAAATTATTTTTTTTAACATAAACAAATACGCGTAAAATAATATATTGAAGTACTCAAAATAATGCTTTTCTGATGTGAAGTATGCTTTTTATTCATACTTCCCTAACTTTACACTTGTAAGAAAAATTATATTTGTTGCCCGATTTTTGTCCTCTCACATTAAAATTAAATCTAAGTTTTTCATCAAACTGGTTTTTAAGAAATATTCCTGTGTTTTTGTGATGAAGTCTTAGTGATGCTGCACACTTGGTCTCCTCTCCACCGTGGGACGCAGTGATGCTCATGGCAGTTAGTGATGCTGATGTCGACTACTCTTACCACAACCATACTGTCACAACCATACCACCACAACCATACTATCTCAGCCATACCACCACAAGCAAACTATCACAACCACACCACCTCAAGGATATGCTCTTGAGTTTTGTCAAGGTTTTAATATAACTTTCTACAGAGCGCCTCTGTTCTTACATTCCTCAATAAATTTACATAGTCTGCAGACACTGACATGAACGACCTCCCTCGGGCGAGTCATTCGTATGAACTAAGAACAGTAGTGGACCTAGAACGAAGCCTTGGAGAACCTCACGTGTTACATTCCTGCGGTCTGAGACCTCGTCTCAGACTGTGACTTTGTCTTGTCCTCCAGGTACTCCCATACCCAGTGTTAACCCAATTTGTTTCTCCATTGTGTACATCAGCCTTTTATGATGAATATAAAAACATTTGTGAAAGTCTTTAAAAATCTTTCTTAAAAATACAATTTACCAATCCTTTTTTCCTATTCTATTTTAGTAACCTTGTTGTTGAACTCGATCAAGTTTGTCAGGCACGATTTTCCCTTTTAACTGCCCTTTTGTTACAAAGTTCATCCTCTCCAGCTCTTGTCACGGGATACTTGTCTATAATTTAGTGCTTCCTGTCTTTTATCTTTATTTAATATTAGGATTACGTTTGCCTTTTGGCTGAATTTTTGAAGATTTCCTGTCTCGAGTCTTTTATTCAAAACACCCGTTAATAGGTAGTAGTGATTTACACTCCCCCACTAAATATTACAAGACCTTGGCAAGAATGTGATAAATGCAACGGGACCTGTTTAAAAGTAATGAAAGAGGCAGCCACAGCGGCAATAGGTGCGGCGGCCCAAATTCTAATCCTTGAGGATTTTATTCACAGGGAAATAGAATGAATAAATAAAGACGCCCACGGGAGTAATGAGACGAGGAGAGAGAGCACAGTTGGATTCTCATTAGACAAACACGACACAAAGCAACATGTCGGGAAGATAGAGTACGAGATGCCTCTAGGAGCAAGCGACCACTGCGTTACCAGGTCTAGGTGCATAGTGCGCCAAAAGCAGGAGATTACACCAAGAAATACGTAGAGTACGTCAAGAGATTATAGACATGAAGACTATGGGAGGGTGAGAGACCTGGAGGCGAGAAGTCACTGGGAGAGAGAACCTGAAGGGATGAACACAAAGGAGATTATATAGCCCGGAAATGTGCAGCTGCCACGGAGCAGTTCATCTCTCTCAAAAGAGAGAAAGACAAGAAAAGTAAACATATACGTTTTGGTTCAATTGGCAATGCAGGCCAATTGGAGGAAAGGATCACAAAAGCATGGAAAACTACAGACTTAGAAACAGTAGACAATAGAGGCTCACTAAAGAGGGCCCCAAAAGAGTATATCACCAGTCAAGAGGAAAGCTGAGAGGCAATTGGAAAACGACAGTGTGGCAACATCTCACGGAAGCGACGAGGTGTGTCAACTCTACAAGAGATTCCAAGAGGTCTTTACGAAAGAATCAATGTGAAGACGAAAGCTACTATGAGAGGTGGCCAGAAGTGACATAAGATGATGACCAAATCACACACTAGAAATTGAAGAGACGACGACGTTTCGGTCCGTCCATTATCAAATTCGATTGTCTTAATGGTCCGTCTTGAACTATTATTATGATAATGGTCCTGGACGGACCGAAACGTCGTCGTCTCTTCAGTTTCTAGTGCGTGGTTTGGTCAACATTTTTCAGCCACGTTATTGTGACTCTTCATCGACATCAGATGAAGAATCATCAACGTAAAAAAAAAATAGATCATAACTAGATGGGATAAAAGCAACAGAACTGGACAGAATATCACCGTGGCTGCAGAGGTTCACTGTCCTCCGCTAAAAAAAAAATAAAACGCTAGAGACAGAAGCTCTCTCAAAATTCTGGAAGGAGGTAAATAAATCCCAATGTTAAAAAAGATGACAGAGAGAAAGCGCTAAATTACAGACAAGTGCCACTGACAAGTACTGCGTGCAGAGCGATGTAGAGTAATCAGGTTGAATATAATGAACCATCTGGTGAGAATCAACTTCTCAATGAAAGGGCAGCATGGATTTAGAAAGGGAAAGTTGTCCCTGACAAACGTGATTGACTTTTCTATGACAAGGTTACTAAAATAAGACAGGAAAAAGATAGCTGAGTATACTGGATTTTCCTAGATTTTCAAAAGGCATTTGACACTGTTCCTGATGAAAGACTGGTGTACAAGATGAAGAGGCAGGCTGGGATAACTGGGGGAAACACTGAACTGGGTAAGGGAGTACCTGAAGGACAAAAAGCAAAGAGTCACAGTGAGAGACGTGGTTTCAAGTTGGGAGGAATATAACAAGCGGTGTCCCACAGAGTTGGGACACCGCTGCTGTTCCTAATTTATGTGAGCGACCTACACGAGGGAGTGAGCTCATACCTGTCAATGTTTGCAGATGACGCAAAGTTGACGAGGATTGTAAAAACAGAGGAGGCCTGCAGGAAGTCACAGGAGGACTTAGACAAACTCCAGGAGTAATCAAACAAATGTTTGCTGGAATTCAATTCCAACAAGCGTAAACTAATGAAGATGGAAAGGGAGAGAAGGGAAACCAGAAGGCATCTACACCAAAAAGGGAAGGCAACTACAGGAATCAGAAAGTTAGGGAGTGGACATAGTTCCCACACTCACACCGGAGGCACACATAAACAAGATAACATCGCCAGCAAACAGGATGCTGGCAACTGTAAGAACATCATTTATCAACCTAAATCAGGACTCCTTATAGGCAATCTAAACAATATTTGTTAGACCAATACTGGAATACACAGCACCGGCATGGAACCCACACCTTGCGAAGAATAAAGCCAAATTTTAAAAAATACAAAGGTTCGCAACAAGATTGATGCCAGAGCTAAGAGGGTTAACCTACGAGAATAGACTAATGGAACTAAATCTCACAATACATAAGGATAAAAGAAACAGAGATAATATGATCAAAACATACAAGATAATGGGGAGGATAGATAAGGTGGACAAGGATAGGCTCTTCAAAATGAGAGGAAGTAGAACCAGAGGACACAGGTGGAAGCTGGAGACGTAAATGAGCCGAAGAAATGTAAGGAAGTACTCGAACCCTGTACTGGTAGTCAACAAGTGGAATGCCCTGAAAGAAGAGGCTGTGGAAGCCGCCTCCATCCTCAACTTTAAGGCCAGATTCGACAAAGAAATTGAACGTGAACAGGGCTACATTATAGCCATTAATTATAAGGCTAGTAGGCGGGGAACTAGGCCTCACTGCTCCGTAGACTATTAGGTAAGCACCACCACAACTCTACCACCACATCATCAGAACACCACAGCACCTCCACACGACCACCACCACAACTCCACCACCACACCATCAGAACACCACAATCCCTCCAGACGACCACCACCACAACTCCACCACCACACCATCAGAACACCACAATCCCTCCAGACGACCACCACCACAACTCTACCACCACACCATCAGAACACCACAGCCTCTCCAGACGACCACCACCACAACTCCATCACAACACTTATGGGATATTCATGCTGTGCCACCTCTAGGGAGGCTTAATCAATCAATAACAACACCACCACCCCTGCACCACCACCACAGCAACACCATAACAACTCCACCATACAAATCCATGCAAAGAAGCAACATCTCAGGGCAAGACAGTGCCTCACTAAATCAGAATGATGTGATCCCGGTACTGAGAAAAGCGTCTCGAAGCACTCAAGACATTACGCAACGATAAGACAATACTGCAGAGTACGATAGGTTATTTGACAGGTAAAAAGTCACCTACATCTCTTTATTCTTGTAATCCAAGTCAGATTTGAGAGGTCTGGGAGCTGATGACAGTACTTGTCAGTTAGTGTCCATGATGTGAGCAGTCCCCTAATAACGCGGGCTACCTTGGCGACTTTGTCATAGGAAATAATTGGAGATTTGAGCCAATAGGAGAAAGGAGATGTATGGCACTTACTGCTCCCCCACCCCACCCCTTCCCTGGCAGAGTTGCCAAGGACATGTTTTGGCATTAGTGTGTTCATATGGCGAGTGCGGCCGGCACCCAGGACCTGGCTGCCAGCACACACCCACCACAATAGGTCATCATTCTAAAACTCACCATAAAACACCATAAACGGGAGAACTATCAGTTATGTGGCATCTTTACCCTCATCTCTCTCACACATCACTCCCCTCACTTCCCTCCCTCCCTCCCTCCCCCCACTCTCTCACTCTCCGTCTCCCTCCCTCCCTCCCATCTTCCCTCCCTTCCTCCGTCAGTGAATCCATTACCTCTGCCGACAAAAAATCTATATTTGTTCCTGGTATTTTTGCGCCGCGTCCGACCTAACGCGGGCGCCGCGACCCGCTGGCAATGACTTGGCCGAGCATTTCACCCATTAGGACAGCGAGAGATGTAGGCACAGGAAGATGGAGAGCCGGGGCGGGGAAGCGACTCATTCATTGGGCGGCAGGCACGCTGTGGCCGCCCATATAAGTGTGTGACGTCGATGGTATCATGGCTGTGGGAGTCGCTTATGGTGTGGACCGCAGGGCCGGGCAAGACGGCCTCTGTCTGTCCAAATATTCCTGCGTGGGAGGCCTCTCCTTGAGGTGGGGAGGGAGAGCAAGTCGAGGAATGAGGGGTGGTTATCTTGAGGTTATCTTGAGATGATTTCGGGGCTTAGTGTCCTTGCGGCCCGGTCCTCGACCAGGCCTCCTTTTTGTTACACATGCCCGTAGCAGCTGTCTAACTCCCAAGTACCTATTTACTGCTAGGTGAACATGTACATCAGGGTGAAAGAAACTTTGACCATTTGTTTCCACCTGCGCCGGGGATCGAACCCGGAATCTTGGGACTACGAATCCCGAGCACTGTCCATTCAGTGGAATGGAGTTTCTGAAGGAAACAATAGAAAGGGGAAATGTAAGAAATAAAGGGGAATGGATGAGAGAGAAGAGCGAGAAAATGAAGAAACACAACAACAAAATAATGTAAATGGAAGATCTTACAGTCAAAACAGTAAGTCGGAGCTTCTCTCAGTGATGGTGTCACAGATATCATTCGTTTGGCCGGGGACAGGAAGCCAGTGTGTGTGTGTGTGTGTAATTACCTAAGTGTAGTTACAGGATGAGAGCTACGCTTGTGGTGTCCCGTCTTCGCAGCACTCTTTGTCATTTGTGTGTGTGTGTACTTTAGGTTTGTATCGAGGCACCCCCTCCCCCCACCCACTCACCCCTAAGACCGAACTACTGACCTACCACAGGATACAACTCCCCATAAAGGTATCCAGGAATTAGACAACCGGTTTACAACTAAGTGAACAGGTGTATCAGGTGAAAGGGACGTGCCCAACCCTTTCTGTCCTTCCCGGGGATCCTAACCCGGGATGCTCAATTGTAAATCAAGAACATAGTCAACTGTGCTACCTACTCTTAATTCCCAGTCACCTCAACCATCCATCGACTGGTGAACGTGTTCGGGTGAACGTGTTCGGGGGTGTGCGTGTTCGTTCACCCCTGAACACCTGCTAGAACAATGTTAGCAAGGGTTGCTGTATAATATTTACACTTGTGATCATTATATTGACAATTGTCATAAACGCAACATACAAGATTTAAATCATGTCCTATACTGTATTCACTCTGTGAAAGATTTCATTAAGTACTAATAAAAATACTTTACAGAGACAGTTTACTTGTATGGCAACTTGTAGTAGTAGTATACACTACTACTAGCTAAAATAAGCTAGAATAAAAAATAAAATTGTAACTATTATTGGCTAGAAATTATCAAACATTGATAAGAAGGAATATTAAAACTTAAAATTATGTTAACTGGGTAAAATTGAAACTTTGAGTTAAATAGATGCAATATGGTAACACCTCTTGTATTTCAGGAGATACAAAGTGGTTATATCTTTAGCAGAAAACTGAACTTGAGTTAGGTGTAATTAACAATATCGTTAACATCAACAGTCAGTCGCGATAACTATTTTCACTATTATATGAAAAATTATAATTATATTATGATGGACATAATAGTGAGCTTGGAATATATAAATTATAATTGAGTATAATTGTATATTAACAGCAATGCAAATAACTTGGGTTGAGGTGGAGCTCAGTAGCAGGATTGACAGACAGTTGGGAAATAATATTGCCTTAAATAAAGCAAGAACATTAACCCTAATAAAGAGATAAAAGCAATGGACAGTAAAGGGCAATAATACAGTATAAAGAAGTACCTTTGAATAGCAATTAACTGCTAGGATTAGGGCGTGTCAGGATATAACAGGGCTCAGTGAGACAAGTCAAGGGCAGTTCCTGGTTGTTCTGGTATCCCACAATGGTCGCGGTTCGATGCTTTCTTCGCTGCTTACATCATTGGTTTTTCTAGTGTCGGACAATCAATCTATTATGCTTTTACCTTTATTAAAGCACTGATCACTGGTTTTGCTTAAGGGCTCGTGGCTGTCTGTATGGAAGGATTTTCCTTTCAATCATTCTTTAACATTATTTTTCTGTAAAACCTCCCGCAGTGTAGACGAGATCTGTTTTTTCTTGAGCAACAATTTAATGTAAGGAGACTTCTCCCGTTATCAAGACCTGTAGGTTGTTTCTCTCCTGCTGCGTGTGTGCAGCCTGTCTCTCACCAGTGTTTGTTGTGTGGCTACTCTTGTGGAGATTATTGGTCTATGTTGATGACGACACGTCGTTGATACCTCCAGAGTGGCCAAGAGATCACGGATTTATAACATCAGTTCTGTGCGCTTCTATCGCCCAGAGAGCTATCTGCTCTCTGTCTCCAATCCGTGCGAGTTTACCGCATTTTTGGGGCCGACTATTTCTCCAGGTCACCGCTGGAGGACAGAGAGCAGATACCCAAAGGAACGATAAGACAGAGATACTAGCGACAGGAGGAGCAATGAACACTCAGGAAAAGGGCTCGTCCTCGAGACATGATCATTGCTACAGGGAATATCTTAACATTCTTAGAGGCCCAAATGAATGAGGACCAGCTATAAAGGGTTAATACCATAATAAGTTTGAAGGAAAATATAGAGATACTAACACAAATGCTCAGAAGAGAAAGGAGAGACAGGTGACAGAAGGGTTACAAGCAGAGGCAGATGACAGGAAGGCTACAAGCAGAGGCAGGTGACAGGAAGGCCACAAGCAGAGGCAGGTGACAGGAAGGCTACAAGCAGAGGCAGATGACAGGAAGGCTGCAAGCAGAGGCAGGTGACAGAAGGGCTACAAGCAGAGGCAGATGACAGGAGGGCTACAAGCAGAGGCAGATGACAGAAGGGCTACAAGCAGAGGCAGATGACAGAAGGGCTACAATCAGAGGCAGGTGACAGGAAGGTTACAAGCAGAGGCAGGTGACAGGAAGGCTACAAGCAGAGGCAGGTGACAGGAAGGCTACAAGCAGAGGCAGGTGACAGAAGGGCTACAAGCAGAGGCAGATGACAGGAGGGCTACAAGCAGAGGCAGGTGACAGAAGGGCTACAAGCAGAGGCAGATGACAGGAGGGCTACAAGCAGAGGCAGGTGACAGGAGGGCTACAAGCAGAGGCAGGTGACAGAAGGGCTACAAGCAGAGGCAGATGACAGGAGGGCTACAAGCAGAGGCAGGTGACAGGAGGGCTACAAGCAGAGGTTACTTCATCACTAGGAAGGCAATTACAAGAGATTCAGGTAAGGAGGAAAGAGAAGACTGACTGGGGGTCATAAAGCACCTAAACTTAAAACCTGAACTACAGTGAGGAAACTCCAGGTAGCTACTGTGAAGGAACTCCAGGAAGCTACAGTGAAGGAAACGAATTGATGGAAATCTCAAAATGGAAATAAGAACCTCTTTCAAAATGCCATCAATAAAAATAATAATATGTCTATAGCCAACTATATTAAGGAAAGACGTTCTATTCTGCAGGAGGTTTGTGTGTGAGAGGCTGTCAGGCCACCACACCCACGACACACAAACATACGCTACAATTCAGAACTATTAGTCTCTTGCTACAGAACTCTGCACTAAGGACAGGTTACTTAACCTGTTGTCGGGAGAGGAGCCCAGAACCCAAGCCGCCAACCATTACAAAAACAACAGTTCATATTGTTTACTATGTGGAGAAGTAGTAAGCCACTATAGAGCTTCCTGACGTTTTCTCGATCATGAAAAGAAATGAGCAGAGAAGTTAAACTAGGGCTTAGGAACCTCTCTTACTGTAAACTTAGATGTCAACTTTCCAAGTGAATCTAGTTTATCAAATAATTATAATTAATTTAATTATAAGACAATCTAGTTGGAAATGGTGAGAACACGTCATGATAGTTAAACAATTTTTCTCTGTTTATTCAGGTAAATTCAGGTAAACATTAAGCTTAAGCTACATATTGTGTACATAATTCTTTAATTAGTTCGTTTCCGATAAGGTTATTGTCGTATTTATGGAACGGAACTATCAGAAGAAAGCACAAAGTCATAGTTACGGAAATAGGAGATTTTAATGAAAGGAAAATATTTATATAAAAGAACTAGATTTAAAAATGCTACGCTACCATTTGCTCATAAATTTTAAGTCATCCTTGTATTCTTAACGTTCTCTTTTACTATAATTGTGTTCGTTTTCTTTGTTCATTGAATATTTTGGGAGGACATTGAAATTTATTGTATCATGGTTTCCGATGCAGCTTTCACAAATTTGCTTTCTTAGCTAATTCTCACTATTAGACAGGATTATTTTACTATCTAGAACAATAACAACATTACTATAATTTCTTATTATCACCACTATATATTGATACAGTATTTATGTGAATTTAAAAAAAAATTATTATATTATCTGATCTGGGTTTTTTTATTTTTATTTTATTTATTTATAAATAAAATCTGTTATTGCATTTGCTAAGAAAGACAAACTGGGGGGGACCTTCAACAAGTCGCCGGCTGCCTGTCCTCGTCGAGGCCACTAGTGTTAGTGGCTCTCAGGTAAATTCAGGAAATCTGTCAATACATTTGTTTTTATTCGAGTGACTTTCAGTTTCTAATTTCAAATTTACTGCAAATTCTGTGTTCGCTTTAAGACTTGCTCGGGACGCTATAACCTCTCGTAGGTTGGCCTGTGAGTAGGCCCAACAACACCAGACCAAATAATCCTCAACATCAGGAATATACACACCGAGGAAGGGAGATACAGTGTATAATCTTCTCGGTGTATAATGATTCATTGTCAGGGCAGAATTATAAATACACTCGAAAGTCAGAAAATATTTATACACGTTAGGCTTATATCGAGGTCCCCCCTCCCCCCCTCCAGGTCGAATTGTAGCTCCCGGGCACAGGCCCCCAGGGGCAAGATATGGACAGACGAGTGAATAAAGTGCCACCAAGGCAGGGCGGAGTACGCTCAGTAATGTCATATTTTGGAGAGAATTTCTACTGTTTTAGCAACCTTGTTATATTCTGTACAATGCAATTGAAAAAGTTTGTTATTAATGGGAGCACTAAGTAACTTCCCATCTTCTGATATCAATTTGGGTACTGTTAGCTTTATTTTTTAGTTTATTTTGATTGGTGGACGGGATGGGTATGGGGTGCATAATAAAGAAATTGACTGAAATTGGCTTGTTTCCAAACAATATATAAGACTTTTTTTGGATTGAAATTGACTTGTTTCCAAACAATATATAAGACTTTTTTAATGTTAATGGTACGCTGGTTAGTAATTAGCCTAGCTCAAATGTACTTTTTTTAAAATTCAGTATTCACTGTGTCAATTGAAATAAGTGGTTTTGCATTGAAGAAAATGAAGGTTGCCATCAACAAACAGAATCAGTTTCAGGTGTTACGTGGCATTTGACAGTGTGGGAGAAGTAGCATCACTCACACACACAAAAATAAGGCAAAATGAATCCCTCATAATTATATTTAACTGACTAATAACTAAAAAATGTGGACGAAATAGATATATTATGCATTCAAGTGGAATTGTTAGGAGGACGGGTTGGTGGAACAACAATTCAACAACTGACAGATGGAATTGATGGAATTGTTGACAGGCAATCTCAACAGTTTCCCACTATAATTTAACTACATTTACGCTAACTATTGCTTTCTATGTAATATCCAAACCCTAATCCAACTTAAGATAATCCATCCAGTGTCTCTCAAGTGAGGCACAGTGTCGAGGAGTGAGGAGGGAGAGGGGCAGGGGGGGTGCAACATTTCTAACATCCTGTAAACGTTAGTGAAGGTAAGATGGTAATTAAATATCGCTGACGTCTTGGGGCTCATTATCGTATTCAGAAGGTTGGCGTTAAGGAATGTGGCAGTGTCTCATGTCCGTGTGTCTCATCTTCGCGTGTCTCACCTCTGCGTGTCTCACCTCTGGGTGTCTCACCTCTGCGTGTCTCACCTCTGCGTGTCTCACCCATGCTTGTCTCATCTTGCTCACATCTTATCATCTCTAGAACTCGTACCATCTCTCACAGCCCCTGTCGACCGAGCGATCAGTTGAGAGAGAGTTATGTTCTTGTTCCTCATTCTCTTCACCCTCATAACTATAATATTAATCGAGTGCCCATGGAGGCGTGTGTGTCTTATAAATATCTTGGAATCGAGGAGGACTGCTGCAAATCTCAATTAGCAACCTTCGCAAAAGTGTCTTGAGTGACTTAAACCTTTCCTAACATGTTCGTAGCTTTAATATTGCCTTCACACGATCTGTAGTTGATAATCATGCCTTGCATCTTGTTAAACCTACTTCTAAACAATTACAAGGTCTAGATGTAGTACAATATGATGCTTAGATTAATTTGGTTGTTGCCGCCCGAGTGTCTAGTTTATGAGCGGCACCATTCTTGTGCCGTGAGCGTAGTGGAAAAAGTTGCACAGGGCATAAAGGTTTT
>WNGS01161107.1:7024136-7039748 GCA_020271785.1 Procambarus virginalis
CGAAGCCGCTCGTATTAATATCCACCTTCAAACTCATGAGCGTCTAACCTACGCTTGAACACTCCAGAAATCCAAAAGTCTATTGGTTTCCAGGTAATTTATGTCACAATTCAATAGTCCTGTTATCAAGACAGTTTAGCCAGGATTACTCCGAATCTAATCTTATCATTTGTATCTAATGTTTGGTGTTAGTTCATTTAACACCTATTAAAGACGCCCTTTTATCTATATTAATACGTCAAGCATTCGTCTGGTCCAGCGCTCGCCTGGTCCAGCACTCATCTGGTCCAGCGCTCGCCTGGTCTAGCGCTCGCCTGGTCCAGCACTCGTCTAGTCCAGCGCTCGTCTGGTCCAGCACTCGCCTGGTCCAGCGGTCCTGCGCTAGTCATCAATCACCTATTCGTCATTGACCTACCTGGGGCAGATGGTTGTCAGCGGAGGTCATCAACGGTGAGTGTTGGGGCCGTAGAAGCGTCTCCGATCGAGCTGGTCTGGACGGATGTGCATGGGATAGGTCTGGATGGACAGGACGCAGGTATGGGAATGGACAGATGGGCATGAACGGAGCGTAAGCTTGGACGGTTACGGCAATGGGCTAGGAGTAGGGAGGGAGTGTTATAGGTTAGAGGCCGTGAGAGGTTAAGGCCAGGTCAGGAGCCTCGACCAGCGTAGCGATGATGTGAGTGTGGTGAAGGCTCTCCAGCACTAGCCCTGGTGTGGTGTGAGCGTGGCGGAGGCCTCCCCAACACTGGTTCGCAGCAGCAGTAGCGCTTAGAGATCGCATCCCAGCTGCTGCTGCTGCTGCTGCTCTAGTTTCAGGTCACACGCACACCGTCTCTCGCTACCCCCAAGGCGTCAGCTCTCCTCCTCCGATAACCTGACTCTAGGCTGACACTTGGCCAGTTTCTCAAGATTTCATGACCACGCAAAAGCAACTGGAAACAATTTGCTTTCGTTATTTGTTTTTCTAAAAGTTATTGGGGCTGATTGCCATGTTTTTTTGCATGTGCCTGGTGTACAGGACAGCCAGCAATGCTAAAACTACAAGTCCCAAGACAACGACAGCTTACAGGGAATCTGAGGACACAGTTCGTCACCTCGACGACCACAGTACAGACACGGGAGACATCAAACACTTGCCATAAACTCACGTTACAGAGCAGGACACATATCCTGGTTACCGTAAGTAGCCCATGCGCGTCGTTGTAAACTTTCCGGCGCCGTCCGCAGGCTGGGCCGAGGCTGCAGGAATGGTAAGTTACATCACACGTAAGAAGCTCACTACAAAATAAAAATTACTTAACATAGAGCAACATAACAACATACAACATAACATTATAAAGAATGTGGTGAAGTATTAGCAACGGAAAATTATGATACAGTTCTTGGGCCCCATTATGTAACAATGAAACCTTTATACCACCAACTGTGTAACTATTTTATTTACTTTGGTGTACTGGAAGACATCCTAACAATTTATCTTAAATTTGCTTGTCCATTTTAAAGAATGAAGAACAGTTTTATTTATATTATTATTGTTACGAACCCATCCCTGCCTTTGTGTGGCAGTACACAATAGAAAGTTGGATTTACATATTCGTACATTCAAACATTGATTGTAACGATGATACATATGTGCCTCAGCCTACAGTTTAGACCTATTGTCTTGTGTATGACCCTCTGTCCTGTGTGACAGTGAATACCAGCATTATTCTCACTCTAATAAGACTTAATTGAATTCCTCAGAGTAGGCAAAATTTTAATTAATTTTTGTCAATAAAGATAATAATAATTTATACCACTCACAAACAAAATGGCATCAGTGGGCATCATCCTTTTCTGTTAGTGTGATAAACACTGTTAATAAACTATTGACACATTAGTTTACAAACCATGTAACTGGCTCATCAAGACTGTAACTTAGCGTACTGAATGTTTTGGATCAGTTCCTGAGCTCGTAATGTGCCTCTATGACCCCACTACTACCCACAGGAGGGTATGGGGTCCCCCTACTTCCCACGGGATGGGTATGGGGTCTCCTACCGCCCTCGGGATGGGTATGAGGTTCACTACCGCCCACGGGATGGGTATGGGGTCCACTACCGCCCACGGGATGGGTAATGGGGTCCACTACCACCCACGGAATGGGTAGTGGGGTCCACTACCGCCCACGGGATGGGTATGGGGTCCACTACCGCCCACGGGATGGGTAGTGGGGTCCACTACTGCCCACGGGATGGGTATGGGGTCCACTACCGCCCACAGGATGGGTCTGGGATACACTACCACCCACGGGATGGGTATGGGCTGCATCATGGAATGAACTAAACTCGCAAATCTGTTGCTATTGTGCTCACGAAATGTTTTGCTGCTGATTTTGGATATTTACATAAAATATGGAATAATCTATCAGCATGATAGCATAAACAGGGGAATGGAAACTCTATAGATGCGTTTGTGTGGCATGAACCGATGCTCTAAACACTACTAAACATTACTACACACTACTAAACACTGCTAAACACTCTAAACACACACAACGTATCACCCAGCCTCACAGCACGTAAATTTTACAGCGCGCAAACTGCTTATTATTTTGTTTTTAATCAAAATGTGGCTTTTTACATTGTGTTGGCGACGACGAGGTGCTTGCTGGGTAGAACTGGCGCCGAGGGAGGAAGAGGGAGGTAAATACCTAGGTGGCATCCCTGCGCACCTGTCCAGGTGCTCCTCGCACCTGTTGTGTTGCTGCTGCTGCTGCTGCTGGCGGCGCAGCTGCTGTTGTTGCTGTTGCTGTAGTTTGTGATGTATCAGTATCACAAACTACAGTTAATGTTAATACAGTTAATATTGTAAATGTTAATACAGTTAATATTGTAATAAACTTACATTAGCAGAACAAGGGATATAACAAGCCGACTCAAGTACCTTAATTAATTGATCTGACGAATGACGGAGGAGTATTTTGCTGGTATCTTTAAACAACAGAATATTTATAACAAATATTTATATAGTGTGTGATTACATTGTTAACTTTATATTTTCTATAATCGTACTGTAAAACGTTAACGATATTAAATGAAGCAAGAGAGCTTGGAACTAATGATCTGAAGTCACGTCCCAGCGCATTAAAGCTGTAAACTGCGCTAACAGAATAGTACATGTCTTAGATATATGTAAATAACTATTTTACAATATAACTAAAATTTCCTCGCTATGTTATTAGTATGACTTCTGATTCCTGTGAAAGTATCAGTTTTCTATCAAGTTGTTTACAATAAAGTTAGCGTACTTAAGTGCGGGTCTTAAGCTGGTACACTTAAGACATGGCCCGACAGGTGTATCGTTAACTTGAAGACAATTTGCAACCTTCTGAAGGATACGAAGTCATTTTTATATCCGTCATTACTGCTTTAGACGAAGACTCAAAATCGTTAAAAGATGATTAAGATAATTGACTCGCGTAGGCAAACGGGCCCATGTGAGTCTTAAATAGTTCTTGTATAGTTATATGACGAGTACTTGACCAGTCGGAATTAGTTCGGGTCGTGGCTCGGGCCAGGACCCGAATGTTCTCGTTCGGGCTCTTAGTGGGAAGAAGAGAAGGGAATGGGGTAATCCACTGGGAAGTCAAGTTGCCTCGTCACCAGGTTCTTGACTTACACAACACACGATGACAGGAATCCAGAATGAGAGTAAAAGCTGCCAAAATTGTGGTTGAGGCGAGAGGCGGAGTGATCATGAAGCCAGGCCACCAGGGAGGCCAACCCGTCCTCCTGACAGAACGTCGCATTTTTTACGTATACTCTACCTAAGGCCAAAAATTATCGTGCTAGAAAATGGTTGCGGCTCGCGAAATTGACATACTGTTCCGTTTTCTGTTTTCGATCCTCTGGTAGGTTAGGAGAGGGGGACTTTAGTACGACAGTTTCTTTACGTTGGGAAACCTTAGGGAGACGCGAGCCAGAGTAACGCTTCAGACTTAACCCATAACACCAGCAAACTTAAGGATGATACTTAAGACCAAACACCAAGACTTTAAACCTTACCTTAAGACCTAAAACTATGTTCATAGGTTTGTGGCCTGCACCAGTTCCCACAGACACCAAAGTCTACTTAAACACCAGAGTTAAAACTCCATTGGTTAGTGAGCTGTAAGCTCACCTCACGAAGACCTTCAGGTGCCCCACATTAACAGCTGTTCACGATAGTCACTAAATTACTACGATATACTCAAGTGTATATCGTGTATACTTTGTGTATACTCAACACTAGAGTCTAACATGACTCTGAGATTTGGGTCTCTGATACTGCATAGTGAGGACGGGCGTGACATGTCAGAGACAACCTCACTCCCTACCTAGTCACTCAACACAAATGAAGTGATGTGATCTACGAGTGTCTTTGCCCGAAACGCTATGCGTACTAGTGGCTTTAGGTATCGTATGTACTAACCTCTATCTATAAATCAATCAGAATGTTTGTAACTCTGCATCTATGTATGTACTTTTCCTAAATAAAATATTATTATTATTATTATTATTATTATTATTATTATTATTATTATTATTATTATTATTATTATTATTATTAGTGACGTCGCTACAAGTCGCCTCGCCGTACACAACCTCTCTCTGGTACTTACCTTCAAATCAAATAAAAAACTAAATTTTTTTCAGGAATGGCTGTACAAGTATATAGTTAAACTAGTTTACACAAGCTTTCACTATATTGTTTACATGATAGAAGGTCATAGTAGTATCATAACACACAATTAGCATAATTATTTGCTTTATAGTCTAGTTTTTTATTTAGATTTAAATACTTTACTTCTCAATGATATATACAAATCATTACTGTAGTGGCTGAAGGGTCACTGCTATATATTAAAAAACTTAGCTGAAAATAAGAGTGGCGAGAGATATACTGGCAACAGCCAATAGTAAGCATCACTTTGTGACAGTAAGCCATCACTTTGTGACAGTAAGTCATTACTTTGTGACAGTAAGCCATCACTTTGTGACAGTAAGCCATCACTTTGTGACAGTAAGCCATCACTTTGTGACAGTAAGCCATCACTTTGTGACAGTAAGCCATCACTTTGTGACAGTAAGCCATCACTTTGTGACAGTAAGCCATCACTTTGTGACAGTAAGCATCACTTTGTGACAGTAAGCCATCACTTTGTGACAGTAAGCCATCACTTTGTGACAGTAAGCCATCACTTTGTGACAGTAAGCCATCACTTTGTGACAGTAAAGCATCACTTTGTGACAGTAAGTCATCACTTTGTGACAGTAAACCATCACTTTGTGACAGTAAACCATCACTTTGTGACAGTAAACCATCACTTTGTGACAGTAAAGCATCACTTTGTGACAGTAAGTCATCACTTTGTGACAGTAAAGCATCACTTTGTGACAGTAAGCCATCACTTTGTGACAGTAAAGCATCACTTTGTGACAGTAAGCCATCACTTTGTGACAGTAAAGCATCACTTTGTGACAGTAAGCCATCACTTTGTGACAGTAAAGCATCACTTTGTGACAGTAAGCCATCACTTTGTGACAGTAAAGCATCACTTTGTGACAGTAAGCCAACAGCCACTTTGTAACAGTTGTTTTATTCTTTCCGCTAGACTCACTACACAATTATAAACATCTCTCATTCTTAACATGAGAACAATCACGTTAAGTATGTTGATTGTTAAGATGATGTTCTCACCATCTTAACAATCAAGTTGATATTACAAGAAAGGTTTGAGTGGGCAGTGATAAGTGAGCAACTACTGTAAGCGTTGATTGTTGGTGCATCTTGACTCCCATCAGAGAAAATTATATTCGTTTGTGAATTATTTATTCAAGTGGACGTGAGGCCAGGCAAGAGATGACGGTGAGTGCATGGATGGACTCACAAGATAACGTCTTGAACCTTTCCTCCATACATAATTAAGCTTACCAAGGTCAGCATTTTAGAGGCCCCCCCATAGTTAACATCCATGCAAGCTGAGACTCTGTTAAATAATTTTCCTTTCCACCAGGTATCAAGATGACCAAGTTCACCCATAATGACGTTTGTTCTGACTTTGGGATATTAGAACAATTTACGTGGGGGCTTTCAAGATGCAGGCGATGAGTCACAATAATGTGGCTAAAGTATGATGACCAGACCACACACTAGAAGGTAAAGGGACGACGACGTTTCGGTCCGTCCTGGACCATTCTCAAGTCGATTGCGATTTGAGAATGGTCCAGGACGGACCGAAACGTCGTCGTCCCTTCACCTTCTAGTGTGTGGTCTGGCCATCTTTCAAGATGTATGACACAACTGTCACCTGAAACAATTTCTGAAATGTTTGGTGTGTTCAACTTTGTCACAAACTTTGGAAGTGTCAAGAAACAAAGAACTCCTGTGAATAGTAGCCGTAAACAGTGTCCGCCACTGGGACACTGCACAGCGACGAACACCAACCAATTTTGTGTGTAATTTGGACGTCAGTGGTGTCAAGTTCTTCAGCTAGAAAGTCAGTAGAGTATGTAATAGAATACTTTGTTTAAGAGTGTGTTTAGGTCAATGGCCCTATTGCTGTCCGAGGGGGACAAAGGAGCTCAGCAGGGCCTTAGGAAGCTAACAAGTACGAATATGTTTATTACACGTGGCTGTGTAGCGAGGGAGAAAAATCCCCTAAGACACAGACAGTTTAGGCGTTCCATGTTTAATTTTGTCGGAGTGTATGTTGAAGGGACTATCATAACTCCCATGTTTAAGCTTTTGGCTTCGTCAACCATTACAGGCGTTACAGTGTTCAGGAGTTTAACACTAGCGTGCAGGGCTCACATTCAGCTGTAGTTAAATCAGTTCCAGTCTCAGCTGTTCTCTACATTGCACCGTTGTACAACTAAATATTTATTTTTGAAAACATTTAATTCATCACAGGTTCCCGAGGAGTCGTCCATGACGCGTTTCTTGCCCTCTTATGTGAACGTTTTTCTAATTTCGTACAAAAACTGCCAAATAGTTTTTCTCGAAGACTTATCAGCAGCGTTTCATCACACAGTCTTATCTTTTAACTTTCTTAATCCTCATGATGGCTTGATGTGAGCCATCAAGTCACGCTTACCGAAAATGTTTCACACTGTTTTACTTTAACGAGAAATATTATTTTATATTCTCTGCAAATTGATGTCAGTGTTGAGTGATGTAACATGAATTCCCAGATCTTGTTGCAACATGAGTGGATGTTATACACTACTAGATCAAAGAACATCCAGAAGAACATCATACTACTAGATCATAGAACTTCTAGAAGAACACCATACTACTAGATCAAAGAACAGCTCAGAGGCTTAGGTCTTTTGAGCTTAGACTAAGATCGAAGCCATCTAAGTTTCGGCGAGCCCACACAGAGTACCACCTGAGTACCACTAACATATGCCACCGTTAACATTACGCACGCTAACTCCTCCTCCTCCTCCTTACCCTTCTCCACCCCCCCCCTCTGTCCCTACAATCATCCTTGAAGCGATCTCCAGAAGTCCACACACGATACCATCTTGGAGGGCAGCAGGTAAATAATTCAGCAAGAGCATTCGCCCAACCCTTCAAAACTGTTGTATCCAAGAGTACTCGCCGCCCTACCACCAAACCTAATGTATCCAGGGGGGTACTCTTGAAAGGGGTGGTTTCTCTACTTTTCTAAAGAATTTGTCTGGTGCTAAAATGCTCACCCGCATATTCATAACGGAACGTGAAGATGGAAGATAAAGACGAAGAACAACACTTGATGTCTTCTTACTGACGCTTCTTGTTACTCTTTATATTAATTGATTTTCCATATTTCGATCATTTACTGATTGTATTCTTTGCTTAAGATCCTTATACTCTCTCAGATCTTACACATCTGTCTACCTGATATCTGGTAATTCTGTTATCGTTTCCAAGGCGTGGAGGCTTACAGCTGTCAGTACTCTACTTCCTCTGCCTAATCCTTCGTCCATATTTTAAAAGTGTAAGTCGTCTTGTAGAAAGTTTGAGTCTGTTTTATTCTATTTCCAGCCCTATTTTTATTTTTTGTTAAAATAGTGTTCCAGTGTGTAAATCGTCTGTATGTACGGTAAACGGTGGAGGTCCCAGGACACTTCCCTGGGGCACCCCCGCCAGGAAAAGTCTGCCATATATCAGTTGGCATTAGTATACACATTGAAAAAACAGATTCACTCTGTTTCAACGTTTTGAAGCAGCTGATAGTGAAAAAGATTGTGATTTGGTTAATGCGAAGGACACAGGATTAGCATAAATAGAGTTAATCGTTTCCATAAATTTTCTAGCAATGGAGATTAAGCTAATTGGCCAATAATTTGACTCAAGTGATATGAACTCATTTCTGAAAGATGGACACTACGTTCGTAACCCTCCACGACTCTAGAACACTGCTCGATTATAATTAATTAAATATCTAAGCAAAGAGGCTCGCTAAGCTCATCTTGACATTGTTTAAAGATCCTGGCTAATTGTTTAAAGATTATTTTTGGTTTTATTTTCTTATTTGTTAATTCAGTCTCGGCCTCATTGTCATCTACACAGATCTGTTCTCCTGCAAGTAAGCTATCAAATTTATCTCTAGTTAATAAAGACTTGTTTAGGATATCACTCGTCCCGCTGTCATGTTCATCGGTGGGCAAGCCATCAGTGCTTCATATATCTGAAAATTCATGAATTGTCATTAGATCTCTTGCTATATGCATCTCGGGTGGTTATTTTATCCATTTTAAGCTATTGTTGGTTTGATAAACTGTTGCTGTAGATAAACTTAACTTTTTTATTATTGTTTTGTATATAGCTTTTTATAGCTTTTTCTTTCCGATAACGTTCTTTAGTCACTAGCCAGTGACTAAAGATCGTAGCCAAGACGCCAGCCACTAGCTTGTAGTAGTGACTGGCGTCTTCAAGGCTACGTCAAGCAAAGTTCCTTGAGAGATATTTTAACAGCTAAATTGTCTATCCACACTTCCGTAGAAATAAACGGAAGCTTGAGCTTCGACCTCACACACTTAGGATCCACGGTTCGAGTCTTCTAGAACCCAGGTGAATGGAATTTTAAAAATTCCTTGTCCATTACTCATAAAAGCAGAGGATGGCGTTAAGGTTGGTGGTATGGGGACCTTGATGCTGTATCGTCATGGGTAATTATGAGGAACGGCGCGAGTCTCTTGTTTCTGGTTCATATATATATATATATATATATATATATATATATATATATATATATATATATATATATATATATATATATATATATATATATATATATGTCGTATCTAGTAGCCAGAATGCACTTCTCAGCCTACTATGCAAGGCCCAATTTGCCTAATAAGCCAAGTTTTCATGAATTAATTGTTTTTCGACTACCTAACCTAACTTTTTCGGCTACCTAACCTAACCTAACCTATAAAGATAGGTTAGGTTAGGTTAGGTTAGGTAGGGTTGGTTAGGTTCGGTCATATAACTACGTTAATTTTCACTCCAATAAAAAAAGTTGACCTCATACATAATGAAATGGGTAGCTTTATCATTTCATAAGAAAAAAATTAGAGAAAATATATTAATTCATGAAAACTTGGCTTATTAGGCAAATCGGGCCTTGAATAGTAGGCCGAGAAGTGCGTTCTGGCTACTAGGTACGACATTATATATATATATATATATATATATATATATATATATATATATATATATATATATATATATATATATATATATGATTCTCAAATTATCCAGGTCGAAGCAAGGTTATGGTACTACCAAGATATCGTCTATAGTGTTAGTTTAGTTCATTTATTATGCACCCCATACCCATCTTGTGGGCGGTAGTGGAAAGGGTTACAGAGGCACATAATGGGCTCAGGGACTGAACCCCACAATTCATTTAGTTAAGCAAGTTACAATCTTGACGAGCTAGTTACAAAATTCAATATAAGTCGTCACATCAACAATGGGTTCGAGATCGACCTCAAGTACAGGTTCTAAATTAAGCAACTGACATATGCGGAGAGCTAGTGTCACAATTTATATGTTTGTCCTGCACACCGCCTCCCATCCAGTGGGCAGCGGTGGATAGGTTACAATCACTCAGTTACTACCTACAGTTAGCAAACTGAGGATATTTGGCTAAAATTTCTGGTAGCAGATCATTTTGAATGAAATATTTACACATCGCTGGAACATTGGTTATAGAATTGTCTCTAAATTCACGTATCTTTTCGCACTCCATCACATAGTGACGGAGGGTGTGCGAATAATTTTGTTGACACAGTTTACATTTGGTCAGGTCTACATCGGCAGATAATGAGAATTCCCAGAGATACTTGTAACCGAGTCTAAGCCGAGCAGTAGTAACATCTAGAAGTCTGCTGATTTTATTGGATGATCCATAGGTGTGTGGCTCCTCTTGCATGATAGTATGATGATAGATGGAATTACTGGTCTCAATTTCACTTTGTCTCAGATCTACAAGATCTTGTTGAAGTTCTCGGTGTACTGCTGCTCTCAGATTGCTCATTGACAATCCAAGGTTACACTCAACGGCTCCTTTAAAGGCAGATTCTTTGGCTAACTTATCAGCTCTATCATGCATTCGGAGGCCAACATGAGATGGAGACCACATGAAATGGTCTCTGTTACCGTCTATAGTGCGAAGCTGTTTTGCATTATCGGGCACGAAGCTGGAGCTTGGCCAAGCTTCGTGTGGCTCTATGAATAAATTGGGCTAGAAAAAAACACTAATTAAAATGCCCCATTACAATGCCGATAGGCTAACGGCACTAACTGAAGACATGCATTGCCATACCGAATTGTCAATTGGCTCCGGAACCCAATTATAAGTAATTGATCGGGTCGATGTTTGGGGAAAATAATTTGTCTTGCTTCAAAGCTGTGCTGCGGCTTTACTGGTAAACTGGTGGTGCAGATTGATTGATGACTATTAATCCACCCAAGACGTGGCACGGGCACGAATAGCCCGTAATGGTGGTACAGTTTAATGGTATTATCTATATTGGTAAACTGTGAAGTGGCTCTCAGACACACCAGCTTCTCATTCTTCACCTTAGCCCTCCTAATTCTGTGTAGGTGAACTCCAGTGTGTCTAAGATGGTCATCCCTAATAGTACACGATAGTTAGGCACATAATGAGGCGGACGGACCGTACATGAGGCGGACGGACCGTACATGAAGCGGACGGACCGTACATGAGGCGGACGGACCGTACATGAAGCGGACGGACCGTACATGAAGCGGACGGACCGTACATGAAGCGGACGGACCGTACATGAGGCGGACGGACCGTACATGAAGCGGACGGACCGTACATGAGGCGGACGGACCGTACATGAAGCGGATGGACCGTACATGAAGCGGACGGACCGTACATGAAGCGGACGGACCGTACATGAGGCGGACGGACCGTACATGAAGCGGACGGACCGTACATGAAGCGGACGGACCGTACATGAGGCGGACGGACCGTACATGAAGCGGACGGACCGTACATGAGGCGGACGGACCGTACATGAAGCGGACGGACCGTACATGAGGCGGACGGACCGTACATGAAGCGGACGGACCGTACATGAGGCGGACGGACCGTACATGAAGCGGACGGACCGTACATGAAGCGGACGGACCGTACATGAGGCGGACGGACCGTACATGAAGCGGACGGACCGTACATGAGGCGGACGGACCGTACATGAAGCGGACGGACCGTACATGAGGCGGACGGGCCGTACAGGAGGCAGTTCCGACGTAACTGGGAATGAGTTGACTCACTGCTTTGTTGATCATTCCTGTTTGGCATTTTGATCTTGCATGACGCTGGAAACTTAGGGAATTGATTGCTACGCCCCTCACCCATATAATAATAATAATAATAATAATAATAATAATAATAATAATAATAATAATAAAAACCTCTCTGCCGTGATAACTGATCTGACTCTTGGTATATTGGTATATCTGGCTCTATAGAGATCCACGGTCAAGCTCTTACAAAAAATAATTCTGTGTATGTATCTGTAATTAGGAGGAAGGCAATGTGCAGTGTTGCCTGTACATACCTGTATTAAGCATGAGTCTCAAGCTTATTTTGCCAGGAATCCAAGTAATATGATTCCCTTGACTATTTTGGAATGCTCGTGTAAGCTGGCTGGTGAGCTTAATAACAGGAGCTAAAGCGTCGTGTTATTGTCTGAACTACCACTGAGTATCTGAGAGTTAGTTATATTAGGGTACGACGATCCGAGTTTCGTCTACAGCAATACTTGTTCCATGTTGATGATGTTTTCATACACACCTGTTGCAGGCTGCCTGCATCTGTTGTCCAGTCTTACAATAATAAACACGACGCATGACAGTCTTACAATAACACAGCGCATGACAGTCTCACAATAACAAACACAGCGCATGGCAGTCTCACAATAACACAGCGCATGACAGTCTCACAATAACAAACACAGCGCATGGCAGTCTCACAATAACACAGCGCATGACAGTCTCACAATAACAAACACAACGCATGACAGTCTCACAATAACACAGCGCATGACAGTCTCACAATAACAAACACAGCGCATGACAGTCTCACAATAACACAGCGCATGACAGTCTCACAATAACAAACACAGCGCATGACAGTCTCACAATAACACAACGCATGACAGTCTCACAATAACAAACACAACGCATGACAGTCTTACAATAACACAACGCATGACAATCTTCCGTATTATACACCGGTGATAACATACACAGAGAAAATTGTACATGAGACAAGTAGTACACAGCTGCACATTATAAAGTGTGACGGTACAGGAACCACGGTGCAACTACACGCAGTCAAGCAGCATTGTGTGGTAATGTTACGCCAGAGGCGGGCCTCAGCGGCTCCATCATACAGGTGTGTGTGTGTACACACAGTACTTGTTGCACACAGTACTACACACTTGTATGGTACCTTGCAGTGTTCATGACGCCAGTAATGGTGTCATTACTGGCGTCTCTAACCTGCTTCACCACACTACTGAGCTGCTTCACCACACCACTAAGTTGCTCCACCACACCACTAAGTTGCTCCACCACACCATAAAGTTGCTCCACCACAGCACTAAGCTGCTCCACCATACCACCAGAAATATTATGAAGGAGCACCCTTGCAGTGTTCATGACTTGCCTGTTTTAATTACTTTTCTTTATTCTGTCTTTTTCGATCGTTTTCATTGTCGTTCTTTTACAGGCTTGTTTGGTTACCGGAGGTCTCCAGACGTCAGAGTCGTAGCGACCACACCCAAAGGTTGTTGTGGTTTTCATCACCTAAAAATCTTACCTTTTGTGGCTTTAAAATTACTTTTGTGTTTAGTATTGTGTGGTACCCACTTGTCGTTAGGCACCAGGAAGCATCCTCGCAGCGTCCTCAATGGGAGGATCATTCATCTGATGCACCTGATTATAAATCACAGACATTGTTTATCTCCACCATGGAAATGTTGAGAGGCGTGCAAGTATCAGGTGGCGAGGCCCCCGCCCCACACACCTCGATGTTGACTGTCACTTCTCGTACGCTTGTGTCATGTAGTTAGCTTTCACTGTTTTTGTTACCCACTCTTGGGAGGGGCTGGCAGGGAGGGCCTGGCAGGGAGAGGCTGACAGGGAGAGTCTGGCAGGGAGAGGCTAGCAGAGAGGGCCTGGCAGGGAGGGCCTGGCAGGGAGAGGCTGGCAGGGAGAGTCTGGCAGGGAGAGGCTAGCAGAGAGGGCCTGACAGGGAGGGTCTGGCAGGGAGGGCCTGGCAGGGAGGGTCTGGCAGGGACCTATTGTCCGGGTGTCTACGTTTTAGATGGACAGAAGCATTAGGTGAAAAAAGTGCCTCAACCGTTTTCATCCTCTCTGGGGATTGAACTCGGGTCCCTCGAGTGTGAGCCGAGACCGCAGACCACTGTGCTACAAGTGGAGACTTTTGAGACTATTGACCTTTCCCATGAGAGGAAGGCCTGGGGGAGTCTCTGCTGCTCAAGGCTCACAAACTGCCACATATCGTGAACTTGGATAATGTACATATGTGTCAACCTGAACAATCTTTATATAAAAGAATTACCCAATACAAATATAATCTTCTGGTCATGTTCTGTGTGTTCACGCACGTGACAATAATCATAGTATTAACGAGCCCAATTAAAACAAAAATGTTCATCGTATAAATATAATTATCATCCAGTCTTGCGTTATCAAATATAGTTTCCAATAAATTTGAATGATAGCATGTGCAAAACAGGCAACATTATTGATAATATGGTAATTGAAAATAACGAAGTTAAGAGAGCTATTAATTTATGCAAATGATAGATGTTAGGATGTTTTCCTGCTTGTGTCCTCCTTCCCAACTGTGTCTCCTCGACTCACGGCCCTAAACTGTGTATAATACCTATATTCCGATTATCTCTATCATCATCCCTTGAGAATCTCTTGAAAATCAAACGGAACCTTAGAAAAATTTGCTTACGTGAGAAGAGAGAGAAGAGGTTGCCTCTCTCCCACTCGCCCTCCCAGGGAGGGAGAATGGGAGAGAGGCAGAGAGAGAAGCAGGGTGGCCTGAAAGAAACACAGACGGACAGACCTCATGGACCACCGGGAACCCCTTCTAGTATAAATTGTATAAATGAAAGTTCTGTAATTGGAAGATTTGTGAATAAGGTGTGTAAGCCCATTTTGCCTAACAGGCAGCCATTTTCAAAATGTCTTTCCAATGGCTTATTCCAATTATTATTATTATTATTATTATTATTATTATTATTATTATTATCTGAGAATTAATACGTGGAAGATAATAGATCACCTGGATAAAATAAACTTTGCAACATAAAGACACGCATAGATTCAGAAGGGAATGTGATAGATGCCTCACAAACTTAATCGAGTTCTATGACAAAGATTACTAAAATCGAAAGGAAAAAGACGGCTGTATCCTTTTTTGGGGTGTTAAAAAGGCAATTGATGCTGTTGTACATGAGACCTAAGATAGTTGAGGAGGCACTGGACAAGCCAAAGGAGTGCCAGAGAAATGGAAAACACAATTACACAATAATACTTAACTACATTGCTGGTACATTGATATATGAGTGCTAGTTTGTATAGATCGATATCAAACTGTCACCATTCACCCAAACACCTGCGCACATCAAGACTGCACAATTAATATGGAATACAACGAGAGACTACAGGTGTTCTGTGCTACATTATTCACGAGTATGTAACATTTCACACTGTATTGCATGTCGACCTTTTCATGAAAACACATGAAGGAAAATTCAAGTTAGAGGAATACTTTCTCATCAACAATTTTCATCTACATCTACGAGATCTTACATATGAAATGTGTAGAGTTTCTTTGGCAACTGTATTGAAACTTTTGAGCAAAGAAAGTAATTAGAGTTATACGGAACCTTCAATTAATTGTCTACGAATTAAGGGAACAAAATACAAACTCATTCCGGATCCGAGGGATCGGATTTACTGTTGACAAATGTCATTGGTGGAAATTGTAAACAGTGTGAATAGGCCCCATGC
>WNGS01161107.1:7043130-7058527 GCA_020271785.1 Procambarus virginalis
CAATTTCATATTGTTTCAAAATTCAAAGGAAATCAGATAAAAGAACTTAAGGCAATAATTTCAACTGATTGTCCATGGGAAATTAGTGCTCTCTCTCTAGTGTGTATATATCCCAAAGGTGGCTCTAGTGTGAATATGTTCAAAGGTGCCTCTGGCGTATACGTGTCGGAGGATAATCAGAAGGACTTAAGTGCCACTCAGGACGCCAATACGAGAGTAAAAACACACGACCAGCAATGTCACATATTGCTTTCTTTCTGTACAAGAACAATTCAGGCCATTCTCCTGTTTAGATAGTAGTTGCAGTAACGATGTGGACCATCGTACTGTATGGATATAGTAATTGTCCATTGACGTAATGGACAATTAGAAAGTAGAATTTGGTACTATTGAATTTGGACAAACCGGAAAAGGTTTTGTATTTATGTTGCTAATAAACCCTGACCTAACCACCCTAGGCCTAATACACGCTATCTTAGGCCTAATGTAATACATAAATGTGCTATAATTGATCAAGGAATATTTAAAGTGGATTTTTAGCTTTATTTTTTCTATTTTTTTCTGGACTCTATAAAGTGAATAGCACCGAATTCTATCTAATTGTCCATTACGTCAATATATATATACGATGGTCTACATAGTTACAAAAAGTACTACTTAAACAGGAGGATGGTTTGTAAAGAGAACTATTTCACCATACTTAAGCACTTCGTTGGTGGAGGCCAAAACCGTCAGTAATTTCAAAGCGTTATATGACAAAGAGTGCTGGGAAGACGGGACACCACGAACGTAGCTCTCATCCTGTAACTACTCTTAGGTAATTACTTAGGTAATTCGGTGCAGCCCCGAAACGTGTGTTCCAAACAAGTGTTAACTAGTGGTCTGCGAGGGCTCGTATTTACTTCCAAAACGCAGTTGAAGTGTCTGGGGTTGAGTCTTCCTGCTCGTGTAAGTTCACTCTCTTTATGACGACATCAGTGAATAATGCAACAGACATTACGAAATTCCTTATTGGTGTTCACAGCTGCTGGTTTTTGTCTTGAATTCGGTACGTACACCAGATATTTAACCCATCAGTAGCAATGTGCCATCTTTAGACGGACTCTTACCTTTATGTCCACTCAACGCCTAATATGTCCAACTTTTGTCCACTCATCGCCTTATATGTCCAGCGCTCCTGCCAACTTTGCAAGATGATGGAAAGTTGATATGAACAAAATCGACGGTAGATGACTAAGGAACTATACGTGGATATGAACAGCTCTCAAAAACGGACACTGGAGCAAACACTTCCGGCTGCAACTCTTCCCTCCAACTGCAACATATACTTCAACCGCAACACTTAAGCTGCAACATGCCTCTGCAACAACACGAGCATCAGTTGACAAGAGAGATGGAGAGACAGTCGAAGATTGACGTACAGACGGGGGGGGTGAGGGACCGCACTTGACCGTGTCCTCCGGCGACTCCCTCACCTCTTGTCACCTGCGTCTCCTTCCTGACGCTCTATTATATATGTTCACTCGCCTGAGGACTCGACTACGGGTTCACCATAGCCCGTGCTACATGGACACTTCGTTCTGAGCAGCTAAATCTAAAACAACGAGGACTCGACACGAGCAGATTGGTAACTATCTTCGGAGACGTCACGAAGCCATATCTTCCCAACACTGTTCCCAGTATGAAGGTGGGTTGAGCTTAGCTTCAGCATCGGTTACGTTGGGTTTAAGTTTAGTATGGGTTAGTTTGGGCTTAGGTTCAGGATGAATTGGGCTGGGTTTAAGCATTGTATTGGATGGGTTGGGCTTGAATTCAGCATGGGTTGGGTTGGGCTTAGTGAGTGTGTCATTGAGAGCCGAGGCAGGAAGTGCAGTGGGTGGGACGCCACTGGTCGCCATTGTGGTTGAGGACCAACGCACACTATGCGCACGCACGCACACCCGGTATATTTCAATGTATTTCTAGGCTCCTGTGTCCTTTCCGCGACACTGGCATGATGCGTACATCACCAACCGGTACACCACACTCGCCAAGTCAGCGATAGGACCCGGGTTCCAGTCCCGCCAGGGCGCGAAGTTCATCCAGAAGACAACCTGGATGTAAACCGATTGGTGGATAGTGTTCTGGAGGGGAAGGTGGAGCTGAACCACCTGGCCCGCTTCCAGGTCCTGACCTGAGGACTAAAGCAATGAAAGCTCAACCACGGAAGTTCAGCACCATCTTCCATGCCTTAGACAGAAGTAGAGATGAAGAGAAGATGGGTATAGGAAGTGCGTGCGGGTAAACGAGTTCACCAAGGCGGAGGTTGACGCTGATTGGTTAAGGAGCGAGGTCGTTAGTGGCCATCGTGACGTCAAACATTATGCGGAATTATTTCGAAATAGACCACACGCTCGTGCTTCGCCTTCACGCCAGGGGCGGGAAACTCCTGAACTTGCTCCATCTCCTGTACCTCCTCCTCCTCCTGTACCCCCTCCTCTTGCATCCTGTGGCCCCTCCTGCACCTCCTCCTGTACCTCCTCCTCCTCCTGTACCCCCTCCTCTTGCATCCTGTGGCCCCTCCTGCACCTCCTCCTGTACCCCCTCCTTTAGTACCTCCTGTACCCCCTTCCTCTTGCATACTGTGCCCCCTCCTGTGCCTCCTCCTGTACCTCCTCATCCTGCGCCTCCAACCAGTTCAGACTTCCACGAGACTTAGTATGAAGATCAGAAACTCTCAGAAATATTAACGAAATCCCAACATTCTTGAGACCCGACGGACTCTGCACAAGCTGCAAGTGAAGACATCAACAAGGGCGCCCCAACTTCACCGCCTCAGAGTCTCACCTACAATACCATTCCATTATCAATAATACCCAATAAATCCTTAAAAGTACCACATGATCCTTTTCACGTTTAAGAAAAAAACAGGAAATAGGCTAAAAAAGAAAACGGCATTATGTAAAATAATGGAAAACATTAAGAAGAATTTCATTAATATTTTGGATGAAAACGAAACGAACACTAATCAATACAGTTTTCTCAATAACAACTTCTATGTTAACAAATGTTTTGGGAGTTCGTAATTACATTGATACAAAATGGGACTAAACAGAACAGTCACAGCACATCGAAAATCTCATAAAAGCCTTTGATAAAGTTCCCCATAAAAGCTTTCCGTAAAGCTGCCTATTGAACTTTGATAATGTTCCCTTTAAAAGCCTTCAACAAATTTCCCCATAAAATCCTTTGATAAAGTTCCACAGAACTGGCTTCGATAAAGTTAACCCATACGAACCTTTGATGAAGGTCCACATAAAAAGCATTCGATAAATTTCCCTGTAAAAGCTTCAGAAAGTTCCCCATAAAAAATAATTTCTATAAAATTCCACATAAAAAGTTCCCCCCAAAACCTTCAATAAAGTTCCTTATAGAAAAATTCAACAAAGTTCACCAACTTTGTTTTCACCAAACAACCTCGATAAAGTTCTCATAAAATAAGCTTTCGATAAAGTTTCCCATAAAATACCAACAAAGTGGCGGGATTCGAACCGGATTCGAACCAGTGACCTATGGATGTCTGTCTCAAGCACCAACTACTTCCATTGCTCTACCATACCTCTACCACAAAGTGGCGGGATTAAGTACAGGTCTTGACGATATATAATGATGACGTCAGAGAACCCGTAGTACAATGTATATACCCGTTGTATAATGATGACGTCAGAGAACCAGATATACCCCGTTGTATGGTGTAATGTTGCCCTTGTACACGCGGACGGCTGCATGCAAATTTGTGTACAATATATCGTCGAACGATATCAGCGCTTAACGAGTATTGCTTACGCTGTACGATAACAACAGTCACTGTATGATATCAACCTCATACACAAATATTGCCAGTGTTGTACGATAACAACAGTCACTACGGTATCAACCTCATATATAAATATTGCCAGGTGCTGTACGATAACAATTACTGTACGATATCAAACCTCATACACAAATATTGCCAGTATTGTGCGATATCAACGATCACTGAACGTTATCCTTCCCGGGGTGATATCCGACCGTGATTCATTCACATCATCCGGTCAGGACAATTCAGTAGTTTAACCCGTCACGAGAGGGATGGCGCGGGTGCGTACCGAACCTTTTAAACGGGCGGATGGGAACCAAAACAGCGTCCCGCCATTGTTTCCACCTTTCCGCGTGGGGCGCGCACGGGCATTGTGACAGCGGAAAAGAGAACGGAAAATGGTTTAATTGTCGTCTCGTGGCATTGCAGTGTCTATGTTTTTGTCGCCAATTATATACAAAAATTAAACAAAATGAAAATTATTAGTTTCGAGAAGGTTCTTTGTATTTAAAAATCTTGCTGAGTTAATAATAGCATAGTGTTTGTTGAATGTGGTGAGCCCTGCCCAGGGAGGATTGACTGGGGGCTAATTAAATATTGGTCACCCGGCAGTAATTGGGGGATCTGGTTGTAAATAGATTGGCGGGTTGTGTTCCTGGTACTAGTAGGGGGTAAGGCTCTTCATGGGCTAATGGAAGGGAAGGTTCATAACCTGGTAACAGGAGTTGTACACCTGTACCCGCCTGTGTAAAGCTGGAAAAAATCCCATTCAGATATAAAGTTTCAGCTATTCACTGCTACATAGCCTTCCCAGTTTGGTGCCTTCTATTGATAATTACTTACTTACTCAGCTATTCACATTTAAATTTTAGTAACAATTTCAGATTTCAGCATATTTCAGTAAAAAGCATCATTACTAACATACAATGAACATAATATTACTCCTACATACAAGGAACATGATGAGGCGAAGCCCCTGAGCTGGAGTATATCCCTGTAAACAAAGATAGATAGGTCAGCGGTATTATAAGGGTTCACTCCACGGAAAGTTGAGTGGCGGGTCCCAAGAGTTGGAGTTCAGTTCCCCAAGCACAGCGAGGTCAGTGCGTGCACATATGCCCACACACAGACATATTAACAACACACACACACCACACACACCACACACACACACACACACACACACCCACACACACACACACACACACACACACACACGCACACACACACACACACACACAAGAGGATATCCTTATCAAGAGGATAACATCAGCAGCATATGCCAGGTTGGCTAACATAAGAACGGCCTTTAGAAACTTGTGTAAGGAATCTTTCAGAACATTATATACCACATATGTCAGACCAATCCTGGAGTATGCGGCTCCAGCATGGAGTCCCTATCTAGTCAAGCATAAGACTAAACTGGAAAAGGTTCAAAGGTTTGCCACCAGACTAGTACCCGAGCTGAGAGGTATGAGCTACGAGGAGCGACTGCAAGAATTAAACCTCACTTCGTTGGAAGACAGAAGAGTTAGGGGGACATGATCACCACATTCAAGATTCTCAGGGGAATCGACAGGGTTGATAAAAACAGGCTGTTTAACACAAGGGGCACACGCACTAGGGGACACAGGTGGAAACTGAGTGCCCAAATGAGCCACAGAGATATTAGAAAGAACTTTTTTAGTGTCAGAGTGGTTGACAAATGGAATGCATTAGGAAGCGATGTGGTGGAGGCTGACTCCATACACAGTTTCAAGTGTAGATATGATAGAGCCCATTAGGCTCAGGAAACTGTACACCTGTTGATTGACGGTTGAGAGGCGGGACCAAAGAGCCAGAGCTCAACCCCCGCAAGCACAACTAGGTGAGTACAACTAGGTGAGTACACACACACATATTGACAGAGTGGACATAGACGAAATGTTCACACGGAATAGTAACAGAACGAGGGGACATGGGTGGAAGCTGGAAACTCAGATGAGTCACAGGGATGTTAGGAAGTTTTCCTTTAGCGTGAGAGCAGTGGGAGAATGGAATTCACTTAAGAAATAGGTTGTGGAAGCAAACTATTCATAATTATAAAACTAAAATTAGGTATAATAGGGAAATAGGCCGGAGTCATTGCTGTAAACAACCGATGGCTGGAAAGGTGGGATCCAAGAGTCAATGCTCGATCTTGCAGACACAAATAGATGAGTACACACACAAACAACCTAGCCTTCAGTATGCCTCTAACTCCTATATTTAACGATTCATTTGCTGGAAGACAAATGTGGTAGAAGGAAGGAAAGTGAGAAGAGACACTAACTACAGACCAATATCACTGACAAGCATATCGTGCAAAATACTCGAAAGAACAATAAGAATAATATTAATTAATAATATTAACATCTAGAGATAATTAGGTAGGTATATAAACACAATCATGACTTTAGGGGAAGGGAAATCATGCCTAATGAACCAGCTGGAGTTCTTGAGAAATTAACATAAAACAAGGTAGGACAAAGAAGGTTGAGCAGATAATGTATTTTTTGGACTGCAGAAGTGGAGGAGCACTGATATGGGTAAGAGAATACCTAACAGACAGGAGTCAGGACGTCACAGTGAGGGGAAGGGGTGAGAAGTCTTTCTGGCGTAGGGTAACAGAGTGCTGCATCAGTTTGAGAATCATTGCATAAGCCAACCGGTGGCTGGAAAAGCGTTGCCCGAGAGTTAAAGCTCCTTCCTGCACACACTAAAAGAACAAACGCACACGAAAAGCTAAACAAAATCTATATCAGCGAAAAATGGAAACAACTCAAGCGTTGCCTTAACAACTCTTCCCCCCTCCAAAAAACAAACAGCAAGATGTTAAAAAGAGCAGCCATGTCGTTCCAGGCTATAGGAACGGAAGGAGACAAGAGCCTCACGCCTGGTATACACTACACCACATACACTAACGACAAACGGAAGCGTGAAACATCTAGATATAACCAGCTTGATCTCCGAACACCAACATCGGACTCGGCGATAGAATGTCATGTAAAATAAAGCGAGATGATACATAGTAGCTTCAAGAGAAGATACATAGCTTCAAGAATACTGTATACAGCCCGTCCCAAAATCTTGTCATCTCTGTCTTTTTAATGTTAAATAATTGATTGAGAGTTAACCTGGACACTAACACTTGTGGTCTAACGTAACAACACAATGTTGTTTAAGATTCGCTACCTGGAACAAAAAGTTACAAGCAGCACGGGCTATGGTGAGCCCGAAGTAAAATAACACAAGAGCCTAAGATTATAAGTACCTGCAGAAGGTCTAGTGGCAGGTGCCAGGCACTTTCTATTTAAACTCGACAGAAACACAGTGGTCTTCGTCGATTCACACTTGAAGGCCCGGGTTCGTATCCTCGGGCAGAAACGGTTGGACATGTTTCCTTTCACTTGATGCGTCTGTTCACGTAGGCAGTAACACAGGTATATGTGAGTTGATCGACTGTTGTGGGTTGCATCCTGGTGAAGGGCAGCAGTAATAAAGGAAAGTTGAAATAAGCGTTCCCACCTCTATTATGTTTCCAGGTAATAAGTACCATAAATCAACAATCATATTTCCAAACCAGGGCGAACACACGTAGTTTGAATCGAATGCTCAATCGACTTGAGAATGGTCCAGGACGGACCGAAACGTCGTCGTCCCTTCACCTTCTAGTGTGTGGATTGGTCAACAATTGAATGCTCCTTTAAATCAGTATAAGAACAACAGTGAGACAATCCTACATTTTAGTCATTCTGGCAGCGAGCACGAATGCTAATGTGAAATGCGTCATCAGTAATGCTCGCCTGAGTGAGGTCGCCTCCCCGCTGCAGGCAGCCTGAACTGCCTGTACACCAGTAACCTTACGTGCCGTGTGATGTGAAAGTATAATTACATATGCACGCGCGTAAGTGATACAAAGAAATCAGTAGTAAGGTTGTTGAATATCAACGACTCTCAGGCTTTCGTAGGGCTTGTCCCGGTTCAGTCTGGCTGTTTAGGTTGGGGAAGAGTGACAGCCACGACGCTCGTGGGGGGTCAAGGGCCAGGGTTAAAGAAGCATCTACGCATCTGATAACAAACCCGTTCATCTTTTCACAATCTTAGGTGGCTTTGTTTACATTTATTTAACAAATGTAACCTACTACCTGTTTGACGTAAGTTCGAATCCTCGTCACGGTCCTTGTGGATTTGTTCATTTATTAAACAGTTTACGATCATGAAAACTTCTCAGTCAAATATTATTATTGTTATAAAGAGCCTCCTGATGCTTCCGATGCTCATGAACTGTTTAATACATGTCAACAGAGCAGAAACAACTTGAGAACAGCTGAATAGGATCGTAAGTACTTGCGAAACTGTCTGGATGGATACATTAGTCAGATGGTGTTAGGGTCTGGTTAAGGCAACTTGATCCTATCGTGATGTAAGTTAGATTTATTTAATTTCGTGTTAAGCTAGATTTAATTATATTTAACGCAAGAATTGTGCATTGAGTCAGAGCATGCATTGTAAACGAGGGCTTGTACGCCGACAGATGTATCTGCTTCTCAATATATGTTCGCTGAGTTTACTTCAATCAAAACTCTACTTAGCTCCTGTGACGGCCTTAATGACCCTTCCGCGATTCATAGGCGTTACCTCCAACATCAAAGTAGAGGTTGGTAGCTGATGGATCAAACCCTCAACCACCTGGCGCTCAGACAACCACATAAACCACACTCCCCATGAACCCCACCTTACGACACCCCTCCCATAACCCCCTACCCCATACGACAACCCCTGCGACACACCCCAAACGTTCCCAAACACGCTGCACCCCTGCAACGCCAAGCAAAACAGATGCGGTTACAACCCAAACGTACTAAACTGTCCCCTTGACCTTCATGACTTGGAACACAAAAAGGATCAAAACATCACTCACAGAACATAAACAATTCATCTACACATCAAAACCAGACCAATTTTGCATAATCAAATCATGGCTACCTCCCAAACATATTATCATTTAAAAAAAACTTTTATTATGCACAGACACAACAGAACTAACTGCATTATTAAATACCAGCTCACAGCTATAAATACAGGATAGACATAAATGAACTCTATCCACTGCTATGTTACAAAGATAATTGAACATCAACTCCTTTATTGTTTCAGACATCAAAGTGACAGAACTGATTTCAAACAAGTGAATTATCTCGTTGAAAATGTTGTTAAATATTGAGCATATATTAGAGACATCAGGGGAAAGGAGCTCTCTCACTACAGATAAAATATCAAACAGCCAAAGCATTGGTTAAATATCTGCAGTCATTCACAAATCTTTATCAAATCAAATTTAATAAAATTAATGTGCTTGAGAAAGTCTTTGAACTGTGAGAGGATCGTCTGTTTTACGATATTACAGGAAAAAACATGAGGATGTATTTCAAATATTTAGCAAGGCGTAGTGTGGGGGCCGTGCCAAAATCAATCGTAGGGGTCATTATGTGACCCTGGCACGCTCTACCCTCTTCAATTCTGATGACCCCGACTAGCCAGTGGCGGTCCCGTACCCCAGACTATTCCCCCTGCAAAATGCGATTAGGATAGTCCCCTAGCATCTGGCCTCGAACCTGGATAGGCAGTCAGAAGCACAGACATTATATATATTTGACTTTCAATGGTTTGAAAGGCAGAGTCCAAGAGCTAACGCATGATTGCGCAAGCACAAAGAGTAAATAAAACAAATATCAAATACACAACCATCAGCTAATTATATTCCAACCTTTTCGAGACGTTCCATTCTGTGTTTGTAGGTTCCAGATCAGGCAGTGCCCGGCCGACATGCTTTAGATACAAACGGGAAATATTACGTGCGCGGCTTAGGTGACGTCCGGAGCGCACGAGGACCGCGGGGTGAGGACAGCTTGGCTTATTAAGCCATCACCAGCAGACAGGAATATGAAGCTGTACCTGGATGGGGGAGGGGGGGCGTTGAGGCGTAACAGGGTATACTGTTCATGCATACTGTCCTCTCAGTGTGTATAACACTGAGAGGTAAACACACCGGCAGGTTCTCGACGAATACACACTTTACTTCAGTCTTTGATAATGTTCAGGAGTATACATGCACTCGCTGGACAGTAACCTAGTGTGTCGGCCGTGAGGTCTATCACCCTCCCTCGGCTGATAGACATTGAGCCCAACACTAGACAAACAACAACTGCAAAAAATATCCGTTGAGGTCAGCGACAAAAAAACACACAAAAAAACAGACACACACGTGGAATAAACGACCCGAGGCCCCTAGACGGGACAGAATTATAAATACACGCACGTTCTTTTAAAAATAGTTGACGCCATTACTCAAGCAGTATTTTGCTGTCAGTGACTCACAATAACACAATAGACCTAGTGCTAGTTAAAGAGAACACTAATAGTAGCAAAATAGGGACCGAGTTAGGGGAAAAGTGATGATACGCAGTAAAGGGTCAGGGAAAAGCGCCAAATCATTACGACTATATAGGGAAAACAAAAGGGTCAGGGAGAATATAGTGAGGTTGAGCTGTAAGAGAAAATTATCAGGGGCCAAGGTTGCCTTCATGCACGGAGATTGTGTAGCCCTGATCACAGACGGTGGGCAGCCCCCGGGAGGCCACACAGAGGGTGGGCAGCCCCCGGGAGGCCACACAGACGGTGGGCAGCCCCCGGGAGGCCACACAGACGGTGGGCAGCCCCCGGGAGGCCACACAGAGGGTGGGCAGCCCCGGGAGGCCACACAGACGGTGGGCAGCCCCCGGGAGGCCACACAGACGGTGGGCAGCCCCCGGGAGGCCACACAGAGGGTGGGCAGCCCCGGGAGGCCACACAGAGGGTGGGCAGCCCCCGGGAGGCCACACAGAGGGTGGGCAGCCCCCGGGAGGCCACACAGACGGTGGGCAGCCCCCGGGAGGCCACACAGACGGTGGGCAGCCCCCGGGAGGCCACACAGAGGGTGGGCAGCCCCCGGGAGGCCACACAGAGGGTGGGCAGCCCCCGGGAGGCCACACAGAGGGTGGGCAGCCCCCGGGAGGCCACACAGAGGGTGGGCAGCCCCGGGAGGCCACACAGAGGTGGGCAGCTCCCAGGAGGCCACACAGACGGTGGGCAGCCCCCGGGAGGCCACACAGACGGTGGGCAGCTCCCAGGAGGCCACACAGACGGTGGGCAGCCCCCGGGAGGCCACACAGACGGTGGGCAGCCCCCGGGAGGCCACACAGACGGTGGGCAGCCCCCGGGAGGCCACACAGACGGTGGGCAGCCCCGGGAGGCCACACAGACGGTGGGCAGCCCCCGGGAGGCCACACAGACGGTGGGCAGCTCCCGGGAGGCCACACAGACGGTGGGCAGCCCCCGGGAGGCCACACAGAGGGTGGGCAGCTCCCGGGAGGCCACACAGACGGTGGGCAGCCCCCGGGAGGCCACACAGAGGGTGGGCAGCCCCCGGGAGGCCACACAGACGGTGGGCAGCCCCCGGGAGGCCACACAGACGGTGGGCAGCCCCCGGGAGGCCACACAGACGGTGGGCAGCTCCCGGGAGGCCACACAGACGGTGGGCAGCCCCTGGGAGGCCACACAGAGGGTGGGCAGCTCCCGGGAGGCCACACAGAGGGTGGGCAGCCCCGGGAGGCCACACAGAGGGTGGGCAGCTCCCGGGAGGCCACACAGACGGTGGGCAGCCCCCGGGAGGCCACACAGACGGTGGGCAGCCCCCGGGAGGCCACACAGACGGTGGGCAGCTCCCGGGAGGCCACACAGACGGTGGGCAGCCCCCGGGAGGCCACACAGAGGGTGGGCAGCCCCCGGGAGGCCACACAGGCGGTGGGCAGCCCCCGGGAGGCCACACAGGCGGTGGGCAGCCCCTGGGAGGCCACACAGACGGTGGGCAGCCCCCGGGAGGCCACACAGGCGGTGGGCAGCCCCTGGGAGGCCACACAGACGGTGGGCAGCCCCGGGAGGCCACACAGACGGTGGGCAGCCCCTGGGAGGCCACACAGAGGGTGGGCAGCCCCGGGAGGCCACACAGAGGGTGGGCAGCCCCCGGGAGGCCACACAGACGGTGGGCAGCCCCCGGGAGGCCACACAGACGGTGGGCAGCCCCCGGGAGGCCACACAGAGGGTGGGCAGCCCCCGGGAGGCCACACAGACGGTGGGCAGCCCCGGGAGGCCACACAGACGGTGGGCAGCCCCCGGGAGGCCACACAGACGGTGGGCAGCCCCGGGAGGCCACACAGACGGTGGGCAGCCCCCGGGAGGCCACACAGAGGGTGGGCAGCCCCGGGAGGCCACACAGAGGGTGGGCAGCCCCCGGGAGGCCACACAGAGGGTGGGCAGCCCCCGGGAGGCCACACAGAGGGTGGGCAGCCCCGGGAGGCCACACAGAGGGTGGGCAGCCCCCGGGAGGCCACACAGAGGGTGGGCAGCCCCCGGGAGGCCACACAGAGGGTGGGCAGCCCCCGGGAGGCCACACAAAGGGGTGACCATTTTCCTCACCAACTTTCATCGAAAAGTTACCATCAAGGTGGAGCCTCGTGTTGTGGCGCGATGTGCACACATAAGATGACCGCCACACGGGGCGGAGGCAGCAGTACCCCCCTAGCGTGTAACAGTTGTCATGCAACCCCTGCCTGCCGTCCCCATCACCGGCCTCTTCATACTGGCAACCCGTTCTCCTGGTAGAACGTTGTATTTTAACGTCTGCAGAATCTGCAGACATTGCTGTTGTCTGTCAAAACCAGCAGACAGTAATATCAACAGATATTAAAATTGCTCGGCTTAGACTCGGTTATATACTGAGAGTTTCCTTTCCTGCTGATGAAGATCTGATCTAGTGTAAACTGTGTTAACAAAATTATTCGCACACTCTCTGTCACTATGTGATGAGGTGCGAAAAGATACATGAATTTAGAGACAGGTCTATAAAGATATCCCAGAAATATTCAAGGGATTGAATTCAAAATGAAATAATAACAGCAATGTTTAGCCAAATATTGCTAGTTTACAAACTGTAGACAGTTTATGTAGGTGACTGTAACCTTCCCCTTGCAGCCCGCCACACGATACCGGTGGAATGGTAAGCAAAACAAGTTATGAAACCAGCTCATCACATGTGTAAGCTGCTTAGCTTAGAGATTCTACTTGTGGTCTTTCTCGAACCCATTATTAATATTAACCTGAAATCCCCCATCTCCTAAGTGGCCTTGAATGGAACAGGAAGCCAGCAACTTGTCAAACGTCCGCCCATTGTTCCTAAGGATTTTTTTCCAACTGGATTTTGAACGGAGCCTCTGGAGAGAGATTTAGAAGATTTGTAGAGAGAAACCAGATAAAACCTCATTACAAGAAGCCTTGCAAAAGTAGAGGGCAAGACTGATCAGCAAAATATTGAGGAAATGTTAGAACAATTGACAGGCAAAGTGGAGGGTCAAATCTAAGCATTTCCCATCCCAGGTAGGGAGGGTAGGCAAGCCACAGAATCTTCGTGTGCATCACCATCACAAATCTTGAGCACACAACATACTAACCTCAATAAACTTATTTCAATTTCAATTTCACAACATACTAAGAAATCCGCTAAACAAACCTGGGAGGGTATTTAAACATTTACATATTCTTTTAGGGGTGATCATACTTAAAATATCAGGCAACGTCATGTGGTAGTAAATATGAAAATAACTTGTGTAGGATCCCAAGCCAGTGGTGATTGTTGATCACTGATCCAGTGTACTGCAGTAAGATGACATCACCAGTGTTGCAAGACAGTTACACGCTGTTGCAACACAAGACTGTACCAATGGTTGGTTCTCGTTATCGAAAACAGGAAGGCTGGTATCTATCGAGGTCTCGCTAGGCCATCTATGTACTGACCTCTCTCAGGATGCAACCCACAACAGTTTCCTAACAACCGTGTACCTATTTTACTGCAAGACAGATGCACATCAGGCGAAAGGAAATGTGCTAATGCATCTCTCTCCTGTCGAGGGAATCGAATGTGGGACCTCTAGGTCGTGAACCTCCTGGTCAGGCCACTGCGCTACAGGTGGAGGCTGGGCGGTTACCTTACCTTGCAATGATTTCGGGGCTCAACGTCCCCGCGGCCCGGTCTTCGACCAGGCCTTCTCTGTCCAGGGACCAGAGGGCAACACAAGGCTTGTCACCCTGCATGAAGCGGTCGCTCCACGTTACTCTAGGGACTGTCCCACGACACTGGAATCTCTCGCACTTGTTCTTAATAAGTTTATATTACAATAATCGTATGTCTAATTAGAACTGCGTGGAGTCCCACCGGTGAATCATTGAGGAGACTCATGGCCCGTGTGTGAGTCAGTATTTACTATTCCTAATGAGACATGAACAGTGGAGTTGTTTACAGCTCCTGACACTGTCTGGGAGAAGGCAGGTGCTGGAGTGCACAGTGACATAGCCACACTCACAGTGCCCGAGACAAAGTTCAGGCTGCAAATGAGAGAAACCCTATTGTATAACCACCTCTGCTCTTCATCAACAATGTAGGCACGTTGTTTGAGATCTGTATTCTTGATCAGTCTGTTTCTTGATGGTTGTCTTTGGCCTCTAAGTTAGAGAGACATAGAGTGTGGTGGTGCAGTGGTGATGTGTGGTGTTTTTGTGGTGTAGTGGTGAATTTGTTTTGTTCATTTATCATGCAGCCCACACCCATTGTGTGGGCGGTAATGGATCCCCATACCCATTGTGTGGCGGTAATGGATCCCCATACCCATTGTGTGGCGGTAATGGACCCCACACCTATCTACTGTGTAATAGTGGACAAGGTTACAGAGGCACATAACGGGCACAGGGTCTGAACCCCAAAATGCATTTAGATAAGCAGGTTCTTGAGATGCAAGTTAAACGGTTCAATGTATATTAGTAGTCTCTTATAGCACAAGTGGTTGACACCACCACAAGTGGTCTTGTGGTGGTGTGATGTTCGACATCAAGTTCATTTGTGTGATGATCAATGGGGATTATCAAGCTCGTGAGAATAGAAGGCTTGAAGTGTGTGCAGACTCCTATGGCCAGTGGTGCGGTGTGGTGATTGTGGTGCTTTGTGCCCTGTCCTGGTGATTCAGGATGGTGTCCCGAATTGGTAAATGGTGCTGTTTCTTGCATCCTTCCTGCTAATGAAGCGTGAGACGCCTACCCAGTGTGTGTGTCTAATATAGCAGATGTTGCTAAGTGCAGTCTCCAGAACCGCATTTATATTCATGTAATACAACACTTCAGCTTGTCAGTGGAGGCGAAGATGTTTTTGTTCATAATAAGGGGAGCCACACGTGGTTCCCCTTATTAGAGTAAATGATACTCGGACGATTCCGAGTTTTTCACTACGTGACATACAATTCCTGTAATTACATCAATTATCACCTTTTTCATCCCTCTTATAGGATGATTATGTGATTTTTGTATTGACACTACAATGTGATCATACATAAACTGTGGTTAGTTGGCCTGCGGGTCGATTATTGAGAATATAGTGGTTACCAAGCTTCATATACT
>WNGS01161107.1:7081484-7120767 GCA_020271785.1 Procambarus virginalis
TCCTCTTTAACCTATCCTCTCGCTCTATCAGCACTGAGTCGGACCGTCATCTCACTCTACCTGCCCTCCTCAAGTAGGTTGAGGTAGTATCCCATGGTTGAGGCAGCAGAGTGCGTGCGGTTGTCTAGGCATCTGTGTATCTTGCCAGTTGTATATTCTGCAGTACAAAAACCTTTGGGTGAGGTGCAGCAACCTACTGTGTAGTGGCTCAGGGTGATCACTTTCTCGTCTCCTCCAATGCAGGGTGGGGGTTCATACCAAGCTACATACGGCGCTGGATTGCTAAAGAATTTCTTTTAATGTGGGAACCTTCGAATGTTGTACACAGATCACATAATGTGCTTTGTACAAAGCACATTACAGATCTGAAGGAGACAACGTACTGAACAATATTAAGTTCAAGTACGTTTACCGAGATAATGATTAAATACATCCACAAGGAGAGAGAAGCTTAGACTATTCCTACCCTCCTAACATCGAGACACTCCTCAACTTGGGCCTGGCCTCAGCTCAGGCTCGGGGAGTATAAGTACTCCCCAGACCCTATCCAGGTATGCTCTAGGTATGCTCCAGGTATGTCCAGGACTCGACAAGCATTTACACGTCTACTTCTGAATCAATCAGTAATATACACTTAAGAACATAAGAACAAAGCAACTGCAGAAGGCCTATTGGCCATACGAGGCAGCTCCTATCTATAACCACCCAATCCCACTCATATACATGTCCAACCCGCGCTGAACATGTACATCTTTTCTCGATCTTTGCCGGCTTTCTTATTAAAAAGTTTACGAGCATGGAAACTTCCCAGTCAAGGTTATCATTGTCATAAAGAGCCTCCTGGTGCTTCCGACGCTCATAAACTGTTTAATACATGTTAACAAAAACCCGTAAAACATTGAGAAAGCGGATCGTAAGTATTTGAGTAACTGCTTGATGACTCTGGCCGCTCTTCAACAGTTAATTATGCAAAGAAGAGGCCATATTTTAAGGCTAATCAAACCGTCACGAGGAAAGCACTTCTCTGGAGATAAATTAAGATGGTTGAAGAGCTTGTACGCAGCGATTAAGGTAACTGCAGTGTTTAAGTTTGGTTACAACTGCAACATCAGCTCCAGTTCTTGAGCACCCCTGTCTTTTATGATTATGATTGTTTTCGTGCTCTAGTTCTTGGGCTCCGTCTCATCTGAGCCTGCGTCGTGCGCTAGCCGTCCATACTTGCTTCTGAGGCATGTGGACGTGTGCGCGTACGAAAGTTGTTTATTTTGTTAAGATGCTCATGTCCCACAAGAAGACCTCGCCAGGCCTCGGGGCTATTTTTGGCTGACTGTAGAAGGTCGCATCAGAGGTCAAGTATGATGCTGACCATCCCCCCCCCCCCACACACCACACACATGCAACAGCACCTTCACTTGTCCCTTTCTTTCCGCGCTCACTGAGGGGAATAAATACACTGAGAGTTGACTTTAGTCCTGGACTTTACTCAGGGCTAAAGTCAACTCTATGGGGGGTCAGTAAGCAATAGACACGACGATACTAATAATCTTGGTGCAGTGGATAGGCCGTAAGCCAACACCAAGCCAATATCATACCGGGACCCAACCTGATATATTTATTTTTATTTTTGCCTCCGGAGAGCTAAAATACCGTCATAGGACAGTATTGCGCAGCGTCACTAATTCTGTGAGTGAACACACCGCTATTGTAGCAGATGAAGCACCCCCCACCCCTGTAGTGATTTGTGCTGTGCACAAGACCATAGCTTCCCCTCCCCTTCCCTCCCCTTTTGCTGCCCTCTTTGGGTCATTCTCCCCCCCCCCCTCCCCATTGGACCTTCCTGTCAAAACGGTTCAAGTTCAAGGGTCCTGACTCAAGAGACCCCTGGTGGCTGGACAGTCCTTCTCATTCCTGGCCCTCTCCCAGCCCACTCCATTCCCACTCATTTCCCTCTTACCCCTCACTCCTTCCCCTCTCCTCCGCCTCACTATAGCCATCGACAAATTGAGGTCCAATAACTCAGCCTCTAGCGGGTCATATAGTCCAACCCAAGTTTCCTGATGGCAGCGAGGGAATGATTGGGAATTCTGTTAAGAGAAACCATGCTTAAGAACACAGGCCTATAGCCAGCTAGGGAGGCCTAGAGGGCGGAGCTAGTTGGGGCATTTTGGGGCTGTTTCAAGACCTAGAGCAAGACTTTCAACTCATTGGCTCTAGACTGGAGAGACGGGGCTAATGGACTTAGGAAAACTTAGAAGTGGGTGGAGCTTGATCCACTGGAAAAGTTTGTTGAGAAAGATTCGTTAGTGTCTTGGGCAGAACTTGGAGATAGGTTCCTTTAGGGCCTGAGTTCAGCCATCACATCTCTGGCCAGATTGCAGTTAAGTATTGTGCCACCTGAGGTTCATGTATATTCAGTATTTCAGACCATTGCCTTGTTTCAATAAAGTGAATATTTGATCTAGTGGTATTTAGTAATCCTCCCTTTTCGTTACTAATGTTGGTTATTCCTTTTATATGTGGTATTCATGTGCGGTATTGGAAACCCTATATTCTCAATAAGTAAATCAACGTTGTTATAATTAATTCCAAGATTTACTATACCTAAGTCCTATTGCCCGTGAGTTCATGATTATTGATTTCTGTCCTTCCTGGGAGATCAGTAATCTAGACACATTCAGGTATTTTAGCAGGTAGGTGGTGCAGTGTACAATAAGTTTTTATTCCTTATTTTTAAATTAATAAACCCTTCATTTGTTGCTCCCCCCTCATTTATATTTCGGTCTTAATATCAACGGGTAGTTCACTGAGGGGTCACAGTGATCCGCAAGCAGTGTTAAGTTGGGGTATTGAGTGGTAAAGGAAAAAGTAGGTCGGCTTATTTCGCCCCAATAGCAAGAAAATCCCGCTGGGTCGTTCATCGCAGGATAACAAAATATAAAATAACGTTAAAACAACAACCATTAATCAAATCCAATGAAAATTAAAATGCATTTGCTAACAAAACCACAGGAATATTCTGCGACGACGCTGATATATTATTACAAATGTTTATCCATGTGAAGACATAAATTACAGCTCGCCCCATTAAGATCGGCGAGGCTACAGAAGCCTCGCTATATAGAGTACTTGTACTGCTGAGAAAATTATAGCTATTGAGTAGTTATTACACACAGAAATCACAATAGCGTGATGCATCGAATGAACAAATCCATAAGGTGGATTTGTCGTAGCTCAGTCGATTAATGCAGCGTCTGGGATCCTCTTGGACTAGGTTCGAACCCTCGTCACGGCCTTTGTGGATTTGTTCATGAGTAGTTATTATTTATTCACAATATCCCAAAGGCTCCGTTTCTGGTTGTTGAGCATCGGGACTATAGAGAGGAAGTGGGTGGCTGGCAGGTCTGTTAACAAATGGTAGTAGTACTTCATCATGTTTATCTCATAAACATTTCGCATTAATTTGAAATAGTTTAAAAGAGTAGGCTCAAATTTCGTTCATTCTTACAAAATAACATTATTACCTCTTAGAGCCTTATTAAGGCTAACAAGGTTTAGTAAGATCTCATAAACTGAGATAAACAATCTCATACACACACACACAACACACACACACACACACACACACACACACACACACACACACACACACACACACACACACACACACACACACACACACACACACACACACACACACACACACACACACACACACACATAGGGCCTCACGGCTGAGGGGATAGCGTTGGGGTCGAAGTCCAAAGGGCCCGTGTTTGATTCCCGAGCGAGTCAGAAACAGAAACAAATGGCCAGTTTTGTTCACCTGATGCCCCTGTTCAAATAGCAGTAAGTAGGTACCAAGGGTGTAGACGGCTGCTTCCTGGGAATGTGTGTGTGTTTAATATTCATGTCTGCTGAATCGAACTATTTAGCTCTTGGACCCCGCCTTTCTAACCAGTCTATTTTCCTATATTATGTCTACTACATATATTTCTCTCTAACACACACACACATCCCCAGGAAGCAGCCCGTAGCAGTTGTCTAATTTCCAGGTAATATGGGGTCACAACTGGTTCAACGTTAACTTCGTGGTACTTGTGCATATTATGCCCACAGTTGTATAATATTATATGTTGGCCTTCTCAGAACTAGCAGTAAACCAGGTATAGGCTGTTATAGAGGGTAATACGAGCCTGCACTGCTGACCTTGGGACTTATGTCTCTCCACCTGGCTCACTTCTGAGGCCACTTTCAGCAGGTGCAATACTCCAGACACACTCCACACGCACCTACATGCCCGAGGGTGGTGAGTGCTCCACACCCCGGTACATGCACCAGGATGTTAAGTGCTCCACAGCAACGGAAGCTCCATGATCATTCCAGGACGTGGCTCCCAGGGGCCCTAAGACGACTTTCATATGTTTCTGTGAGTTGATCAAACTCCTCTTCTTGTTCATACTAGAGCTGAGAGTAACTCCAAGGCATCGATAGTGGTCAACTCATTCAAGAACTTCACCATTAATTTGTAGGTCTTCGTTTTCCTTCCTCTTGTGATGGGGTACAAGTTTGTCTTGTGTAAAGAGTGAAGTCAAGTTCAGTTCATTTTCTTCCAGAAAGTTGAATGGACTGCTTCATCTTTACGAGGGCTTGGTACACGCCCTCATAATGATGAAGCAGTCCATTGCAGCAGTCCATCATCGGAATATCTCACTTGTACTCCTTCTGGAAGCTCTGTTGTGGCTATGACATTCATTAATTGGTTTAATAGGCTCAAGACTCTTCCTTCAGGGATCCAAAACTCCATAGTCTTTGTGCTTGAGACTGCTCTACTAAGGTAACTTTCATCTTCTTCCCGTGAGATCGTCTTCAGTCCATTCCAGGAGTCCCACCTGGACACCCATGGGTGCAGGATCGTCCAGGATCGCGATTCCTTGTGCTTTATCGTAAGTTCCTTTCACGTCAGCAAACACAGAGTACTTGGATGTCTACTTACCTATTACCTATTAGTGTCTATGAGGGAGTTAGGTCTAGCTCTTTATGCCCCGCCTACTACCCTTGTACCTGATGCGTTACAACCTAAGTACTCTGATTATCAAATTCTTTGTCGAATCGTGCCTTAAAGTTGTGTATTGGAGGTGGCTTCCACAACTTCCTCTGTTAGAGCATTCAACTTAACTATCCGTGTACAGGGTACGAATACCTTCTTATGTCCTTACGGCTCATTTGCGTTTCCAGCTTCCACCTGTGTCCTCTTGTCCTGCTTTCTCTCAGTCTGAAGAGACTATTCTTTGTTTATTTGTCCACTTTATCTATTCCCCTCAGTATCTTGTAAGTTGTGATCATATCCCTTCCGTTCCTTCTATTCTCTAGGGTTATTTAGTTCCATTAGCCTATGTTCATATTAACTCGCTTAGCTCTGGCACCAATCTTGTTGCCAACCTCTCTACTTTTTAAATTTTAGCTTTGTGCGTCATTGGCATCATTGGATAATTGGCTAAATAATTTATTAAGAAATCCATGAATCCCTTCCTCTAGTCAATCTATTTTCTGTGAGAATCGACTTAGAATGATCCTCCCAAATATGTAGCGCGTAAAAGATACGAGACTGATAGGCCTCTAATGAATAACTTGCACATCAGTTGATAGATAGTTGAGAGGCGGGACCAAAGAGCCGAAGCTCAACCCTTGCAAACACAAACAGGTACGCTCAATTAAGAGAGCACACTCACCCGTCCATACCCAATCCTATCCTCTTTATCCCATTACTGCATAACCTATGCTAGCCTCCTCATTACCAGTCCATTCCCTACCCTTCTGTAACCCCTCCCCCCTGCTAAACCCACCCATCCCCGCCTACTCCGCCTATCCCCACCAACCCTGCTCCTGCCGCCCATGTACGCCCACCCGGCCCAAGACACTACGCCCACACGCCCTTCGCGAGAAGCGCGTATGCAGGATGTAGGCTGGAGGCGTCCCTCAAGGAGGTACTTAAGAGGTGCTCGGATTGCAGTGTATGTGCCGCTAGTGGGCGAGAGGCCGCACTGAGGTGAGGTGCGGAGACAGGCGAGGGGGTGCTGCGTGTTGTGGAGGGGGGGAGGGTGTATTGGGTGAGGGAGGTGGCGTGTGTGAGGATGGTGGAAGGAGATGGAAGGAACCAACAAACAAATGCCTCGTAATATTTAAGCGACGATGTCAATAAATTAGTGATTCATAAATGTGTTGTCACAAACAAGTGTATCTTGAATGTTTATATACCAACTTGCATTTTATTTACTGGAACCTTGCATAAGCTTAGTTCACTTATCATGCACCCCATACCCATCCTGTGAGCTGTGGTAGACCTCATACCCATCCTGTGAGCTGTGGTGGACCTCATACCCATCCTGTGAGCTGTGGTGGACCTCATGACCATCCTGTGGGCAGCAGCACAAAAGGTTACAGAGGCTCATAAAAGTCCCCTGGAACTGTACCCAAAAATTAATTTCGCTAAACAAGTTACAGTATTGACAAGCTTATTACACAGTTTGTTTCGAGTTCAAGAGCTAGACCACAGCAAGCTAAGCAGCACCGCCTTGTGAGATAAGCTTGTTCTATTTAATTTTGTTTGCTTGTCGTGCACAGCCGCATCTGTACAGTGCACAGCGGTGGAACAGTCACCTGTGCGCACCTGTTGTTGGCAAACTTGGGATAACTGGCAAAAATTTCTGGTAGCAGGTCATTTTGAATTTAATTCTTACATATTTCTCTATCATTTGCTATAGACTTGTCTCCACAATTATATTATCTTTTCACACTCCATCACTTAGTGACGGAGGGTGTACGAATAGTTTTGTTGACACAGTTTACATTTGGTCAGGTCTACATCAGCAGGTAATGTATACTTCCAGAGATACTTATTGTCGAGTCGAAGCCGAGCAGTAGTAACATCTCTGAGTCTGCTGATTGTATTAGATGGCCCCTAGATGTGTGGCTCTTCTCGCATGATAGTACGGTGATGGATCAAACTGCTAGTGTAGGTTTCACTTTGTCTAAGATCTACAGGGGGTTTTGTTGAAGTTGTTGGTGTGTTATTGCTTTCAAGTTCCTTATACGCAATCCAAAATTATTCTTAACTCCTCTGAAGGCAGATTCTCTGGCTAACCCACCAGCTCTAGGCGGTCAGTAAATTTACTGACATAATAAAGTACATTCACAAGGAGAGAGTGGCTTAGGCTATTCCTACCCTCCTAACATTCAGAGGCCAGAGCCTCGTGTGCTCAGAGCCTCGTGTGCTCAGAGCCTCGTGTGCTCAGGGCCTCGTGTGCTCTGGACCTCGTGTGCTCTGGCAGGCAGGTGTGTGGCAAGTAGTCCCGTGTGAGTGGCGGGAGAGTAACCATCTACCGTTTCCTTTGTTACAGAGAAGTTGTGTCTTCCGCAAGTCTGACAGTCACTAGGGAGTCCAGGGCGTCACGTGATCACCACAAACATCACTTCCACACCACCAGCAACATTGCGACTCCGGAGCTGCCGCCTCACCACTCCTGACTTCATACGCCACTTGAAACACCAATTATCACTTAACGACATCAAAACGCGACATGTCATGCCCTTTGTAACGCCATCTTCGCAACGTCTTAAATAACAACGTAACAACCCCGCGTGTGAAGTCAAGAGTTATCACTGTCACGGAACCAATCACGACATACGACTCTGCGTGTGACGTCACCGTTTTTGACCCAATCACGACAATACGACTCAGCGTGTGACGTCAGCAGCACTGTGACGGCACTCTTGAGACACCAATTACGACACGACGACTAAGAATGACTTTACGCTTACTCATCCTCCTCGCTCTGGCAGCCACAGGTGAGTTAGAAACATATGTTTGTTAACCTGGTTAGTCTGTACACACACACACACACACACGTGCACTCACAACTCAATACCCTCGCACATCTGTACACTCACACATCTGTACACTGCTCATACACCTGCGCAAATAAGTCATGTTTCTGTAAGTCTGTGCTTGTTTAGTATGTACAGGCTGAATGTTTATATAACGTTATTGACAGTTATTCCTAAAATAACAACACTAGATTGACAACCTGTCGCACAATGGTGCATCCTTGTCTTGCATATTTAACAAGCCATTAGAGTCGAGAAGAGCGCCTTATCGTTGGGGCTGAGAATGTTATGCCCATTTTTAAAGTGGGAAAGATCACTGGAGTCGGACTGTCCGCCAACTAGCTTGACGTCAATTATCGAAATATTTACTTGAATCGATAATAACAAATGCCATTGGTAATAAAGGATTCACAATCATATTAATAATGTATTCACAATATGGCTTTATTAAGGGCCGCTCGTGTTTAAGGAAATTTAAACATTTTCCAGAATATCTGAATCAGTAGATGGCGGAAGAGAGGAAGGTGTTCTATATCTTGACTTAGGAAAACCTTTGATACAGTGACTCTCGGGTGAGCCATGACTCAACAGAGAGGTAGAGGTATTGGAGGGGGTCGTCTTAAGGTGAAATACACCATGGTTACTGCAATGAAAACCGCAGTTAATATAGATGGTCAAGTTCAAGTAGGACACCGCAGGGTGTGTTGTGCTCGGGTACTCCATTCACGTACCTCTGAGGCTTGTCATATCTATTCACGATTTAAACTTAGGATTCATGATGCTAAAATATGACCGTAAGTAAATTCTGAGTACTCAATATCACTATAAGACGGCTTGGATAGTCTTAAAGTGGACGAAATTTTAGCAGATAAAATTTACTGTTGACACATGTAAGATTCAAAGCCTAGTAAATGATAGTAGATTCCAAGTAGCAGTTGGACAATGTTTACATTGCTACATCGCAATACGAAAAAGATATGAGATACATGCCAGGCAGCTCCTATTTATACCCAACCAATTATAAACCTATTTATACCCAACCAATAATAAAAATAATATATTATTGTAAGCGTATACACAAGATATGGAGCAGTGGAGACTGAGGGAGGAGGCTACAACGCGTACAGCCACCAGTACGCAGTTTCTCACACAACGCCGATATAATTACGAAAATTATGCACAAGTGCAACGGGGTAATATTTAATACTAAATCAGATAAGGTAGCACTCTTGAATTATTATAAGGAATAAGAAAATGGTTAATAATGTTTTAAGAGGTATTTACAACAGTAGAGGTTTTACAACAGTACATAGTAATTAATTATATTGTAGATTATATTTAATAAATGATATCCAGTTTAGAAACTAATATTTAGAAACGGCAGTATGTAGTAACAGAAAATATATAGTAATTAATGATCATAATAACAGCAAATTACGGGCGAACATTTAAGATGAGACATGAAATTAATTAGGAGTAAAAGAAACGAGAAACGTATAAAATAATATACATATAGAAAATACTGGAGGGCCAGGTCCCAAAGCCACACAGTAAAATAACAACATACTGGAGTGAACGATAGGGAAGCAAATGCAGAACAGAACCAATGAAGAGCAGCGGTGCCATATGCACAATCAGAGAATACTATAAACATCAGAGGTCCGCGGATGTTCAACATTCTCCCAGCGAGCATAAGAAATATTGCCCGAACTAACGTGGACATCAAGAGAAAACTTGGTAGTTTTCTTCAAGAAGTGCCGGACCAACCGGGCTGTAGTGAATATGTGGGCCTGCGGGCCGCTCATAGCAACAGCCTGTTGGACCAAGCTTTTTTAAGTCAAGCCTGGCCTCGGCCCGGGCTTGGGGAGTAAGAAAAACTCCCAGAACCCAGAATGATAGCACGTACAATCTGCTATCATCCCTCTTCCTCAGTTTTATCTGCGGTCAATATTCTGGAACGTTTTGTTGTGTTCCTGACACTCCTATGCTTATTGTTTCTTATGTCTAAAATAAATAAATAAATAAATAAATATATATGACAGTGTACAACGTGTTCATACATATATATATATATATATATATATATATATATATATATATATATATATATATATATATATATATATATATATATATATATTCTCATTCATTTTCCTCACTGGACTTCCTAGTAGTGTCCTTGCTATCCTGTAGTCCCCTCGTCTATAGTGAATCTAGTATATTCCTCGACCTATTCCTAGTCCTCTGGTAGTTAGGATATGGGACTTTAGTACACCAGTTTCTTGACGTTGGCAAACCTCTGGAGGACGGGCTGCACATTTGGGGGGGGGGAGGCTATTATGTTACTAGGCTATTTTCTGTGCTTAAAACATTCAAGTATTAGGATTTTAACCCTTGTTCTCTTGCCAGTGTAACCGCATTTTAAACTACCTACAGGCAGTTTTCGTCGTTATATGTCTCCCTGGATCATCTGGTATTCAGCGGGGGATGTAAATGATCACAACCACAATATCATCTTACTCTCCGCGTTTATCATACCTAATGTGTAGTCCAGCTGGCTGGTTACCTCTTATACATTTGTTTGCTCAAAGTTCTAACGTATCAGCAGCATTATGGCTACACATTGCTACAGATCTACAGTTTCTCCTTTCTTATTTGATATTTTCACTTCGTTATATCTCCTTCGTTATTCTTTCTCGTTTTTGCTCGGTCCTTGTATTTCTCGCATGTTGGCAGGTTTCACTCCTCTCGGACACGAACCTCTAGTGCCATTAAAAATCTCCATATAGCCATGTTTATCTGTGGGAGGCACTCCTTGTCCTGAATAGGTGTCGCGTTCTTTCTTCCGTCGACGACTCTCCCCTTCTTGTCTTTGCCGATCAGTAATTTCTTATACAATTTTTATGTATTTCACCAGTCGTTCACGATGCTGCTGCTGCTATGGTCTTCCTGTTGTCTGTGCTGAGGTCCTTCGTGTTTAATGCTGCAGCCGCCATTATTTTAAGACCTCCCTTAAGTGTCGAGTGTCTGGAAGATTTAGAGGTCAGACTCTTGAGGTGGAGAGGCCGCAATATTTAACTCGGAACCTTTATAAGTGTTGTGAAATAATCCCAATCCCCCTCACTCTTCCCCTCCCCTCCACTCAGCTCCCCCCCCCCCTTCGGCGTTACCTACAGAAGTGCGCAAGTGCAAACGTATCGCTTCCCTTCCTTTACCTTTATATAATTTACAATATATCTGTCCTTACAAGAGCTTTGACATTTTTATTTCAACTCCGTTTAAAAAAGTTAGGATTTTGACCAAGTATATGTTTAGAAGAGAACTATATCCTCGGCACGGCCCTTGTGGATTTGTTCATTTGATGCATCACGTTAGTGTGATCTGTGTGTGTAAGAGAACTATATGTACGGATAGCACAAAACATCCACTAAACAGTGTGACATTGTGGTTGCCAGAATTATGCTGGCAGGTGAGTGCAGGTAATGAATCCCCCAATGATGAACATTCCAATTGTAAACTATATGTACAAGAGTTAGGCCATAATCTCCAACATTGTATTTGTGATTGCCCTGTTCTTGGCGACTTCAGACCAAATTATATGAGGTACTCTGAGTTCAGTAACTACTTCACACACACTCAGGAATGTTGGAAGATATTCTTGTGCTCTACCCAGAGTTTACCAGTGCTGACTAGAAGTATAGACTCGCAAATCATGTTCTTTCCCAGATTCAGACTAACCATATTCAAAACTACTGTACCTCACCAGGATGCAACTCTATATCTAGTGGGTTATTTACCGATTTACTTCTAGGTGAACAGAGGCATTAGGTGATCCGAAACGAGCCCAACTATTTCTGTCCCGCTTGGGATTCCAACCCGTATTTCCACATTGTATCGAGAACGAACTCATCTTCACTACCGAAACCCTTAACTAGCTTTTAATCCAAACTCTGTAACCCTTCATATTGAGTAGCGTAGCAGCATATTTCTGAGTGTACCTAAGCTTATTAATAATTAAAAGGATGGAAAGCTGAGGCGGTTCTAGTCGTTCAGAAAGTACTGGACGTAATGGTGGGGAGTGTGTTCGAGCAAGTATACCTGGAGCATTCCTGTTAAGTTCCTGAAGTGGGTTCTGGGAGTTGTTCTACTCCCAGTACCCGGCCTGGGACCAGGCTTGACTTGACAGTGATAACTTGGTCCAACAGGCTGTTGCTTAGAGCGGCCCGCAGGCCCACATGTACACTATAACCCAACTGGTCCAACACTTTTTACAGAAGCGTACTAAATTTTTTCTTCAGCAATTTCCCTTTTGAACTGGTACTATTTTACATGTATTCCCCCCCTCACCCCCACGAACTCTGATGCAGGTAAAGTAACAGGGGAAATTAAAAAGGATATCTTACCCTGTTCAAAAGTAAAATAAAAAAGTACCTAATTTCATCCTCATAGTTTTGTGCTTCAAACTTACACTGTATCTTGTACTACCCTCTTCCTCAATATTAGTACTTAAGACATATCTCCTTACCAGTGTAATTACCTCTGTCAACTTATATTGTAGTTATTTTTTAATATAAAAACCTTGCTACAATGTACCCTTTCATCTTACCCGATATATTAGAATAAGGACTTGTTTGAAACGTTATGCGTGTTAGTGGCTTTGCAAGAATGTATAAATACCAATCTTATCTAATCTCGCCAATCCATTGTAGCTTCTTGCAAATTATTATTATTATGTGCGCGGCTGGTACCATCCTGATCGCTGGTTCCAGTCACAATGCCCCAATTGATCTACTCAGACTTGTGTTAAATGTCTTCGCTAAAACTTACCTGAACCTAACTTGCCACTTTATGCAGGCTATGTTTTAGCTGTTTACTGTATTAATTTGAACATATTATATTTAAACACTAAAATGATTACAAACACCATTGCACTTTCTTGTGAATAAATAATTAAATGAATAAAAAGTTTAGATGGCTCATATATTCTATGTGTATAAGCACACGTGTTGTGCTTCGTGTACAATATTTATTCACAATGTTTACTGTGTATTCGACAATTAGATATTCAGAGAGCATATATGAAGCCTAGTCGATATTCGCGCCAAGCTGTTAGATGTAGGTTTGAATTAACTAAGTACTTGTTTAGTTACAATTGTACACTGGTGAAATAATATTAGAAGGTGTTCAACGAAAGTTCCTCTAATTGTGTCCGGAGAAGATGTTTAGCTAAATTTTCCGACTTTAAATCTGGTTGCTGACGAGTAAGACTGGTCCGGCTTGTGTACTGTTTATAAACTAACATTGCACTGTGATGTGCTGTAATAGTTCGCGGGGTGATTGCAAAATTGTGAAACGCTTCTGTTTTGTATTATATTTTAATGCTTTCTGGTGGAATTTACCTGAGGGTTACTGTTTCCAGTAGCCTCAACGGAGACGGGTAGCCATGGGAGGCTTTTGGATGATCTCCGCGCGCCCTGTTATTCATGAAGATTCTTCTAGTTGTATTTTGCACTGGAGCACAGTCTTGGTATTTACGGATTAGACGGTTATGTGACAATAGAGTCTATATTACTCTATTGCTGAAAAAGAATTCTTATTTGTCTTGCACTGTAGTATGGTTGAAGCTGTTGTCCTTTGTTTGAATTACATAGGGTCTCTTAAAGTAGTCTGAAGTTATGTTTTCTAATTTGATTAGTGTGTTAAAGGTTTGGATGAGATCATGAATACTTCCACTCTCTTTCACAACCTTCCCTCCCCTTCACCACCTCAGCTGTCCTTCACCACGTTCCCTACACGTCATCATCTTTCATATCCTTCACTACCTTCCCTACTCTTTATCACTTAACTATCTTCACTACACACCGTCTTCATCAATAAACTGCCTAAACAAACACCGAATCATCGAGAAAATAGGAAATGTATATGTTTATCTCTCAGAATGTTTGGTAATAGGTTTATTGTTTGTGATGTGTGTCTATGTATGTATGCAACCCGTCCTCGCAAATTCGTATAGTCAATACTGATGTATTAACACAATGTACCGAACGGGGTGAGAATAGCTTGAGCTACCTCAATAAACTTATTTCAATTTTAATTTCAATCGAGAAAAGAATATACACAATGAATCTTAATACGGATGTGAGTCTGATATTTAGCAAGATTAGAAATTAGTGTTATTTGCCATTTCATGGACAGGGAGGAGGCACAGGAGTGAGCCCCAGCCCGCCTATAACCGTCCCTGAACAAAGACCAGAGTTACCCCTGCAAAGTTTGATAAGGCTATCCCCACGCCTCCAACCTCGACCACACACACAGATATTCTCTAAATAGCAATAAATAGGTGAAAAGATTGTCCTGCTATCAATCTTATATAGTGGTATTAACTAACAGTTAATACAAAACAAAATATACAATAAAAATACAAAAGTTTGAAGCTGTTGGTTTTTGTACGAGTTACTCTGAACCTCTTAAGAAGCGGTCAGTAGTTAGGTCTTTATTCAGTATTTTATTGGTCTGAGACTAGGTCTGCCGAATGTGCAGTTATGACCTTACGAAGGTAAGCTTTCCATGCTGGTATACAGTAATCCAGATGGGCAACACAAGAAGTTTAAACAGCCGAATGACTGCTTATTTTCACCTGAGCAAAAAAGTTCAAGGCTAATATAGTGCATTAAGTTCTAATATAGTACATTAAGTAAAACATTAAGTTTTGGTCTAAGTGTTTTATTTTACCATACCTTGCCCGAACGCAATGGTATTAGTGGCTTTAGGTATTGTATGTACTAGCTCTATCTTTAAATCCTGCCGAAACGCTGCGCGTACTAGTGGCTTTACAAGATTGTAATTACTATGCTATGTATCCTCACAATCCCAATGTACCTTCTTGTATATATATATAAAAATAAATAAATAAATAATAAATAAATAAAAATAAATAAATAAATAAATAATAAATAAATAAATAAATAAATCTAACATTATGTTTGTAACTCATCTTCAATGTATGTACTTTTACTTGTATAAAAAATCTAAATCTAACATGTGTGCGCTATACTAGGCCTAGAAATATTTAAGTTTGTTTTAGCTTCATTTTTTCCGACTCTTATAAAGTGAATAGCACAAAGTTCTACTATATTATTGTTTAGAACGTCATTTTTTAATATAATCTCCCGAAACGACGAATTCGTTTTCTCTAATGTAACTGGTATGCCGTTTTCTGTTTTTAAATTTTGCGTACACTCAAGTCAGGCTAGTTTTTCATTATTTCAATACACGTTCTGCTCAATTTTGGCCTAGATAATCCACTCTTTCTTGTAAAGCGCACACTTTTCAGGAAATTAGGTACGGTAGAAGAGCAGTCATTGACTCTCAACGGAAAGAAAGCACGATATAACGATTTATGATACAAACAAATTGGACATTCTCCAACACTATATAAATAAATAAATAAATAAAATAAAATGTTTATTCAGGTAAAAGTACATACATACATACAAGATAAGTTACAAACGGAATGTTGGATTTCTAGAAAGAGCCAGTACAGTACATATTATACCTAAAGCCTGATACGCACTCCATGACGGGCAAGAATCGAGCATATCTTTATTTATTTATTTATTATTATTTATTTATTTATTATTTATTTATTTATATATACTGTATATATACAAGAAGGTACATTGGGATTGTGAGGATACATAGCATAGTAATTACATTCTTGTAAAGCCACTAGTACGCGCAGCGTTTTGGGCAGGTCCTTAATCTAAGAAAATTTTAAGTAGGTAAATACTTGCAAAATTTATAACAATGATAACAGTTACATAGCAAGGCAAAAAATAAAAGATGAGAATGTTGTTCACAACAGATGATATCTGTTGTGATTTCTCTGTAATAAATGATTTCAGGGCAAATGGCAAAAGACACTTTGAGGTCTGTAACTGCCTCAGACACCCACGAATATTGGAGTGTTGAATGTGTGTCTAACTCTAAAAAACAACACTCAAGCCTTCATGCCTAACCGGTATCTGGTCGGTATAATTTCTTAAATCAGATATTATGTTCCCACTCTGCTCTCCTCTCATTATACTACGCACTAATCTATCCCTATCTTACATATGGTATCTATGCATGGTGTTCAACCACTGCAAATTACCTCAAGCCTATCATCATATAGCAAAAATCTGCTATCAGAATTATAACAAACTCTGTTTTCAAACAACACACAGCCCCTTAACATGCAAATATACACTCCACACATTTTCATGTGCTATCTACATATACAAAATCTTGTGTTCCTAAATGTTAAACTTGATCTGAAACTTTTCCTTGATAGGTGTAATAGAACCCATGAGCACCACACCAGAAATAAATCTTTGCTTGATATCCCCAGTCAGGCTAAATCTGTGCAAACACTACATGTAAATAAAAAGGCCCAGTTTTGGAACTCACCCCCTGATGAATTAAAAAAAATGCCAACCAATACCTTGTTCAAAAGTAAAACTAAAAAAATACCTAATTACATCCTTATGGTTTCCTACCTTATGCTTCAAACTCTCACAGTTCTTGTATACCCACTGCCCCATCAATGCCCCATGACCAATAAAGGGGAGGGAGTGCCTCGGCGCCCCCAGGACCAGTAAAAGTGAGGCCTCGGCGTCCCAAAAAATAGTAAATGGGGGGGCCTCGTCATCCCTCCCCCCAGGACCAATGACAGGGATTTGATATTTACTTATAATTATATTATGGTTACTGACTGTCCTATAATATTTTATTAAAACAAATTCATCGGAAACAAAAGAAAGCAGGAACATACCTTAAGCTGGTGGAGTTGTGTCCCGAGATGAGCTAAAAAAGCCTAACCTGTAATGACAGAAAAAGTAATTATTAATGTGACTATTGAAATTCCAATATACACATTATAATCATATACCACATATATATAACATTTGAATGGTCACATCCATCTCCATGTTGGTATGCAAGAGGCGGAGACGTAGGTGACACTTAAGAACATAAGAACAGAGGTAACTGCAAAGACCTATTGGCCCATACGAGGCAGCTCCTATTTATAACCACCGAATCCCACTCATATATATGTCACTTGAGGATGGAGGTGATACTTTCTTCATCTGAAGGATAGTTGCAGTGTCCGTAGTGGGGTAACACAAGGGGAGGCAGCATCAACACTGCCCCTGACGTCCTCCTTAACGTGTCGTTAGTAGTGTTCACAAAGTAGTATTTCCAGCATTCACTGACGCTCCCAGTACCTGTAAAAGGGGGGTGGGGCTACGGCGCCCCTTGGAACAGTAAAAGGGGGTCTCGGCGCCCCCCAAAACCAGTAAATGGGGGGGGCCTTTACACCCCCAGGACTAATGACAGGGATTTGATATTCCCCATAATTATATTATGCTAATTGAGTAATATTTTGTAATATCTTGTAATATTTTGTTGACACAAACAATTCAACGGAAACAAAAGGAAACAAGAACATACCTTAAGCTGATGGAATTGTGTCCAAAGATGAACTAAAAAAAACCTTATCTGTAATAAAAAAAAGTATTTATTAATGTGCCTATTGAAATTCCTGTATACCCATTATAATCATATATCATATATATAACATATGAATGGTAACATCCATCTCCATGTTGGTATACAAGAGGCGGAGACGTAGGTCATACTTGAGGATCGAGATAATACTTACCTTCTCCTGAAGGATGGTTGCGGTGTCCGTAGTGGGTCAGACGTGGGGTCAGCGCTGTCCGTAGTGGGATCAAAGGGCGTCAGCGTAAACACTACTCTCGACGTGCTCCCTAACATGTCGTGAGTAGTGTTCACAAAAGCTGTTTCAAAAATTCACCGGCGCCCCAGGACCAGTAAAAGGGGGGGCTCAGCGCCTCCCAGGACCGGTAAAAGGGGGGGGGTGCCTTCGGCGCCCCCCTGGACCGGTAGAATGGGAGGTGGCTCGGTGCCTTCAGGACCAATGACAGGGATAAATTATATTTACCCCATAATTATATTATGGTAACAGTGTCCTGTAATCGACCGACTTGATAATGGTCCAGGACGGACCGAAACGTCGTCGTCCCTTCACTTTCTAGAGTGTGGTTTGGTCAACATTGTTGATAAAAAAATCCGTCGGAAACAAAAGAAAGCAGGAACATACCTTAAGCTGGTGGCGTTGTGTCCCGCGATGAGCTAAAAAGGACTTACCTGTAATGACAGAAAAAGTAATTATTAAAGTGCCTATTGGAATTCCTGTATACACATTATAATCATATACCATATATATATAACATCGTAGGTCACACTTGAGGATCGAGGTGATGCTTACCTTCTCCTGAAGGATGGTTGCGCTGCCCGCAGTGGGGTCGCAGTCATCGGGAGGACAAACCCTTCATGCAAACTGCACCTACTATCAAGAAGAAGAAGTAGTGGGGTCAGACATGGGGGTCAGCGCTGCCCGTAGTGGGGTCATGGGGGTCAGCGCTGCCCGTAGTGGGGTCAGCACTCCCCCGAAGTGCTCCCTCACGTGTCGTGAGAGGTGTTCACAAACGCGGTATTTCCAACACTAACGAAACACTCACAATGAATTCAATCTCCAGTACGAGAAGAGAAGCACAAGAACCGAGAGTACCCAACCAGTACGTCATTTGGCCACAGCAGTAAAAGCCAATTTCCACCTTTTTATTTCCAGTAAATCACTAAACTTTCTCTATGAGTTAACATTTAGTCACGTTAACCTTCAGTAGCGGCGTGTTCTGCCTTAGTGTCTTAGAGTTTTCTTCACAATACACTTACAGGATTTTGCTAGACACGACACCGATTATAAAAATACTGGCACCCGTAACCCGTAAACCACAAGTTTACACTGTAAATTGCTTGTCCACACACACACTAGTGCTAACTAGCACGCACTTTTAACATCCAGTCTTCATAACTCCGTGTGACTGGACACTTGGGAAGATTTTCAGAAACACTTTAGAGGTTCATCTCAGAGTCAACACAACACATCCGTCACGCGGTTTTCAATTCGAGTTTCGAAAAAAACACTAATACGCACAGCGTATCAGCCAAGATGTGGAAAAAACTGAAAATCTAAGACTTAACTAATTAAGATAAAAAATCCTGAATTGAATTGAAGCAGAAAAAAGAATGACAATAATTACATGTTGAGTGGAACGGCATTTTTGAATGATCTTTCTTCATGTGTTCAAATCTCATTGCAGTAGGTATTTCGCCCTTTTAATTTAATTCATTGTGTGAATTATTGTGAATTATTTAATTAATGTGTGATTTAATTCATTAAATGCGAATAAATCAGCCGGTCGTTGTAAATACTGGCTGGGTTTGGGTATGGTCGTTTCGGGCACGATATTATTCGACGAAACTCGTTTTCTCAAACAGAAAACTGTTTTTTATGTTTGTTAAAACCGTGTATATTGCTATGCTAGGATGTATTGGCTTAGGTTAGGCTGTTTTTCGCTCGGCTGGGTTAGGTTAAGTTAGGGTGGGTTAGGTGTACCAAAACGGTACAATATGAAGCCACTATATTATAAGGCACAGTTTAAACAATCTTGTAGACGCGAACTTCTCTCGCAGTTGACATTTCAGTTTTAATACCATAATAACATAAGACTTAGTATTGTAATTTTGATAAACTATATCTTTATACCGTTCACAACTATTCTTTACCAGAGTGTACAAGTCATAACATTAACATGTGGAAATGGTTGATTAAAAATGTGCTTTGTTTAAAGAGTTCGGTGTAGTTAAAAGGAGTAAATTATAATCAGGTTTTCCTTTCAAATTTCGAAGCCCGTGTGACAAGATGGGAAGAAGTACCTTCCTGTATATGGGAAGATGGGAAGTTCCTTAGTCGGTGTTCACATTGACAGCAAACAAAATTTCCAATGCTACATACAAAAAATTACTAAAAAGGTTTCTGAAACAGTAGGCATTCTCACCAAAGTCAGAAACGATGTTCCTTCCCCTGCCCTAGTTAATCCACTCGCGTGATGCAAAGCCAAGTGCTGTACCACTTTACCAACACCTACAAAAGTATAGGAGAGTCTTGACCAAACCTTACAGGTTATTAATGCCCGTTCCACCTCTTGGATGGCTTAATCTTTATCAGTCAATCTTGACCAAATCACACACTATTAGATGAGGAGACCCACGACGTTTCGGTCCATCCTGGACCATTATCAAATAGACAATCTACTTGATAATGGTCCAGGATGGACCATTATCAAGTCGTCTCCTTATCTTGTAGTGCGTGGTTTGATCATCTGATGATTGATTGATGAAGATTAAGCCACCCAAAAGGTGGCACGGGCATGAATAGCCCGTAAGTGGTGGCCCTTTTGAGCCATTACCAGTGTCAAGAGCTGATACTGGAGATCTGTGGAGGTGCAACTGCACCCTGCGTGACGGGAGATGTCCCCCTGACCAAATGGTGACCAAATGGTCTCTATTTGATCATCATATATTCAGCCACGTTATTTTGACTCATCGTCTGCATAGGATAATCTTTATGAACTCATTCAACCCCATGCCCGAGTGAATTCGGATTATGTTGTCAAGTATTTAAAGTGAGGCCTGTGTACTATTCAAGTTTATCATTTTATATTTCATGTTCCGTGGCTTAAACCTGGACTAGATGAAATAGTTGACCACATAACCCGAATGCACTTAGGCATGGGGGTTGAATTTCATAAAGACTCTCCTATGTTTTTGTAGAATGGTGGTACAGCACTCTGCTTTGCATCACGCGAGCGGATGTTCTAGTCCCAGCAAGGACATTTGATATTTCTAAGTATATCCGGATATACTTGAAGGGTCCCGGTAGTACAGTCGGATTCGTTCTCGACGCACAATCGCGAATATATATGTATATAGGGGGGTACCACCTCTGGTGCAATTGTAGGGACCCATAGTTTCGGAGAAGGGAATTCAGAGCATTCAGAGAAAAACTTGCCATTTAACTCTGAATACGTATGAGTGTTCACTTCTTCTATCACCCCTTTTTTATGTTGTACCCTTTATTATACAAGGTTATATAGTTACATATCTGACTGGTTACAAAAAAGTGAATATTAAGAGGAAATAAGTGGAAGTGTGTTTCGTAGAGGCTGTAGATTTCTTCGAACTCCTCCAACGCCAGGGAAGCGAGGATGCAGTGAGCATTCCCCCTCTGGATCGCCATACTGAGGCGCTTGAAGCTAAAGCAATACTAACTAGCATATATTCAGTTTCTTCTGTCCTCCATTGACAGGGTTTGAGATCTGTTAAACATATAGTTCAGTGTTTTATTGAAAATTCAACCAGAGATTGATTGTGGCATACCTGTGTGGTGCTCTACTCCCTTTTATGAGTAAATTACTAATACCAGTAAAATAGTGAGCCTGGAGTTAGGCAACTGTTATGGGTAGCATGCCGGGGAAGATCAGTATTTAATGACCAAGGAGAGGAACCTGAAAAGCCTAAATACAAGCCTCCTCTCCCCCAACAACAGGGAATTAAAAATATCCCAGCGGCGAATAGTCGCTCCTGGCACACGGTCCTCCGGCTTCTACACCCACACTATATAATAATGACACCAAAAATAATATATTTCTACCAAAAATACTTACATTCCATACATGAACCATTAAAAAACTGATCATTTCGTATTTGTTTATACCTATTCTGCACACCTACACTATACAACATACCTCAGAACATGTAAATTGTATGATTAAATATGTATTAGTGAGCCCTGACGGGGAGGTTTTGTGTGTCGTCAGCAGTGATGGCGGCGCCCACCCTCGACCTGCCTGTCAACACCACCTCCCTCGCTCACCATTATGAGTTTATCTGCGAGTTCTTGGCCAACGGGGAGATCCCTGTGGTCAAGTACAAGAGCAAGCGCACGGGGCTCCATGTCTTCCTCGCCAAGGTGGAGGGACCACTCGTCAGCGGCTACTTCACCTTAGGTGTGTACCTCTACAGTATACTCTACAGTACAGTGTACTCCCTACGTACCTCTACAGTACAGTGTACTCCCTACGTACCTCTACAGTACAGTGTACTCCCTACGTACCTCTACAGTACAGTGTACTCCCTACGTACCTCTACAGTACAGTGTACTCCCTACGTACCTCTACAGTACAGTGTACTCCCTACGTACCTCTACAGTACAGTGTACTCCCTACGTACCTCTACAGTACAGTGTACACCCTACGTACCTCTACAGTACAGTGTACTCCCTACGTACCTCTACAGTACAGTGTACTCCCTACGTACCTCTACAGTACAGTGTACTCCCTACGTACCTCTACAGTACAGTGTACTCCCTACGTACCTCTACAGTACAGTGTACTCCCTACGTACCTCTACAGTACAGTGTGCTCCCTACGTACCTCTACAGTACAGTGTGCTCCCTACGCACCTCTACAGTACAGTGTGCTCCCTACGTACCTCTACAGTACAGTGTACTCCCTACGTACCTCTACAGTACAGTGTACTCCCTACGTACCTCTACAGTACAGTGTACTCCCTACGTACCTCTACAGTACAGTGTGCTCCCTACGTACCTCTACAGTACAGTGTGCTCCCTACGTACCTCTACAGTACAGTGTGCTCCCTACGTACCTCTTCAGTACAGTGTACTCCCTACATACCTCTACAGTACAGTGTACTCCTTACGTACCTCTACAGTACAGTGTACTCCCTACGTACCTCTACAGTACAGTGTACTCCCTATGTACCTCTGTAGTACAGTGTACTCTATGTACCTCTACAGTGTACTCGCTAAGTACCTCTACAGTTCAGTGTACTCCCTACGTACCTCTATAGTGTACTCGCTACGTACCTCTACAGTACAATGTACTCCCTATGTGTTGACCAGACCACACACTAGAAGGTGAAGGGACGACGGCGTTCAGTCTGTCGTGGACCATTCTCAAGTCGATTGGGTTGAGAATGGTCCAGGACGGACCGAAACGTCGTCGCCCCTTCACTTTCTAGTGTGTGGTCTGGTCAACATACTTCAGCCACGTTATTGTGACTCCTCGTCTGCATACTCCCTATGTACCTCTACAGTACAGTGTACTCGCTATGTACTCTACAGTACAACAGTAAAACTTTTATGTTTGTCCTCAAAACATAAAGTGCAAGCATTTACCTTTATTTAAAATTTTGCTTCCTTATTTGAGCATTGAATATATAACATTTAACAATTGTTTTTCAGCAACTGAAGCGCATGATGATGATGGACTACCGCACACGCTGGAGCATCTGGTCTTCCTGGGAAGTGAAGACTACCCATACAAAGGGGTCCTTGATCTGCTGGCCAACCGATGCCTCGCCTCGGGTACTAATGCTTGGACAGGTAATTTCGGATAAGGTGCTTTCTAATAATTGTGCAAGTCTCCTAACAGGTTTTTATAAAATGTATAAGTGAAACTTCCAAATCAAATTTGAGGCAAGATTTATAGTAGGACACACAGTTCATTACCAAAAAGTTAATAAAATGTTGTGTAATATAAAATTTAAATTTTAGGAAAACTGTATAAGTATACATATTCAGTTCTTTTAACATTTCATGCTCCACGGTAGTGCACATTTTCTTGTCCAGAGGGTAGCTACCTCATTTGGCCACTTTATTTACAAATTTTATTTAAAGGGGTTAGGACCATGATTTTCAATCAAAATGTTCTTAAATTGTTCTTAAAAATTGGTGCAAAATAGTCAAGAAAAAGTCGGTATAGTCAAAATAGTCAAGTGAGTGTTTGAGGTGTTGCTGAGCAGACTAAAGCTTAAAACATGTCTGCATTATACACCTATTGGTGGCTATGTATCATTTTGTTTAATGTGTAAATGTGCACAAATAATTCACTTATTTTACAGTAGAAAGAGCTAAATAATTAAATTATTTAGCTCTTTCTACCTGGGAAGTGAAGACTACCCATACAAGACATACCTAAATTGACAAGTATTTATCAGCAGAAAGTCCTCAGCAGTATTTGTCCACAGCTCGTTTGTAAATTTGCTCTCGGTCTGCATATGTAGTTACATTTCTCACACACTTTTCGAAACTTGTTACAAAAAATAAAATTAATAGAATAATTGTAAGTACAGTACTGTATCTCAAATCTGCATTTTTTTAACACCGTGCAAAGCAAATTCTGCATTTACAGTATTTGTATCGCTGATGCTTGGTTTTCAATAATTCAGCGTACTGTATAATGGGTTGCCACAATAAGAAATCGTCTTTTCAGACTAATCTCATTATATTTAAAAAATATTCTGGCATGTTCATTGGCCATTAGGGGGGTAAGGGGGTACATCCATGAGGGCTATTTAATTCTCCAATTTGCTGACATTGTCTGCTTGTAAATCTTGTAATACAGTCTAGTATCTGCAGAATTTTAAGTTTTAAGGTTTTAAGATGCAATAGCAATACAGTACCTGCAGTTATATTTTATTATGATGCTCTTAAAATTTTAATTGATATTAATACTGTATTCCTAGTTTTTATTGAAGCTCTAAGTGTAGTGCACATTTTTCAACAGACACGGACCACACCGCTTACACCGTCCAAACAGCAGGCAGTGAAGGCTTCCTTAATTTATTGCCAGTCTACCTAGACCACTTGCTGTATCCTACGCTTACTGTAAGTTAAATATAACGTAAGTAGGTTAATATTAGTAACATTGTGTATATGTACACTAGTGTATACATAATATCCAGTCAGGTTTCTGCATGAGTATGCATTCCCAGACACAAAAATTTTATTAATAAAAAAATATGTCTAGAGTGCTTTAATATTTTATAGTTTAATAACACTAAAGTTTAGTTATATATTTTGCCATCTACCTCAGTATGTAGGGGAAAATTCTTAAGTTATATTAAAATTTTTATTTTTAAAATACTGTATATTATAATATTAAAATTAATATATTAAACAAATAGGGTAAATAAAATACAGCATTATAATAAATAAATATATAAATAAATAAATGTTTATTTAGGTAAGGTACATACATTCAAGAGATATTACAAAGAATGATTGATTTATAGATAGGGCTAGTACATACAATGCCTAAAGCCACTATTACGCAAAGCGTTTCGGGCATTCAATACAACATTGAATGCCCCATTAATGGTCTGGTGCATTCACAAACTGAAGCTTGCCAGACAGTTTCTCTACTACTGGTTGCTTACATCAGTGTGTGTTTACACTTTGGTACTACTCTCACTATTACACAAATTATTGTATATTGTAAATTAATATTCAGGTATTCTCTAATATAGTATTAGAAATCATTATAATAATTTAGGACTAAAAATATGACTTTGAACATGAAGATCTTTGTTCTAATATGACACTGAAGCTGCCTAATAATCAATTCTGGTCCCAAAGAAAAAAATAATGATGCTAGCTAGGCACAGGAGGGACCTCCAGAAATTTCACTCAAACATTCCATTTCAAGTCCAACTTGGTATCACATGAACAACCAAGTAGCACTTGCACAAATTACCATTACTTCATACAAGACTTCTTGCATTATGATTGCAAGAACTGTTTAGAGCTAGAAATGCCTCTTATGTTTGTTTTTTATGTTTGACATATATGAGATTGAGGACTTTTTTCTTTTTTATAGTGCCACTGTTTAAATTAAGGAAACTCTTTCAAACAGGAATCAGGATTTATCACAGAAGTTTATCATATTACTGGTGATGGAGAAGATGCTGGAGTTGTGTATTCAGAAATGCAGGCACGTGAAAATTCTGACACTGACCGCTGCTACCGTGCTATGCTTCGAGCCATGTATCCCGAGCCCAGCGGTTATCGTTCAGAGACGGGTGGTATCTTGAAGAACCTTCGTGAGAGCACTTCAAATGAAAAGGCAAGGCCAATCTTTACACCATGTATGTCTTGGAGTTTAGGTAGAGAACCCCTAGCAAGTCGGCTTTGATCTCCTCTAGTAATTCTTGGCTTTGATTCACATGTAAACATAGTTAATTAATTTTCCTTAAACTGTATACTGTATGTATACTGTAGTGTATGAAGCTTAATGATGTTGCTTAAGTACAGTATCTGCTTTGAGATATAAATACAAGCCTCAAGATATTCAAATTTAATAAACTATAAATTGTTTTTCTGAATGGGTGTGCAAAATAAAGTAGTATATAATGCTACTTGTAGAATAATCTTTGTTAGTTTCACACTTGTCGTACTTATCTAACTTTGAACCTTTTCAAATTATTTGCCTTAATCATTTCATTTAAAGGTATACAGTATAATCTACAGTGATGTCTTGATTACTCATTACTCAGTCAAATGGAAAGATTACAATCCAGTTAATCAAAGTTATGCCAAGATTTTATTGATTAGATGTATACATATGTGATATTGTACTGTAATACATTATAAATATAGTGCTGATAAATGTAAGCAATTAAAAAGTTATAGGGTATTTGTTTTTATTCAGTATGTACAGTTAACATAGTGTGCATATTTTGATGTTAAATTAGAATTATAAGATCTACTATGTATTCTGTCATATTTTCATAAAAGGAAAATCACAAAAATAGAGACAATAAAAAGTTTGCTGGTGCAACAGAAGTTTAGCAGCAATGGTAGGAGTCAGAATTAGCTAATACATTTACTTTAAGACTTCAATATATTTTGAATGCCTTGTGAAGGCTAAACTACGCACCAGAAGATGAGGAGACGACGACGTTTCGATCCCTCCTGGACAATTATCAAGTCAATTGTGATGGGAGTGAGGGAAGTTCAGCCATTAAGTAATCAACTTGATAATGGTCCAGGATGGACCGACACATCGTGGTCTCCTCATCTTCTAGTGTGTGGTCTGGTCTTCATATCTTCAGCCTCGTTATTGTAATTACCTAAGTGTAGTTACAGGATGAGAGCTACGCTCGTGGTGTCCCGTCTTCCCAGCACTCTTTGTCATATAATGCTTTGAAATTACTGACGGTTTTGGCCTCCACTACCTTCTCACTTAACTTGTTCCAACCGTCTACTACTCTGTTTACAAAAGTGAATTTTCGTATATTTCTCCGGCAGCTTTGTTTCGTTAGTTTAAAACTATGACCTCTTGTTCTTGAAGTTCCGGGTCTCGGGAATTCTTCCCTATCAATTTTATCGATTCATGTTACTATTTTGAACGTAGTGATCATATCGCCTCTTTTTCTTCTATCTACTAGTTTTTGCATATTTAATGCCTCTTACCTCTCCTCGTAGCTCTTGTCCTTCAGTTCTGGGAGCCACTTAGTAGCATCTCATCTCCTTGTGACTCATCATCTGTACTTGAATGCCTTGTGTTTCATTATTGTATCAGTTGAGTATTTTGCTAATATATAAATCATTTCTTACAGATTCGCAATTATCATCGTGAATTTTACCGTCCAGAAAATCTTAATATAATCATCACAGGTCAAGTAGAGTTGGAAAAAGTATTTGCTGCATTGGAACCTATGGAGAAAAAAATACTTTCAAAGGTAAGTTGAAAAACAAAAGCTGAATGCTATGGGAAGCCCCAAGCTTAGTGCAGTCATGGCACTTATTAGTTATGATAAGGGAAAGTTTTTACAAAGTAAACCTGTATAGAATATTATTCAAGGTTTGCACTTTGTCTTTTATTGTCTTAGTTATAATACCTATTTTTTTTATTATTATTAACACATTTAGGCACATCTGCATTTGTGCAGCTACCCTAGACTATATGAAGGGGAGTCCTGTACATGTAAGTGTACATGTATGCTGTAAGTGTACACGTACACTTACAGAAAGTGATGCAAACTAACCAATGACACAACGAAGCCGCAGCCATCTGCTAACTTGCGAGCTTGGGGAGGGAGGACAAGATCTCTCCCTCCCTCCTCTCATCATCTTTGGTGAAAGTTTCTATGATTTTGCTTGTTTGGTTTCAATAATGATTGTATATACAGTATAATTTTGAGACTAAATTGTTAGCAAATTTTGTCTATAACATTTTGCAGTCAAAATGAAGAATTCATAATAAATAAATTTTTTGTGAATATTTATATTGAGGCCAGGTAGGCCTAGAATGATAGACCTCATATTCTAGACTTAGAATGGTAGACCTACCAATTATTGTCACAAAGTACGACTTTGATATGAAATTGTTCACATATATCCACAGGGGGAGAGAGGCAAATACACCCGACCTTGGCAGAGCCCTGTGCCACCTCTGTTGAACTCGGTAGATGAACTCGTGCAGTACCCTAGTGACAATGAAGATACTGGCTTGGTTGTCATTTCATGGCGTGGACCCTCTTCTGTTCACCAAATTAACGAGTTAGTTTTTTTCTTTTATTTGTCTATACCTATGATTAACTATGTTGTGCTGCTAACCACAAATATCCAAAGCAGTGACTACAAAACAAGCCAATTCCAAGGGTCCACAGTATTAATGAGCATGTGTGTCCGAGTTGATGCCGCCACACTTCAGTTAAGTTAGGGAAAATGGGTAAAGGCACTCTTCATTCTACTATATACTGGTTGAGTTGTTAGTTTAGGTACTCGATCATTGACTGAATGTCTCCAGTGCATTATTCTTGATGTGTGGAGTTGAATGTCAATCTCTATAGAATGCAAGGCATGACTCAACACAGCAGTGTGAATTTGTGCATAGTCATTGAAGTTGTTGGATGAAATAGAAGCTTCTACTTGTAATGTCTTATAAAAATAATATAAATATTACATTGGGTATGATTAACAATGTTTATACAGTACTGTATTGAATGTATTTATAATTTTTATGAATTATACTCTTATTTGGTATTAATGATTCTGTATCTTTACAGGTTGTTGAGCATGGGAGTTTTGATGGAGTATTTAACACATTCTTCTGTGTCTCCACTTCCCAGTATTTTTGTTGAAGTTGATGACCCTCTTGCCAGCAGTGTAAGAACTAAACAGTGTTTGAATAAAATAAAATAATGTAAATGATCCATATCTGTTACCAAATTATTATGTAAGTGCAAGCTTATATTGTTATTAACCTAATTATATTTCAAGAGCTTTACCTCTCATTAACAGGTGCAACACAGTTGTTATGAAAATTCAGTGTCAGCCTGTTACTTTGAGTTCAGTGGTGTTCCCCGGCAGAAGGTCGATGACGTGAAACCTCTCCTTATGGATACTCTAGAGCAGCTCTCCACTGGTAAAACTCTTATAAATATGCAAATTATGAAAGATATTCTCAATAACCTGATGTTGAGACAAGACAGTCGTATGGAAACCTCGCCTCATGACACCATTGCTGACCACATTATTGGAGATGTGCTTATGGACAGACTTGTCATGATGTAAGTTAATTGAGTTGAAGTTTTGCTGTTATTTCTTTCAGTTTGTAATTATACAGTGGAATTGCAGTTGTCCAAATGCCAATTGTCCAAAATTCTAGGTTAATTGTGTGAATGTGATCTGGATAATATGTTGCGGATATTCAAAGGCGGTTTGTAGGTATTTGTGATTAAATATAAGTCTGTGCTGTAAACAAAATTGGTCAGCAGTTTATGTGGGTTTAGATTAATAGATTTGAGGGTGTTTGGGTATGTATTTTTATACTGTACCTAGTCTCAAAGTCCATGGGTAAATTTTGGCAGTAATGTGGATTAATTAAATCATTCATGAGTCAGCAGTACTCTTTGTCAGACTCCCATACACACACTGTACTTGGTTCAGCCTTGGTTCTCTGCCAAACCCTCGTTCGGCAGTCAACTGTCATCAAAGAGAAGGCTCCAAAGTACAGTACTGTACTTACATTAAATTTGTATGCGTTTACCTGTGGTGGTCAATTATTCAACACTTCCCTATATGCATATTACTGTATCCTGTTAACACTTTCGTGCTTTCTGGGAAGCATAAAAAAACTTACCCTGTGTGCTTTGGGCGTCTCGCGCGCTTAAGCGGTAGGAGCGAAAAGTGTATACTCTTTTTTCTGTCCTGACACTAATTGTAGACCTACGTATTTAAATTTGGTATCACTGTGTTCGCAATAGAATTCTCTATAAGAACATACATATAAAATACTGCCAAACAGAAACTGTTTGAAACAGTTCAAACAGAAACAGAAGCTCTCGCCAAACTGTTTGGCGAGAGCGCCAAACAGCAACAAATGTTTCCACTCTCTTAATGATTGCGATGACCACATTTATCCTACATCATTGATTATGGTATCATTGGAACCGCAATAAAAATTCTCTATACGGACATATGCATATAAATATAGAATCAATGTCGCAACCAACCCACAAGACGGTTGGAAGTGGCTGAAGTGTTACCCGCGGCGGCATATCGGCGCCATACAATTGTTATACCAAGATGAATCACTGCCATGCCGTTTTCTTTAATAAGCTCTTTGGTTATTAGAAAAAACGTAAATTTCATGGTGAACATTTTGAGACTAACTAAAATAAAATCGCATAATAAATAAAATTTATATAATTATTTAACCATTGGACGCCAGCCGGCGTCCAGAGGGCAGAATCAGGAGAAAAAGATTGGACGCTAACGATCGGCCGCTAAGCGCGAAAGTGTTAAGATGGTTGAAAATTCCCTGCAGCAGCATTCTGCATGTCACTCTGCCTGTTTGCACAATTCATGTCCAAAACATAGTATGATCTTGCTTTAGTATGCAAACAAATAATTCTGCTTGCGAAGGTGCTTTTCATTTACAGTAAATTTAAAGTTTTATTTTGGCCTAACAAAAATTAAAAATAACAGAAAAGTCCAATTTATCTAAAAATGCTGATAAGAAACCAAAAAGGATGCTGTCTAATACATAAATTACATGTATGTATTAAATTTTTCAGTTTGATACTCGTCTTAACAAGAAAAGATGGTTTGAACACCTTTTGCACGAATCGTGCAAGTACTGGATTCACCTTATCCGCAAGTATTTCTTAGATGGTCCCTCAGTCGCTATTCGTGGAGTACCATCCAAAGCTGAAGCCACGAGGTTAGAACAGGAAGATAAGAAGAGAGTGGAAGAGAGGAAAAAAGAACTGGGTGAGGAGGGTCTGAAAGTATGGAAAGAAAGGGTTGAGAAGGCTAAGGAAACTAATGAGGTAAGAATTTATTTAAAGAATTAAGAATAGATTACTTTGAGTGTTATCTTGTAAGAGATCTTAGCTGTTTATTTATTGCTACACTATATTTTATATTTAACTTCGTAAGGTTCTTAAGAAGATCATGTACACCTATTCAGTTTCCTGCACTTGGAAATTGAATTACATACAGTACCAGTAGAGTCGCATAATATTATGTTACATCTTGATGACAATTGTAAGTTCAATCTTTCATGAATATTATACAATTAAAAGTAAAAAAATTAATTAATTGATACACTTTACTTTTTTTCTTTTTTATTAAGATTCCCCCACCAGGAGAGATGCTTGAATCAGTTCCAGTTCCAAATGTGGATAGCATTAACTTTCATCTTTTGAGAGCCTACAGCAATCATTTGCCGACTGAACCCTCCCTCGAGCATAATGAGCCCAACCTACCTACCCACTTCAGTGAACTTCCCATCAAATTCCAACTAGATGACTTGCACTCTAATTTTGTTGAAGTAAGGACAAACAACATGTATGATATTGTTTCTGATGTAGATATTAGGGTTAGTAGGACAAGATTAGTACTGGCATATTGTCATTGTGAAAACATTTATACAATATTGAATTATGATCTATTGAAAGTTAGTTAAATAATCTGTATAAAATGGTACCAAAATGGTTTACATATGCTGATAAACAGTTCCGAAGTGTGTTTGTGCAAAATGAGGTTCTCAGAGATCCAGACACAATGTTAATTCCAGAGAACACCAGCAGAGCATATAGAGGTGTCTCGAGATGAAATGGAAAACACTAGAGAAGCTAGGAAGAAATAAAGCATTTGGACCAGATGGAGTTTCATCTTGGGTTCTGAGAGAATGTGCAACTGAGCTGTGCATTTCACTTCAAATGATATTCCAGGCATCATTGTGTACAGGAATCCTAGCAGATATATGGAGAAAGGCAAACACGGTTCCAATCTACAAAAATGGCAGCCTTCTAAATTATAGACCCATATCACTGACAAGCATGGTACAGTAGTCAAAACATTAGAAAAAATAGTTAAAACCAAATGTATAAAATATCTGGAGAGAAATAATGTAATAACAGTATAGTTTTTGAACAGGAAGATTTTGTGTAACAAATCTACTTAGCTATTATGATAGATCCACAGATTCTATAGGATAGGGATGGTTGGGTTGACTATTTATCTGGACCTAAAATAGCCTTTTGAGGCCCACACAAGAGGTTGTTTTGGAAACTGGAACATGCTGGAATAGGACAGAGATTACTGACATGGATGACAAATTTTTCAACTGCCAGAAAGATGAGGACAGTAATCTGAGGCAATGTATCCAACTGGAGTACCACAAGATTCAGTTCTTGCACCAGTAATATTCATCGTCTACATAACCACTCTACCAGAAGGAATACAGAATTATATGAACATGTTTGCTGACGATACTAAGCTACTAGGGATGAGAAGCGATTTAGACAATTGCCATGTCTTTCAAAAAGACCTAGACAGAATAAGTGCATGGAGCACCACGTGGCAAATGAAATTCAATGCGAGGAAATGCAATGTTATGAAATGTGAAGTAGGAAAAAAAAGCCCACACACAACATATAAATTATGTGGAAAGGAATTTAAGAACTCTTAACAAAGTAAGAGATCTAATGGTGGTTCTGGATAGTAGACTGTCAACAGAGGGGCACAGAGGACTCTTTGGGACACAAAGGACTCAAAGGACACCAGTGAAATACTGGTGAATAACTATAGAACAGAGGTTTTGCACAGGAAAGACAACTGGTGTATAAAAAGCAAGAGTGAATGGAAAAATGATAGGTTTCCATATGATAAATTGGCAGGCAATGTGGTGCTCTCCCAAAGTTTACTGTATGTGTAAATTAATTGGCTATTCTGAACCATTTCGAGGTTAGACTAGAATTGGAATGAAATAGATGGTATGCAGATTGAAGTTGCCAATAAAATTCATAAAAATGTAAAATGCTCATCCAAAACATTTATACCAATACATTTCAACCAACAGATGATAGCAGTCTTGGATACAGTAGCTGTTCCAACAGAACTTCGTCCATACCTTACTCTTCTGTTGGACCTCATCTTTGAATCTCCAGTGTTGAGGGGAAGTTCCATAATTCCATACGAGGATGTTGTACGTGAGCTCTCGGCAGACACATTATCACAAGAGAGTACATTAGGTCTTTCTCTTAATAATCAGCAGTTTTCTTGTGGATCATACTGCACTAATGCTGCTGTTATCATTAAGGTGAGTGGTTATACAATTTAATTACAGTATTTTATCACAAGTTTGACAAAAGAAAATAAAGTGGCAGGACTGAATTGATATAAAAGTCTTCTAATAAAATCATAATCAAAATAATGACTTCTCTCTGCTGCCCAGTATCTAGTCACATGTATCGATGATGTACCCACTGTCATTATGTATATACATAACTGTACTGTATATATTGGGGATATGGTAACAACAATTTGGAGTTTTAGGGAAATTGGTCAGATTACATATAGACAAAGAAATAATTTATAAATAAAAATTCTGGGATCTAGGATATCTAGTAATTATATTTTGAAGTTTCTTGGTCAAAATGTCTGGCATGCAAATATTATAAAATGCTATAACATCTGAATAAGAAAAGGTAGAGAAATCTTTAGTTTTTGCTAAAGTCTTCACCACCTTCAAATACATTACTGTAAGCACGTATCTGTCAATGTAGGTGCAAAGTCATAGACAACCTGTTTACCATCCCACTAAAGTTGCAAGGTGTCCTCGTCCAGATGTTTCTGAATGTCATCTGGTCTGCTCATTTGGGATCCACTTTGTGCTGGACTTCACTTAGTGATATCATTGACTGCTTCATGAACAGAAATCCTTACCTCTGACTTATGACAGATGAGACCATGTTGGCATATATAAAGAGAATCCTTACAAGAAAGAAAATTTATATACTAGAAGAGATTCTGCATTGACTGCTTTACATAAAATGTAATAACATAGTATATAGACATTTAGGCATTTAGAGGAAAACACTCGTACATAATAATGTTCTGTAGTGTAATTTGTAAATTTAAAATTTGTAATGACCTTCTTTCATGTCAATTAGGTTGAGATGTCCAAATACATTCGAGGCGTACAGTGGCTACACGAGATACTATTCAAGAGTCAATTTACTGCGCAACGTGTGAAAGTAAAAGCCACTAAGCTTATTAACTCTATTGGTGAAAATAAACGAGATGGTCCCAAGGTCCTTCAGCTGATGTTCAATGATGTCGTTTTTAAAAATGGTAAGTACTGTAGATAATAATGATGCATAAAATGTAAATATATTCCTTGGTGTAACTTTTAATTATCCAGAAAGTTCTGAAAAAAAAATTTTGTTAGCAACTTTTGACAATTGTACTTTAATTCTTATTCTGAGTAATAATGGACTTCTATAAAATGTTATCTAAAAAATACCCACTATGTTCACATGATTTTTATCAAATTTGAAGCTTGATACTTAAGTAATAAAGTAAAAACATCAGTAATTTTTAAGCTAAACAAAATTTATTTTGCAACCAAATCATTGTGTGTAATTTACTGTCACACTCAACTAATTGGAGAGTAAGCTTTTCAAATATAATTCTTTGTGTACTTAATGTGTGTTATTCACTTGTATTTTCCTTATGCGACTTGACACCCAACTGCATACGAAGATGGTAGAGGACAGTTGAAAATGCTAAGATTAATTTTTCATGTGTGAAGTCTGGTATTACAGACAGGTCATATATTTCTTCCCACACTCATTTTTTCAGATAATATTGTAACCATATGTAGCACAGTACTGTACATTTATTTATTTATTATCAATATAAGAGTTGTTACATTCTTGTACAGCCACTAGCACCGCACCCATAGCATTTCGGAAAAGTCATTAATCTTAATGCTACCCAGAATATGAACTCGCCAAATCATTTAACAACCAGGTACCCATTTTACTGCTGGGTAAACAGAGGCTACAATTCAGGATTGATGTATTTAATTATAAAAAAAAAACTAAATTTTAAATATGTTCTTAGATTTGTGTATTCTGTGAATTTTGAAGTATAGTACTGTACCTCTCTTTAACAGACACCAACCAGAACCAGCAGAATATTCTCCGACAAGAGAAATTCCTCAACTTGATGCTCAGTAGATTGAATACTGAGGAAGCTAAAGTTCTTGAGGAATTAGAGCAGGTTGGCATTAATTGTTTTACATATTGAAAATGCCCTTATTTGAATGATGATACTTTGTTCTATGATTTAAAAATCTGAAGCTAGAGGAAACAAAATGGAAGATTGTGAATATTTGATGTAAATTTCACGGGATTTTAGTTTGATAAGCCTTAGGGCAGAGTTCTCAGCAAAGGAGGTATTAATGTTCTTCAATTTGGCTTAGTTTTCACAATTTATTTCCAATTTCTGCGTAGAGGTCCTGGGCAGCTTTGTACAAGTCTTAAAAAAAATAAATTTGAGAAGGTATTATTTCAGATTTCCTTTCAAATTGTGTAATCATTTTTATATCGACATTTTTAGGTTCGAAAAGCTATCGTCCACAAAGATCGTATTACAATACACATGTCAACTGACGTAGAGAAGTTATCTGCACAAGTTGACCCATTGGCACCATGGCTGAATTTCATTTCTGATGAGAAGACCCTGAAAGGAAACTTGTGAGTGTCATTTCTGTTTATGGCATGGACATTATTCACATTAGCTTTATATTTGGAGTTTCATTTTCTGTTCACTATGTGCTTAGTATTTGGTGAACACTGTGCATTTGAAAATCTGGCTATGGCATTTTTGTTAAACTAATTGTTTACAGTTTTAAGTACAGTACTTTAGTTGCTTTACAAATTTAATAAATTTATACACAGTATGGTATGTATATGTATGGACCATAATATAAACATACAAAATCATGGTTAAGTGTTAGTGGACATTTTAATTTATATTTTATGTATTTACTCAGTAAATAGTAAAGCACAATGTGGTGTAGAGGTCAGGACACGTGCCATATGTGTGAGAGGGACCTGGGCTGTAACCCTGGGCACGGTGGGATGGTTAGGCAACATTTTTTCACTGTAATTCCCTGTTCACCCTCCCTGTAATTAGGGACCTTGATGTAAAACTTTGGTGGATTACTGGTCTATAGAAAAAATATGGTGCTAAATAATCTAAATAATTCCAATATTCAAAAATTGTCAGAAGAGTTGCCATTGTATGTAGTATTTAGGGAGATGGGCTGCTCGAAAAAGATCATTAAATATTAATTAATCACTGTTTACTTAATATTAATATATGTAATACTGTATGGGAAATACTGTCATTTCAGGTAATCTATAGTTTAAAATGTTTAAAAATTAAAGAAAATGGTATGTTTTTTTCCTTTGCATGCCAGTTGTGTTAATACAGCACTTAAATTGTTAGCTTGACAAATTGTCCACATTACCATTTTGATCATATATTCTTCCTTTTCAGGCTGAACATTATTCCAGACAGTGAATTGCTTTCTTATGAAAGCTTTGACAACGTAACCGGGTTCTTGACTGGTATTGGCTCAGTAGAGTCGGCATATCTGTTGCAGTCGACCCGTTGTGTTACGGAACATAGAGATTGGGATGTTCCGGCCATTCTTACTGCCATTCAGTATCTCACACAGCTCGAGGTTTGTTAAAAATATTTCCTTTTCTACATAAAGCTGCATCTTCTGTTATTATAAAATTTTGGTTAAAGTTTAAATTTGCTTTGTCTGGTTTGAACCTTTTGTCAGTAAGAAAACACTCCAATCTTAAACTTTTCAGGGACCAATGTGGAGAGAAATTCGAGGACGGGGTTTGGCATATTCCTACAGTATTAATCTCAATCCAACCCAAGGTTTACTTGTATTGAAACTGGCCAGAGCAGCTCAGTTGACTGGAGCTTATCAAGAGGCACTAACTATTCTGGTAAGCCTAATAAATGGTATAGATGGTGTATATATTAGCAGAATGTTTGGATAGCTTGATGATTACCTCAGCAAGTGAGAAACTACACGGAAAGAAACAAAGAAAAATAATTGGGTGCCAGAAAGGAAATAGTAAATTAATGAATGGGAAAATGTTAAATTGAAGGCCGAATTAGATGGGAAAAGAAGTGAGAGAGACCACTATAAGGCTCTGTAGTGTAAACATAACTTAACACTTTCGTGCTATCGGCGAAGCCAAAAAAAACTTATCCTATGTGCTTTCGGCGTTACGCGAGCCTAAGCGGTAAGACCTAAAAGTGCATACTCTTTTTACTGTCCTGACACTATTTGTAGGCCTACGTATTTAAATTTGGTATCACTGTGTTCGCAATAGAATTGTCTATAAGAACATACATATAAAATGCTGCCAAAGCAGAAGGAATATCAACACTAAATAAAAACCTATTGAGATCACAAGCCGAAAGCGCCAAACAGCAACAAAATGTTTCCACTCTCTTAATGATTGCGAAGACCACATTTATCCTACATCGTTGATTATGGTATCATTGGAACCGCAATAAAATTCTCTATACGGACATATGCATATAAATATAGAATCAATGTCGCAACTGACCCACATGAGTGTGGGAAGTGGCTGAAGTGTTACCCGTGGCGGCATATCGGGCGAAAATGCATCGAAAAGTGTATATTCAATTCACTGTCCTGACATTATTTTTGGATGTACCTATTTAATTTTTGTACCAATGTGTTCGCAATAGAATGTTCTAGAAGAACATAAGTATAAACCGTCACATAAGGATGCCTCGACTTGCAAAAAACATAAAAACTACGTCGATCGTACTCGTCGTGTCAATAATACAATTGTTATACCAAGATGATTCACTGCCATGCCGTTTCTTTCATAAGCTCTTAGGTTATTAGAAAAAACGTAAATTTCATGGCGAACATTTCTAAACTATCCCAAACAAAATCGCATAATAAATAAAATTTATACAAATATTTTATCGCGCAACGCGAGGCGGCGTTGACTGAGCAGAAACGAGAGAAAAATATTGGTCGCCGGGGTGCGCATCGAGAGCCCGAAGTGTTAAGAATAGAATCATTATTTGATAATTATGTTTATTTTATTTCATAGTGTTATTTTTTGGGTAAATGAGAGCCAACTTTATTCATAATTAAAGTATTGTATAGTGATTTACAATACTTTAATCATTATTAGTCTAAGTGTAATGTTTTGTACTGATGTTTATACATGTCGTGGCTTTATTTGACGAGCTCAACCCTCAGAGCTCGTCAAAATTGATGGCTCGGCCATTATCAAAATTGTCACACTGTGTGCAGAAGAAATAGTTCCTTTTTCCTTTGAAATGGTAGATCTGTATTCAAAAGAATAACAAATCACCTTATAATAGCATCTAGGACCAGCAAGCAAAATAAATAAATATATATATATATATTGTTGTATGAAATATATTCAACAGTAATGAATAGGTGTTCATTTTAGTTTTGCATTCAAAAATTAAATGTATACAGTGAAAATCTTTGTTGGTGTGATAAATGTGATTATCATGATATGTTGATGGGAACCAGGGGGTGGAGTCCTCTGATGCCAAACAATTTTGTGGCTTCCTATAAAGGTTGGGAAACACCATAGAGCTCTTTGAATCATATGGGCAAGATTGGTACGTTGTACGCTGATGCTAGACATAGATCTTTATTTGATGATGACTTCATTGTACTGGATACATAAGGATAACTGTAGTTAGTGGAGTAGATCCCAGCACAATGCCATGAAGAGATGTCACTTTATAATGTCATTTTCTAAAATTGTCATTTTTTCTTTATCTTTCTTACAGCCACTTTTGATTAACATGCATACTTATCTTCCAGAATTCACATATTAATGGAACAACAATATGGGACAAAACTTGTTAGAATCGGCCCGGAGCTCTCTCATCTTTGAATAATAGAGCGAGAAGCAGTTGTGTCGGATGTTGTTCAGCAGTCTCTGCTGGCATATTATAGGAGAGTTCCTCATTCATATAACAAGTAAGTGGTTTTTCTTTCTTGGCGTTGCAGATTTTCTACAAAAGATTAGTTAGTGGGCCAGCCAGAGGCTTATGGCCCGTGCAAGAATACCCTGCAAAAATAAAAAATTAACTGAAGTGTTCATTTGAGAGGGTGGTACCACCTTGGCTGGAAGAAGGGGACCCGTAGCTTTGGAAAAGCTCACACAAAGTATTAAAAGGGATTTTAGGTCTCCCTCCAGTGCAGTT
>WNGS01161107.1:7127955-7257511 GCA_020271785.1 Procambarus virginalis
AAACTAAAATGAACACCTATTCATTACTGTTGAATATATTTCATACAACATATATATATATATTTATTTATTTTGCTTGCTGGTCCTAGATGCTATTATAAGGTGTATTTGTTATTCTTTTGAATACAGATCTACCATTTCAAAGGAAAAAGGAACTATTTCTTCTGCACACAGTGTGACAATTTTGATAATGGCCATGAGCCATCAATTTGACGAGCTCTGAGGGTTGAGCTCGTCAAATAAAGCCACGACATGTATAAACATCAGTACAAAACATTACACTTAAGACTAATAATGATTAAAGTATTGTAAATCACTATACAATACTTTAATTATGAATAAAGTTGGCTCTCATTTACCCATAAAAACAACACTATGAAATAAAATTAAACATAATTATCAAATAATGATTCTATTCTTAACACTTTCGGCTTCGATGCGCACCCCGGCGACCAATATTTTTCTCTCGTTTCTGCTCAGTCAACGCCGCCTCGCGTTGCGCGATAAAATATTTGTATAAATTTTATTTATTATGCGATTTTGTTTGGGATAGTTTAGAAATGTTCGCCATGAAATTTACGTTTTTTCTAATAACCTAAGAGCTTATGATGCATTCAAAAATTAAATGTATACAGTGAAAATCTTTGTTGGTGTGATAAATGTGATTATCATGATATGTTGATGGGAACCAGGGGGTGGAGTCCACTGATGCCAAACAATTTTGTGGCTTCATATAAAGGTTGGGAAACACCATAGAGCTCTTTGAATCATATTGAATCATATGGGCAAGATTGGTACATTGTACGCTGATGCTAGACATAGATCTTTATTTGATGATGACTTCATTGTACTGGATACATAAGGATAACTGTAGTTAGTGGAGTAGATCCCAGCACAATGCCATGAAGAGATGTCACTTTATAATGTAATTTTCTAAAATTGTCATTTTTTTCTTTATCTTTCTTACAGCCACTTTTGATTAACATGCATACTTATCTTCCAGAATTCACATATTAATGGAACAACAATATGGGACAAAAACTTGTTAGAATCGGCCCGGAGCTCTCTCATCTTTGAAATAATAGAGCGAGAAGCAGTTGTGTCGGATGTTGTTCAGCAGTCTCTGCTGGCATATTATAGGAGAGTTCCTCATTCATATAACAAGTAAGTGTTTTTTCTTGGCTTTACAGATTTTCTACAAAAGATTAGTTAGTGGGCCAGCCAGAGGCTTATGGCCCGTGCAAGAATATCCCTGCAAAAATAAAAAATTAACTTGAAGTGTTCATTTTGAGAGGGTGGTACCACCTCTGGCTGGAAGAAGGGGACCCGTAGCTTTGAAGAAAAGCTCACACAAAGTATTAAAAGGGATTTTAGGTCTCCCTCCAGTGCAGTTTCCATGTTCTTTTGTCCTACCGCCTACCTTCTAGTTGTGGTTTGTTTTGCCTTATTAGATAATTAGAGGTTACAGGGTATACATTGATGATTTATTACAAGTATATTAATGTTTTATAAATGGAGTGCAACATTTAGAGCCAGTATAAAAACTTGTATACAAACAGAACAACTCAAAATAAGCTGTGTTTGGTCAGCATGCTATTTGGCAAAAGGTTGCCAGCCCATTGTAAAGTGTATAAATTGTGGAACTAACTTGCTCTTTTTTCTTTTCATATACTCAGGGAGCTAATAGATAGAATTGCTGAAGTTACTATAGAAGATGTTAAGCGTGTTGCTCTCAAATACTTCACGCCACTCGTACAACCCAGCACCTCTCGCACTGTTATCGTATGTCATCCATCTAGTATTCAAGAAACAGTGGTTGAAATGGAAAAGTAAGTAGCTATTTATTATTTATCTCTGATAGAGATTCCTTACAATTTAGTCAGAATTTAGTTATTTTGTTTTAAATTTGCAGCATGTTTGAAATATTTGAATCGGGAACACCTACCTTGATTGGTAATGCTCAAAATATTTCCAGTTGATTAGTACTTTCCTTTATTGAATGCAACTAATTAAATGATAAATAAATTTAATATGAATGTAAATAACAACATATTCTAATGACAAATTGTTTTCATTCTAGGTTGGGCCACAACCTCTCTGTGACTGAAACAATTGAAAGTAGTAGATTTGCTTAGTTCGTTGGAACTGCGATAACATTTTCTTCAGTTTCACGGCACCGATTCAGAGCAATGTTAATGTGGCACAGGGTTATATATTTGAGGTACAAGTTAACACTGTTAGTTTGTCATTATTTTGCATAAAGTTATCAGGTCATGTGTGAAATCTTGAAAGGACAGGAAGAAAGTAATTTTAAATAAATACATCTGTTGTTCTCTATACTGTACAGTACAGTATTCTTAAGACTGATAACTTTTTTCAAGAATTTTACATAATAATCCAATTGTGTAACATTGGTGTTTACAAATTAAATCATTTGTCTACTATTGCAAGTGATAATCAAAATAAAAGATAGGATTTATAATACAGATGAAACCTTTGAAACAATATTCATCAGGTTTCTGAAGATATTAAAAAAATTTAGACTTTATTACTGTACAGTACTGTACTTGCAAACTTGGATCAGATCTGCAGGTCAAAATATAGTGAATTTGCAATGTTTTCTGTCGGCAAATCTAACAAGTGCTTATATAGATTTTATGTTGATACGGAATCAAAGTAAATATCCTATGAAGCTCAGGTTCTGTATAGCTATTATGGGAAAATAAATTATTTTTCTTACTGGAAATAAAGAATTTATTTGATTCTCTCGGAGAAAAGGTGTTCTTTCCTTTGAAGACAATAAGAGTTGAGAAACCTACACCCTAATACAGTACCTCTGATAATAAGAGCACCTTCAGAGTTTAACCACCATGGCACTCTTAACTAAATTGTGAATATTACAGCAAGAGTACTGTACAAGTTCCTGCCTTAGTGCTATTCTTAAGACTCCCTCCTATGAAGGTTGTTCAATGCATTGATAATCTGTCACTTGAAACTTTTATAATGAACTCATGTTCTTTAAATAATTTATCATACATCTTGTTAACCACAAGCTTTAATATTTTTCAGGATATTTTGATTTTATATGCATTTTTTAATTAAAGTATCATAGATTGAGCTAATAGATAAGGATGCCAAGAAGATACTTATATATAAATTTTAAGTACTGAACTAATAGGTATCGGTGTTAAATTATTTGTCTATGCAAGTGTTATTTCTTCCTAACAAGTGTCAAAATTTTAGCTACCATTTTATATTTGGACTGAATGTTTGACTGTATTGAGGTCGCAGTTAAATAAGTGCAGGAATGCCATTTTAGTGTGGTTTTCCAGAGTCGGGGACAGGAAGCCCATTAGGCTTATTGAGATCTCTGGCCTTTCTCAGAATGCAACCGAGAACAGCTAACTCCTAATTTAACTCCTAGGCGAACATAGACATAAGATGAAAGGAAACATAGCACAACCTTGTATGTCCTTCCAAGGGAATTGAACCTGAGGCCTTACAGCTGTGAACTAACTGTGCTGACCACAGTATGAGAGATGCTTGCCAAAAATGATGATACAAAACAAACTGCATTTAGAGAAGCTGTTGTCATAAATAATGCAAATGCCTATACAAAAAACTTTATATTGTGTATTTCCAAAACAATTGAATGTGTGGATCTCCAATGACTAATTATTTCATCTCTTAAAAAAACCTGTTTGCTGATATTTTAATGCTATTATATTAGAAGAAACAAATTTTCTTCTGACTAGTTCAAGAAGTGTACGTATAAGACAGCAGATAAAAATACTGTACTGATGAATAAGAGTGGATGTTAGTGTGTGCTTTCCCAGCTGCACAGTGCCAGGTTTTCCTTGTCAAGGACTTTTTATTTAAGAATGGGAAAATTAAATAATATTGAATATATTTAGTTTTGTGATGTAGATTTTTTATATTGAAAATACTTTTTATGCCATAAAATAACATCTCTTATCATAAGGGCTAAGTGAAAATTGTTGTCACTAACTTACTTTAGAAAGGTGAACCTATGCACAAGTTCACCCCTCCTAAAGCCAAACCATTTTTTAGCATTGTGCTCAAAATTAATAACATACCGGTAAGTCGGTTATTGTTTAATCCAAGAACTGTAAAATGGAATATGAAACAATGTGATATGGCCATAACTGTGCCCCCTAGAAGTGCTGAATGTTTGAGGGAGCATGGGTGCCATACCTGCTCTTTCATCCTGCAGCTTCATTTTCAACCATGGTAATATTATTGTTGCAGTTGCCTTTGATATTAGACAAGTAAGATATATTAATTCAAACTTTTAGAAGACAAAATAAACAAGTTTAAGATAAATCACTTGCATTCTTTAGATTTGTCTAAAAAATATGATTTTAAGTTATTACACTGTACAGTCCTTTTCATTAGTCTGAAAATTCCTCGGCTGTTTGCAACATTTGCACCACTTTGACAACTTTTATATTTATTATTAATTCATTTTGTCCTTTGAAATTATCAATCTGACTGATTGAGACTGTAAACACTTGCCTCCTATAATGGAAAAGTGAAGTTCTGCTCACATAGAGCGGTGTTAGTGGCTTTAATGTCGACCAAAGTGCCGTTAGCTTCATCACTGTCATCTCGTATCATGCTAGTTGCACCGCTGTACTGATCGGTATTTGTTAGTTGCATCACTGTGTCAACCAATGTCATTTGCAATGCCACTCGATATTTTTTAATATAAATTAAAAAATAAAACTTTGGAATTATTTCATGAGTTGTCTCTGAATTGGTCCTAGTATATTAAAGATTTATTTTTGTTTATATTGGTGTACAGACATTTAGAAACTTGTAGGATGTTTGGTGCAGCTGTTATTACCTACTCATATGAGTGAGTGGAGCCAGGTTCAGGATTAGATTATTACTGTATCAGTTTTAAGAGTCAATAACTTAAAAAAAAAAAATCAATTCAGGAGTTCTTTAATCATTTTTTGTGTAATGCGGGTTACGTTTAGCTAAATTTAGACCAATGTGTAAGACTATAATCTTGATACTGAATACTATACTGTTAATTTCTAGGAGCACTGTGATATTAGTAACAAAAAGTTTTAATTTGAAGATTTTTTTACTGTATTATATAATTATTGTTATAATTTTATAAAATTATTTTTTCATGATTATAAAAGTATCTATTTTGTGTAAAAATTAGTGTTATTGTCATTTAGGTATAAATAAAAATTATGAAGATCATTGTATTCTACAGTACTGGCCAAGATTAAACTTTGACCTGCAGCTGCTCTTCTGTTGGAAAGATCAGCTCAGGCAGTCTCTATAGCAATCATCAGTTCATACATTCATCACTATAAATGTTGATTCCCTGCCCCTACTCGTGTATGTCATCATCCTTCCCATCTCGCTCATCCTCATTCATTCATTCATATTAATTTAATCAATAAACGACCTAATTAAAACATTTTTCTGTGACAAATTTGTGTTGAAAATAACAATTGACCATTGATTAAATGTAGATATTTATTTACATGTACTGTATGTATGTTTATTTGTCAGTATTTTTGTGTACCGGTATATGTGTTTATATACATTATATGCTATTATCATAGTTCATATATTGCTATATAGAAAAATATACCGTTTCCAACATATTAAGCATGGTGTCCCATGTAGAATCTTGTAATGAGACTTCACTAAGCACATTTTGCACCAAGTACATGTAAGTGCACAAATACACTGCCAGATCAGAGACTAAACACAGTATCATAATTATTAACCTTGAAAGGGGTAATCGGAATGTCACTGAGAAGAACATGATTTTTTTTATCACAGGAAAAAGAAGGGGAAAATAAAGGTGCTCATTAGATTAATGACTGTCATGCTGTTATGCTGGGACTTAGCCAGGGGGTCGGGTATTGGACCCTAGGTAATTCAGCCCATTGTGGTGCTCCGTGTGGGAGCACAAGAAGTAGGTAATGGTATAATTTGCCCCCCTCTGTGGTTTGTTATGTATGTTACCTCGTTGTTAGCATGACTCGGGGAGCGCCACAAGTAAGTAATGGTTTGACTTGTTTCTCATTAGTGGAGATACTGAGAGGAATGAAACCTGGCAACAAGACTACCAATGACAAACAGTTAGATGTAAGAATAGTAGTATGTGCAGTACTTACATTAATTTTTAATCTAGCATCTAATGAAACAGGAACTGTTGATGCATGGGCAACTACAGCTAGGATTCTAGAAGGGATACTAAATACAGTACAGCTAGCTCTTTTTTTTTTCACCTCATTTCACAAGTGTCTCCTAATTTATTGTATTTAACATGAAGAGGATAAAGCTCCTTCAAACTTTTTTTTAAGGATGTAAACAGGCTAGCAGCAGAACTCTTGTATAATTATATCAGTTACAAGTTCACAAACACATCAAGCATTTGCAGATGAAAGGTTAAGGTCTGTGTAGGTTTTTAAGGGCAACACTCAGGGTAAAATGAACAAATCCTATACAATACTTCTCTTAAACCTCGGTGAAAATATCTTTCAACAAATCTTGTCCAGTTATACATGGAAGCAACTGAGTTTTAATCCATATGAAGTTTTGGTAAATTATTTAAAATGCTTTACTGTGTTATCTATTCTATTCTTTTTTTTCAAAGTTATGTGCTCCTTTGCTTTAGATTTCTTAACAATATAACTGGATACCTGCAGGTTGTGTGTTTTAATAGGATCATAGTGAAGTATAGAATGTTTGGTTAACAGTGTGTTTGATGTTAACTAATCCACTCTTGTGGAATTTCATTGTATTATCTATTTATTTACAGAATAAATTTTTATACAAAAAATCATAAAATGTGATACCCCCCTATGGCACTAACGTTGAAGATTCTGTGTGGGCCACATTATTAAAGAGGAAAGTAATTATCAGGAACAAGTGCAAAGACAGTACAACTGTATAGGCCTTGTTGAAGGAGGAGAGAGGGCATGGTGTGGAATTCATGGGTTAAATAATAAAAACTGGATTGGTAACCCCCAAAATGTGTTGCTTAGCCTGTCATTGTCCATTTGATCATTGAAATACTGGACAGTATTTCAGGAAAGAAGAAATGCTCTTTTTATGGCTTCTTTTAAGCAACTTCATCAAAAAATTTCCTACGAGCATGCATTTTGCACTAGAACCTGACCTTTTTGCTCTTTGTGACTATTTTTATCCATTTTTAGGACTGGTTTATGCATCACGGTTGGTATGGTTTTGCTGAATATACGAAAGTATAAACATTTCAACATTATTACCTTTGTGCGCTATCAGTTTTTTCTTATAAAAATGGGCGTGAAAGATTTATTTCGTTATAAAAAATCTAGTACTTCAACAATATTTTTGAAGCAAATTTGCAAGGTGATCAGAAAATCAGCAGTGAATACAGTACTGTATTTAAAAAAAAAGGAGCTTAATTTTCTTCTGCTAATGACACGTAGACGATCGTAAGTAGTTTTGTATATGCAACTACAGAATTATTTGTTTCGTATGATAAGAAATAGGGAAAATTTGATAATTAAACAACAGACTTTTAAACATTACTGCTGACTGGTCATACTACATCTAATGTTCGTAATGATGTTATATTGAAACCACTCATGCTGTAAAGTTAATTTTATATTTCATTTTATCCCATTGTTTCCTCTGATTTAGTAAAAACAAAAAAGTTAATAATTTTGTTTAAATATAAAATATGTAGAGTACACTTCAAAGATACAGTACTTACAGGAGGGACACAGTCGCTGACCACACATGAAAAAGTGTATACATAAATTCTATATGTTTAATAGCTGGAATGTTTTGACATTTAATACTGTTAAATAAAATAGTACCCACCATGATGTAAACAGAGTATTTAATTACATCCATCCACCATCTTTAATAGAGATGTAGACAAAGGCACTTGGAATACTGTAGCCATTAATTTTTCTCAAGCATGGAGGCCTCATCTTCAGAAGGCTATAGCTGCTCTGGAGAAGGTGCAACACCGGGCAACAAAAATCATTCCAGAGCCAAGTGATCTCTGGTATAGGAACGGTTGAGGGCCACAGGGCTAACAACAGGCATGACCGAGGGATCTTACTGAAATGTTTAAAATGCTGACCACTTTCGAGGAAGATTATCCTGACAATTTCTTCAATGGGTTAGATGTAACAAACAAGGTGTAACGGTTTAAAGCTCAACAAGCAGCCACTCATGGAACCAACCACCCGTCGAAGCAGTAAATGAATTATAATTTAAATGAAATGAATTAAATGACTTTAATTTCCAAATTAAACTAGAAAAGATTATCAAGGCAAATGAGGGGACCTTTGACAAGACGTCGGCTTCCTTCAATTATAACAGTAATCGAAAAAAGTCATAGTTTGTATATACAAGAGATGAAACAGCGAGCCATGAGCTAGAGCGATGTGCTGAGTCCATAAGGAGGCGGAGCTTCCAGAAATACCTTCCTGTGATTGGCTGTTGCGGGGAATACCAACACTCTTTTATGAATAAAATTTTAACTAAGAAATAGGTCCTTGTGCACAACAATAAGGTTGTTGTGAAAAAGAACAACAATTTCTGTTTTGCACCTGACAGAAATCTCCATCTAACTGATTAATTTACTCGAATAAGAGGGCAGAGCAGAGTATTATTATTTGTGTCTAGGCAACCCCCAATAATATCGTCTCAAGTTAGGTAGCCAACCCATTTTTATATAACATCTGTTATATCCTGCAATATTTAATTATCCCTATATTAATATTTTTAAATACTTAACATTTCACTTTTTAGGTAGATTAAAGTTGAAGCAGAATGTCATAAGCAACGATGGTGTGCTGAATAAAGATGATTTATTAAGTGGATGGAGCCTTTATCTGATCCCTTCCTGTGATTGGCTGTTGTGTGAATGTCAACAAAGAATATCTACCAATGATATGCCATTTATATGCACCCCATACCATCTGTGGGCGGAGCTTGGAACCTCCTACCCGAGCCCAACAACCCACCTTATGGGTTGCTGTTTGGCTATTTATAGTGCGTTGGAAAAATAGAGATGGCGTTAGTTGTATTTTGTGGGGTAATTTGTTATAAGTGTAATTTGATGTCAACAGATGGCGTAAGCTGTATCTTATGGCCACTGTTGACCAGCCAGTTGATAGTGTTCTCTTCTGCCGACAGATGGCATCAGCTGTGCTATTATTACTTCCAAATTCCATTTAAATCTACAAATCTACAAATCCTTTGGCTTATGATAAGGTTTTATATCATTTATGATGAGTATTAGATAACTGGAGTTCCGCAATTACTTTTATTTATCAACTGTTCAGGATATCATCATATAATGTCTGGTTAGGACGTACTGCTCTCGATTGATGAAGATTAAGCCACCCAAGAGGTGGCACGGGCATGAATAGCCCGTAAATACTGCTCTCGTAATATTATTCAGGGGGGGTGGGGGAACTATCAAGTAAAAGCGCCAAGCCATTACGACCATATAGCACTCGGAAGGGGTCAGAATACGGTTTGGGATGGGACGGTAGAAAGGAATGGTGCCCAACCTCTTGGGCGGTCGGGGATTGAACGCGGACCTGTAGGAAACGAGACCGTCGCTCTACCGTCCAACCCAAGTGGTTAAACGTAATATTATTAAAACAACAATTTATGCATATAATAACAGCATTTCACACTAAAAATACTTGGATATATTGAAATTTGGTAGTGAATTCCAATCTAGGAATCTCCTATGACTAAACTGTACTTTTTAATTATTTTATGTACTTACTACTTATTATTAAATTATTAAGTACTTACTATAATAATTAAATAAATTATTTTATTTAATATTTAAATTAATGATAAAATAATAGGTAATAATAAATCATTGTGTAGGGGGACAGGCAGCCAGTGTATATATACATGTTAGGCTTATACCAAGGTCCCACAAAGGTGCCACAAAGGTGCCAAATTAAAGACTGGGAGCTGCCGGGGTGGGCCCAAGGGCTGCTGGCGGCCCTGGCCAGGCTGAACTTCCGCGCCCTTATAATCACCATTGTTTAATAATCTTCACAGGGAGAAACAACTGTAAATATAGGAATAGTTTATTACAACATACACGGTAAAGAAAACAGCTCAGAAACTAAGGAAATAAAGCTGCCGAAAAAACATTAAAGTTCAATTCAAGTTCAAGTATGTTTATTGAGATAAGCAAGAAATACATCTCAAAGGGATAGAGTTGCTTAGGCTATTTCTACCCCCCCCCCTCTACTTCAAGTCCCTCAGGGGCGCACAAATTCAGTGAGTCAAATACACAAATAACATTACAAGAATCCCATTTAACATTGCAGGTTAATATAGTAAGTACAGCATATAATTGTCACACTCTTGGGGCAAACTTCTTGTAGCTCCTAAGTATACTGTCTATCATACCATTATCACACATCCAAACAATTTGATGTGGTACACTATTTAATTCCTTATTTCTATAGTTTTCAATAAGTTGACACTCTAATGCATAATGTTCTAAGGTGTGGGCGTGCGGCATACTACATAATTTACACTCCTTTTCTGATCGGGGAGAAAACAAACCAGGAGTGGGGGGACCTTAATTTATTAATTAATGTTTACAGAGCAACTGCTGTACCACAATATCCAAGTAGGCGTGTAACATGGCTGAGTAGCATGCCAGTACTGCAAAGATGCAACTAAGGGAAATAAGTCATAGGACATTAACCGTGCCTAGTGACACCTAGCCGAAGCAATGTTGCAGTACTCGCAATCAGCTTAAAGCTATAATTAAAACAATGCCAGAGATAATTGAGTGGCACAGCCAGTACAGTATGTATAAAATATATTCTGTATACACAGAGGGCATAGAATAGTTAATAGTTTCCTGGGGTAACGATATGCTAGTGCCCAGTACATGTAAAGTCTGCAACCCCAAACTTGCACACAAGTGGGCACTTGACATATGGTAAGTAGCGCAACTGCTGTACCACAATATAAGAGAAGGCATGTAACATGGCTGAGTAGAATGCCAGTACTGCAAAGATGCAACTAAGAGAATAAGTCATAGGACATTAACCGTGCCTAGTGGCAGCTAGCCGAAGCAATGTTGCAGTACTCGCAATCAGCTTAATGCTATAATTAAAAACAATGCCAGAGATAATTGAGTGGCACAGCCAGTACAGTATGTAGAAATATATTCTGTATACACAGAGGGCATAGAATAGTTAATAATTTCCAGGCGTAACGATATGCTAGTGCCCAGTACATGTAAAGTCTGCAACCCCAACTTGCACTACAAGTGAGCACTTGACATATGGTAAGTAGCTGCGGGCAGCCCTAGACTTGGGGATCCGGCGCAGCACCCCCACTCCGCAGGCCAGCGAAGCCGGTCCCCCACCCCCCGAAGGGCGAGGTGCCCGCTGGCCGCAGAAGAAACTTATCTAGGTAATGGAATGACGTCTTGCCTGACGTAGGTGTGGAACGCATCACTTTTCCACCTGCCGACTGCTCTGATTGCTGCCGGCGCCAGGCCATCCTTGGACATCCGAGTGGCCCTGCCGATTCTGGAGGAGTGCGGAGCGTAATCGTTTGGAGGCAGGCCTAGTGCTCGAACGGCGGCACAGAGCACCCATGTGAAATCTTGTCTGGTGACCGGGAAGCCCGATTCGCCAGGAAGATAGGTCCTGGTCCCAAGCGTCGTTGTCTTAAGTAGTTCGCCATGGCACGTACCGGGCAGTACTTGCTGTAGGGGTCTGCACTCAGGGTTAAAGTGGGGGTACGCCCTGCACTGTGCTTGTAGGAGGCAAACGCGATGTCGATCCTCTTGGGGCAAACTTCTTGTAGCTCCTAAGTATACTGTCTATCATACCATTATCACACATCCAAACAATTTGATGTGGTACACTATTTAATTCCTTATTTCTTTAGTTGTCAATAAGTTGACACTCTAATACATAATGTTCTAAGGTGTGGGCGTGCGGCATACTACATAATTTACACTCCTTATCTTTTTCACTGACATCAACACCGTATTGCCAGATATATTTGTATCCTAATCTTAATCTCATGTAAATTGAATCCTTCCAAGTAGACTTTCCTTTACCATAGGTGAAGACGAATTTGTATTTATTATTGAATAATGCTTAAGTGTGTTACTACTGTCCACCATTGCCATTCTCTTTATCATTTCTTCACCCTCTTGGATCATCTTGATTCTTGTTTTTATTTGTTTCAAGGTTAACTGACATATAACATCAACAAGAGATTTTTCAGTGGCTCTTTTCGCTGTTATCAACTACCTCATTCAACAGGATTCCCACATGTGAAGGGATCCACATGAATCTTACTTTCTGTGGGTTGGAAGAAAACGCACCACGTGGGGGCTTAATTTATTATTAATTATATAAATTAATTACTTAACATAATAATTACAAATTACAAAATTAATTATTATATAAATTACTTACAAAGTAATTAATACGAAATTTACCACAAATTAAAATAATCATAAATGATTATTAATGAAGTTCTTGCATGAAGAAGCATAGGCTAATTATAACGACTAAATGGATAAATAAATACTGCCTCATAATGAATAGTGAATGGGCATAAAAAATTATACAGCAAATAATGGATAGCCGTTATCATGCTAATGTAATTCAATTGCCGTGAAATCTGTAATTAGACTGCGGTAATTCCAGTTCTTGGTATTCTTGGCTTATCACTTTGGGGGTTCCGTCGGAGCACCCCCCAAAGGTAACACAAATTCATTGCAAATTGGGACAAGTGTCCTCAGCAAGCTGCAATAGCGCCTTCCCCTGTAAGGCCAGGGGAAGCAGAGGAACCTGGGAGGCGTTTTTAGTTTAGTTCATTTATTATGCACCCCATACCCATCTTGTGGGCGGTAGTGGAAAGGGTTACAGAGGCACATAATGGGCTCAGGGACTGAACCCCACAATTCATTTAGCTAAGCAAGTTACAATCTTGATGAGCTAGTTACAAAATTCAATATAAGTCGTCACATCAACAATGGGTTCGAGATCGACCTCAAATACAGGTTCTAAATTAAGCAACTGACATATGTGGAGAGCTAGTGTCAAAATTTATATGTTTGTCCTGCACACCGCCCCCCATCCAGTGGACAGCGGTGGATGGGTGGGCGTTTTGTAGTGTAACGTCCGGGAGACGGCCAGCAAGAGTGGCCGAGTCCCCTGGACTCGCTTAAATGCCCCAGCGTGATGCGCACGCAACCATGGACGGTTAGTCACAGATATGGTATTACGTTTTCTTCTGCCCCCAGAAATTTCGCCGTTTGCTTTGCATACAGCGACTATTTTCTGTGGGTTGGAAGAAAACGCACCACGTGGGGGCTTAATTTATTATTAATTATATAAATTAATTACTTAACATAATAATTACAAATTACAAAATTAATTATTATATAAATTACTTACAAAGTAATTAATACGAAATTTACCACAAATTAAAATAATCATAAATGATTATTAATGAAGTTCTTGCATGAAGAAGCATAGGCTAATTATAACGACTAAATGGATAAATAAATACTGCCTCATAATGAATAGTGAATGGGCATAAAAAATTTTACAGCAAATAATGGATAGCCGTTATCATGCTAATGTAATTCAATTGCCGTGAAATCTGTAATTAGACTGCGGTAATTCCAGTTCTTGGTATTCTTGGCTTATCACTTTGGGGGTTCCGTCGGAGCACCCCCAATCCCGTGAGGGCCAGCGGCGCGGAACCCACATGAATCTACTTTATACCCAGTTTTTTCTAATTTCTTAACATTCTCTCTACACTCTATCACAATATTCTGATATACTGGGCGTTTGCTATTTAAAGACTCTAACGCTCCTCTGCTGTCAATAAAGAAGCAAGCATTTTTTCCACATTTGACTACTTCCTGTAATCCTGCTAATACTCCTTGGAGTTCAGCCTGCGTTGAAGAGACATTGACAGTTAAGCGGCGTCCAATAACAGTATCTACAGTGCCGATGTCAGTGTACTCCCTGATCAAGACTCCACATCCTGCCTTCCCATCCCTAGCTACTGACCCATCACAATATACATGTAGAGTGTTTTCTGTGGGCAGTTTTCTAATTATACAATCATATGTCGCCCTCAGCTCTCCTATTTCATACATACTATTTTCTTTTGCAAGGGAGTAATTACTACATCTACATTACAATCCTCCCATGGTGGTGTGAATTTTCTTGGGCACCGCAATACACTCTGTAATAACATCATACTTTATAACACTAGAACATAAGTTATTCATATATGCTCTTTTCTTCATCATACACTGTTCACTACTTCCCACCTTTTGAACCGAGAGGATTAATTCATTAGCTCCCCCACCTCTCATTAATCTAATGGCAGAGGCTACATTTATCTCTGAAATTCTATCCCCAATACTCTGCAGATTAAGCTCCATCCTCATTATCTCAATCATAGCATTTCTGGGCATCCTAAGATAATTCTCATGGCTTCATTTTGTACCTTCTCCAATTTGCCCATCCTACCTTTACCAAACAAGAAATGACAGGTGCAGCATAATCAATAAGAGATCTTACAGTACTCAAGTATATCATTCGTAGCACAGGGACTCCCACTCCATTTCCACAGCATGCCAAGGCCTTCAGAGGTTGTAATCTCTTCCGACATTGACCCAACAGTCTGTTCATCGCAGCTTCCAAACTCTCATGGGTGTATCCAACATATATGCCTAAATATTTATATATATTAACTCTCTATATTTTTACCGTTTATTTTCAATATAATGAGCCTCCGACTTCTACATTCAAACTTAGTTTTGTTTTCATTAACCACCAGTCCCATATGGTGACACAGGTATCCGAAATTGTCCAACACTGTTTGAACCTTTGAAATATCTTTGCCCTGAAATAAAATATCATCGGCATATATGATTGGAATTACCCCATTTGAGTATCTCTCAGATGCTATCTTATTCATTAGTACATTAAACAGGGTGGGACTCAACACTCCTCCTTGAGGTGTGCCGAGTTCAAAAGACCTCACACCTGACATACAACCTTGATACCACACCTGAGCCTTCCTTTCGTAAAGATAATCCCCTATCCAGCGCAATCCCTATCCTTCCTATCCCCTATCCTTCTGATTGATTGATTGATAATGATTAAGCCACCCAAGAGGTGGCACGGGCATGAATAGCCCGTAAGTGGTGGCCCTTATGAGCCATTACCAGTATCGAGAGATGATACTGGAGATCTGTGGAGGTGCGACTGCACCCTGCGTGACGGGAGATGTCTCCCGGACCAAATGGTGACCAAATGGTGTATCCTTCTGCAGTTACCTTTGTTCTTATTACACACAGAGATCACACTAACATGATGCATCAAATGAACAAATCCACAAGGGCCGTGACGAGGATCACGGCCCTTGTGGATTTGTTCATCTGTTCTTATGTTCTTTCGAGAGAATGTTCCTAAACCGTCTCCTCCATAGAATAAGAACCATGCTATCCCCCCAGATATATGGCTTCATGCATGGAAGGAGTGTGCATCATTGCATCACCACCTTTCTTACCCTGCACACTGAAAAGTCATATACCACCTTCCTAGATCTTAAGTCTGCCTTTGATATTGCAAATAGACATGTTATCTTGAGTGAGCTTGCAAGAATGAATGTTGGTGGTCGGCTTCTTTGTTGGATCAGGGGTTACCTATCCAACAGGAAGTCATCTGTATTTTTCCAGGGGCATAGGAGTGTAACAAGAGACTTTGAACTAGGTACCCCGCAGGGTGGTGTCCTCAGTCCTACCTTATTTAATATCTTAATAAACACGCTGTTAAACTCTATACCGAGCAAACCCAACGTCCACATCATTAGCTATGCTGATGATATAATGATACACACCACTGGGTATGCTAACACACAGAACACTCTTAACTCTGTATTAGATTCATGTCAGGACCTAGGTTTAATTATCTCAGCAGAGAAAACAAAGATACTAAATCGGCGCCCACCCAGGCAGGGAGGAGCTGTTCGCAAGATGCAACTATCTGATGGCTCCCAGCTTGACTATGTAAACAGATTCAAATACCTTGGCCTTGAGGTGCCACTGTATGGTCCTGTTGTATTCAGACTCTGTCGTCAGTATAAAGAGAGGCTCCGAGCTCTCAAGGCTGTTGCAGGTTATCACTCAGGCTATGGTGCCAATGTCAGAATTGTCAAAATGATGTACCTTGCATACATCAGATCTTTAGTGGATTATGCTGCACCTCTGCTTGTTTTGATGCCTGAAAGAAAGCTTGGAGGGCTTGAAAAATTGCAGAACGAAGCCCTGAGGATAATCCTTGGGTGCCCTCGTACCACAAAGATACTTAATATGAGAAAGGAACTTAATATTCTGAGCGTTGTTGATCGTGTTACTGAAATTAACTGTCAAATTGGTATAAAAATGCTTAGGCTAAATCCTAATTAAATTAAACAATAAAAAGTAACTAGATCATCCTAATCCTTGCACAGAAGCCCTCCAGACTTACTTTATTGAAGATCAGCATTGTTCCAAATGGATAACAAAAACTGGAACTCAACTCAGAATGTATGGGGTTCATGATTTGTACCAAGAGAAACAACAACGGCACTTTCCTGCACCGTGGGAGGTTACACCCTTTCCAGTTTTAATCCCTCCCTTTCCACCCAAGAAGCAAATTAGAGATAAGCCCAAGCTTCGTCTTGAGGCAAAGCTCAACGCCTTAAGCCATATTGATGCTCTGTCCACAGAGCATTCTCTCTCTCAAATCATATACACTGATGGTTCCCTACACCGCACCACGGGTGCAGCTGGAAGTGCAGTTGTTCTGACAATGGGCGATGGCTTGTACTTTGAGTGGGGAGTCCGTATAAACAATTGGGCCTCTACCCTTCAGACCGAACTATTTGCCTTGATCCTTGCACTGAAATGTGTACAAGTCTCCAAACTTGATACATTAATTGTAAGTGACTCCTTATCATCCTTAAATGCTCTCAACTCTTTAAGACATAACTGTAACATGCTCGTGTCCGAAGCTAGACACAAATACAACAAAATTATTAAGGATGGTAACAGAGTCCATTTCATGTGGTCTCCATCTCATGTTGGCCTCCGAATGCATGATAGAGCTGATAAGTTAGCCAAAGAATCTGCCTTTAAAGGAGCCGTTGAGTGTAACCTTGGATTGTCAATGAGCAATCTGAGAGCAGCAGTACACCGAGAACTTCAACAAGATCTTGTAGATCTGAGGCAAAGTGAAATTGACACCAGTAATTCCATCTATCATCATACTATCATGCAAGAGGAGCCACACATCTATGGATCATCCAATAAAATCAGCAGACTTCTAGATGTTACTGCTGCTCGGCTTAGACTCGGTTACAAGTATCTCTGGGAATTCTCATTATCTGCCGATGTAGACCTGACCAAATGTAAACTGTGTCAACAAAATTATTCGCACACCCTCCGTCACTATGTGATGGAGTGCGAAAAGATACGTGAATTTAGAGACAATTCTATAACCAATGTTCCAGCGATGTGTAAATATTTCATTCAAAATGATCTGCTACCAGAAATTTTAGCCAAATATCCCCAGTTTGCTAACTGTAGGTAGTAACTGAGTGATTGTAACCTATCCACCGCTGCCCACTGGATGGGGGGCGGTGTGCAGGACAAACATATAAATTGTGACACTAGCTCTCACATATGTCAGTTGCTTAATTTAGAACCTGTACTTGAGGTCGATCTCGAACCCATTGTTGATGTGACGACTTATATTGATTTTTGTAACTAGCTCATCAAGATTGTAACTTGCTTAGCTAAATGAATTGTGGGGTTCAGTCCCTGAGCCCATTATGTGCCTCTGTAACCCTTTCCACTACCGCCCACAAGATGGGTATGGGGTGCATAATAAATGAACTAAACTAACTGTTCTTATGTTCTTAAATTAAATATGACCAATCGCCGTTTACACTAATTTTCATACTTTCGGTATAAAAAGTCATAATTAAAGATCAAAGCCTTGTGCTCTGTTTTTTTTAGTTTAGTTCATTTATTATGCACCCATACCCATCCCGTGGGCGGCAGTGGAAAGGGTTACAGGGGCACATAATGGGCTCAGGGACTGAACCCCACAATTCATTTTTTTGTGCTCTGTATCCTCTAAATATCATTAATCGTGACCCAGGAGCTGAAGCTCGGTCTTGCAGGCTCATCCTCATGTCAGTAGTTGCCAGACGCGGCAGGAAAGACGTCCATGAGCTAGCTTCTCCCGAGGCTGTGATTGGTGGGCCCGGTGGAGGAGCCGCGCCCTGATTGGTGGAGGGCGGTGTTTTGGAGGGTGAGGGCAGAGTTTAAACCAGGAGAGGCGGCCAGCGAGGCTCTTTTAGTCTGTTTGGGCGTGTTTGAAGGCGGGTATTATTGGAGGTTATGGCGGGCGTGCAGGTGGTGGGCGTGTGAGGGGAGAGGGAGAGCAGCGCGCCATAATACGGCCCCACACAGCAAGACTGTGGCATACTTCACTCCCACACTTGTTCACATCACTCGCCACAGCATCACCTTTGTGGCCAGTTCTTCAGTAGGTCTGAATACCTTTTATTCTTATTTGTTGCTCTCGGGAAGCTTACGTAGTTGTCCATGTTATTAATACTACTAGATAGTAAGGTACTTTATAATTTGTAAGTTTAGTGAGCCGTTCTTGTGTAAGGGGTATAAGTATGGGGGTGTAATTATACATGACCAGGTCCTACTGTGGTGTTTCCACAAAGTTTGTATAAAAACCATTATTTTTATATACAACAGGCTATGATACATTACCCTATGATACAGGGTAGCGAAAAATGCAAATTATTACTTAGTGTACCTGAGAGTACTTCTAAGCAATCTACCTTTTTTTTTTGTTCATTTTGTGTTTGTCTTGTATAGACTTGTTTATATTTTTATTTTCCCCCTTATATATCAAAATTTTGTTTTGTATTTGCCATTCTTGCCTTGTTTTCCTACAACCAGCCTTCTTATGCAAACAAGTATAGGCCCAGCACTGAACCTCTTATCCACTATCTATGACAATCATCACTTTAATGATCAAAATTGCAGATATTTTACAGTACATGATGTAAACAATGTATTAACACATAATCACAATATCTCTGTAATTAACTTGAATGTAAGATCACTAAGCAAACACTTCGATGATGTTAGTGCCTTGATTGAAACTATTGACAACAAATTCTCATTTATTATACTTACTGAAACGTGGTTAAAAGATACTACTCAACTCTTTAACACGCCTAACTACTCATCAATTCACAACTATTGACCAATTCAGAGAGGTGGTGGTACTGCTCTTTACTACCACCAAGAACTGACATGCTTAAAAGTAATAAGAACTAGAGACTACTGTTGGGAGTATATCTTCGCCAGTTTCAGAGTCAAGGGTGCGGAGTCTGTCCTGACTGTGGGTGCAGTCTATAGAATTCCTAACACTGATGTGTCCGAATTCAACTCTAATCTTAGAAATCTAATACTAGATAATAGACTGAACAAAAACCATCTAATTATCGCAGGGACTTTAATATTGATCTCTGCGAGCCTGAAAACCCTACTGCTGCCAGCTTCCTCAACTGTATGAATTCCTGCTTCCTCATACCCTTAATCACTAGACCTACTAGAATCACTGAAAGTACTGCCACGGCTCTTGGATCACATCTGGACCAACATAACCTCTCCTTAACTTCAGGGATAATCATCGATAGCACTACAGACCATTACCCCTCATTTCTCCTAACTAACATTAACAAACCACCTCTAGAGACAAGGGAGATAAGCTTTAGGCTGCACAATGAAACTGCCATAGGCAAGTTTATAGCTGATGCTGCTAATGTCAACTGGGAGTCCGAATTAGGTAACATAGGAGACATCAACCTAGCAGTGCAATCTTTTCTTCAAAAAACTCTCAGCCTTTATAACACCCACTGTCCTATGCTAACGAAACAAGTCACAACTAAAAGGCTAAACAATCCTTGGCTTACAAAGGGGATACTTAAATCCATTAATAAAAAACATGACCTTGAGAAGAAGTATAGGTTAGGAATCGTCTCCAAAGAATTCTCAAAGAATTACTCATATTGCTATCTAAAATAATTAGAGAGCCAAAATTAAATACTACGAAGATAAATTTACCCCACACAAAGGGCAACATTAAGAAAACATGGAGCACAATTTCACAAATATTGGGATCAAAGAAGGTTTTAAATAACAAACCAATACTCCTGTCAAATAATGATGGTCTGCTTTCAGCCTCTGACACTGCTTTTGAGTTCAATAGGTTCTTCTCTTCCATTGGGTCATCCCTTGTAAATGATATTCCATCTTCCAGTACTAATATTCAGGACTATCTTACAGGTAACTATCCACAGTCTCTGTACCTAATGCCTACTAATTCCACTGATGTTACTGACATAATCCTTTCCCTTAAAACCAAGTCTAGTGCCCTTGAGGAGATACCAACTCTTATTTACAAAAAAGCCTCCAGATTTTTAGCGCCTGCCATTGCATTGCTCTTCAACAAGTCACTTGAACTCCAAACCTTTCCAGATATTCTAAAATAAGCGAGAGTGACCCCTGTCCACAAATGTAGTGATCCAACTGATGTTAACAACTTCAGACCTATATCAATTCTGCCAAACTTGTCTAAAATACAGTATTTGAAAAACTTATCTACAAGCAGCTTTACTCTTATCTAGCCAAACACAATATACTGTACTTAGCTCTTGTCAATATGGCTTCAGACCCCAAAAAAGCGCTAACGATGCACTTATTTGTATGATTAACTTGATACATGCAGCTCTTGATAAAAATGAGTTCCCTATTGGGTTATTTGTGGACTTGCATAAGGCTCTTGACACTGTCAACCACCAAAACCTTCTTCTTAAATTACAACATTATGGAGTCAGAGGTCACTCCCTGCAGTACCTTAAGTCTTACTTACTGACAGGCTCCAATATGTTTGTTAATAATTCAATTTCTCCCACCCTACCCATCAACATTGTTGTTCCCCAGGGCAGCATACTTGGCCCTCACCTCTTTCTCATCTACATTAATTAATGACCTTCCAAATGCCTCCCAACATCTCAAACCAATTCTATTTGCTGACGACATGACCTTCATTTACTCCAGTCCTTGAGCCCCTTGCTCTAAATGTCACAGTGAATACTGAGCTAAATAAAGTCCATCACTGGCTAACTGCCAACAAACTCACCCTCAATATTGACAAAACTTTCTATATTTTGTTTGGCAATAAATCCTCAAATCAAATAAATCTCAGGATTAACAATACCCAAATTTGTAACAAAATACTGGTAGATGGCAAATTCCTTGGCGTTCTCATTGATCACAAGCTGAATTTCCAGGGACACATTCTAAATATATCAAAAAAAGTTTCAAAAACTGTTGGCATTCTTTCTAAGATCAGATATTATGTACCCCGCCCTGCCCTGGTGACACTCTATTACTCTCTCATCTATCCTTATCTCAACTATGGTATTTGTGCTTGGGGTTCTACTACGCAAAATCATTTACGTTCTTTAATTACTCGACACAAAGCTGCTATTAGGACAATATCTAACTCTGGCCCCAGACATCACTCGGTACCCTTACTCAAATCTCTGAATATGTTAGATATTAAGTCACTGCACATCCTTTCATGTGTATTTTATATATATAAAATGCTGAACTGTAATGTCAATCCTGACCTTAAAAGCTTCCTAGAAGGTTGTAACAGATCCCATGAGCACCACACCAGAAACAAATACCTATTTGATATTCCAAGAGTACGACTTAATCAAACTAGAAATGCTTTACAAATCAAGGGACCTCGAATGTGGAATGACCTTCCCAATCATGTTAAAGGCTGTACCCCTCTCAACCAGTTTAAGATGAAAACTAAGTACTACCTAATTAACTCCATGTAACCTACCTCGCCCCTAAATGTCAACCCATGTCTACGATTTTAAGCAATTCTGTTTGTTGACCAAATTGTATTTTTGTTTTTTTCTGCCATGTTTCCACCCCCTTTTTTTTTAATTTTTTTTTTATTTTTTCTCAACACAATTTATACTGTAATCTCAATTAGTATTAAGTTTTAGTCTGTGATTTTCCTGCCCGAAATGCTTTGCGTAATAGTGGCTTTAGGCATTGTATGTACTAGCTCTATCTATAAATCCATCAACTTTTGTATCTCACCTTGTATGTATGTACTTTACCTGAATAAATATTTGTATTTGTATAGCATGAATAAAAAGCTGGAAAGACTCCCAGTTTATACTGTATTGCGATGACTAATGTACTTACCTGTTGACTATTGATGATGTTGAGGATCAATGTCCCCATGACCCAGTTTCTGACCAGGCCTCCTCGTTGCTTGTGTAATCAGCCAGACTGATGTGGCTGCTCACACCATGACCCGATAGTCACAGCTTGGTGATCAAAGAGGATCTTTCATAAGAAAGCAGTATACCTTGCTAGTAATTACCCGGGTGTAGTTACAGGATGAGCTATGCTCATGGTGTCCTGTCGTCCCAGCACTATTATGTAACACATTGAAACTACTGTACTGACAGTTTTGGCTTCCACCACAACCTCACTGTCGAAATCCTTTTCTAGGTCCAGATACACGCAGTCCTGTGTATATGCATGGAAGCTTATGATAGGCTTAAAGCAACCCTGGTTTTGGTGTGCAGTTTAACATTTAAACAAATGTCAAAATACTGTAGATAAATACCATAAGGATACACGACATGTATTTATAACCGTTTACAACACAAGAAATGCAGCTTATCATAGATTGTCAGCAGATACTGTATGTAATTGACACTAGCCTAACTTGATTAGTAAATATAATGCATAGAGCATTTTATAGAAGACTTGGTCTTTATTTACCAGATGGTGATTAGCCATATATCAGAACTCTTATTGTTTCGTTGGTGTATACAAGTTATTCTTGTATTAGTATCTCTTTCTTGCATCTGATGTACGTGTGTTTTGTATGTCTTAATTTTTAAATTATAATTTCAGAAATTGATGCAGTCACTGTTAAGAAATCATGTCTGACAATATCCTTGTGGCCGTTCGGTTGCGGCCATTGATCTCACGGGAGGAAACAGCCTCGGCTGCACTTCACTGGCAGATTGGTCCAGAGAACACACTAGCCCAAATTGATCCATCTTCTAAGAAACTCCTGTCTGCTCCTTACAAATTTGGTGAGTACACTAGTATAGTACTGTAGTACTATACTGTTACGGTATAAAAATATACTGTACAGCACCTGGTCTGATCAGCCAGTATAAAAAATATACCAGTACTGTACTAGAATACTTAGTACTTATTGTACCTGTCCTGTATTGTGTATAACATTTTATTACTTTTTTTTTTAACAATTGTTACAAATAAATTAAAGCAGTCAGTCCCGGATTCGCCCACATTATTTTGTCTTTCCTAGAATTTGGTCGATGAGACTTGCAGCAGAACTGGGACCATGCTTTTGAAATGGTCCTCGTCTCCTTTGAGGACGGGTCTATTTTATCATCTTGACTGTATGAGGAAGGTTGCACCTGTTTTTTTAGGTCTTGAGGGTTGATTCTTTGAGGCTGTCAGCTGTGCTATGCTTGCTCCTGCCTTTTATTGCAAGGTTGGGATGTATTAGCTCTATGTCGTCCAGGAGACTTTCAACAAAATTGCAATGGACTACAAGGCTCACATTTGCTTGGTTGTAGTTCTTTGTTTGTCTGGTGCACAAGATCATCTTTTGAGCATTTACAAGGTAATCTTGGATTCATACCTCTAAATTCCTATTCCCCTTTGCTTAGTTGTCTGCTGTTACATCTGCAGGTACCATTCTCAGACTGTTTGCTCTACTCTTGTGGGATGCTGTGACAGATTTCTAACAGAATGCCATACCTGCTTGTTTTTCCATTTTGAAATCTCTCTAGGAGTCTGCTGGTCACTCTTCCTCCTGTTTGCTTCCCATTGCTTTCTCTTGAAGGTTTCACTGGTTTTAGCAGCAGTAGCTTATGGCCAGTCCAGCAGCCATGTTCTAATTTCTGTATTTTAGGTGTACGTCGTTCAGCTTGTTCTACAGCTCTGATGCAAGGGTGCACTCTGCGTTTGCCTGGGTTTGGCAGTCAGCGGGGTTCGTCTCACCAGCCTTTTCATGGTACAAACACCTGGCAATGACAAGAGAAGGGGAGAAGTCTGAGCATTTTTTTTTTTTTTGCATGTTAGATTCTGAGGAACTTTTTTTAGTAGGACAGGTATGTGGAATCTCGGGGTCTGATGTGTTTGTACCCCCTCACTTCTTCCCTTCCCTCTGGTGTCTCAAGGATTTCTTCATCTCTTTACTCTTCTACTCTACAACATCACTTACGATTTGGAAAAGGAAGTGCTCGCTGTGACTTCGTCCTTACTGAGCTTCTTTCTCATCCCCCAAGGAAGATACTATCGAGCCTCAGTTTATTCTTGGTCTGTATGTTCTAAACAGGTACATTGCTTGTCCCACATTTTGGATGACTGCTGTAGCTCAGGTTTGCCAGACAGTTTTGAGTGGCTCTTGGTTCATTTCCCTGGATCTCAAGATACCTATCGAAACGTCTCCATCCACCCGTAATTCGGGCATTGGCTGGGGTTCAGAGTATGGCTCCTCTTGTACTAATTTCAGGCTTTGGTGTTTGGTCTGCATCTGGCTCCCAGGATAGTCTTCTGGGGATCTGAATTTTGGCATACCTCGATGACTGGCTGGAGTTGTTTTGACTTGTACTATAAACCCCCAGTTGTTTTGACTTGTACTATATCTCATTTCTTTCAAGGTGATCCTTGAATGTTACTACAGTACACTCGAAAGTTCATGCTTTTTAGCATCATTATCAACATTTGCCCTAGAGTAGTGCTCTTTGAGGTATATATGTTCAATATGATCAGTTTTGCCCTCTACTTTACAGATCGTGTGTATGGAGTAGAATATGATAATGAAGATGTGTATATTGAAGTAGCAGAACCAATCGTGGAGAGCGCTTTAGCCGGATTTAATGGAACCATATTTGCTTATGGTCAAACTTCATCTGGTAAGTGAAGTGTTGAATTTGATATGTTAAATTTCTCTTCCTGTCACCTTCAATCAAAATATTTTATTGGACAGTATTGTGCATAATTATCAGTGACTAAATGGGGTGAGAATAGCTTGAGCTACCTCATCACTTTGTGTGTATTTATATCTCAATAAACTTCAGTGTCAATCAGTGACTATGGGGGAAGTGAGCAAGCCAGCTCTTTATGCCCCACATAATAGCCTTGTTGTGTTGTAATTTAACTATTCTGAACTTCAAAATGTTTGAACCTGCCTTAAGGTTGTGGATGGAGGTGGCTTCCGCAAGTTGTCAGTCAGTGCATTCCACTTGATCACCGGGACAAGGTGATAAAGTGGGTGTACAAGTGTTGCCTTATAGTTCTGATTCATTTGTTTCCAGCTTCCATTTGTGTCCTCTTGTCCTACTCTCTTTACTTAAAAAGGCTGTCCCTTGTCTACCTTGTGCATTCTGCTCAGTATTTTGTATATTGTGATCATATCTCTTCTATTTCTTGTGTCTTTTAAGGTTGTGATGTCCAATTCCTTTAGCCTATCCTCGTAGCTTAATAATCCTCTTAGCTCTGGCATTAATCCAGTTGCAAACCTCTGCACTTTTTCAATTTGTTTTATGCTTCACATGGTATGGTCCCACATCAGTGCTACATTTTCTACAAACTCCTGGAGTTTGTCAAGGTCTTCCTGTAACATTCTGCAGTCCTCTGTTTTTACATTCCTCATTATCTTTGCTTCGTCTGCAAAACTGACATGCATGAGATCACTAGCAGGTGACAAAGCACCTCTGCAGCCTCCTTCATTGGCTATGGTGATGTTAAGTCTGGTCTGTTTATAGTTGCTTCAAGTGGCATTTTATAATCTCTTCGACGGTGACTACTACAGCATCCAGCGTTTCTTTTGGCCTTTCATAACTCAACTCTGGTTTCCACATTGGTTCCATTCTAAAGGCCTCCTAATAAAGTTTATAGTGTTCCTCACACACCTTGTTGTTTTCTGTGAGACTTTTCCCTTATCTCTTTACTCTTACCACATGGTCTCGTGCTGTTGTTTTTATCATAATATGAATATAAAACGTCTTTAGTCGGTCCTTAGCTTTTGCTGCAATGCCCTTTTCAAATTGTCTCGGCTCATCCCTACTTTTGCTTATTAATTTCTGGCTCGTTTTAAATGCATTTGTTTTCTTGTCAATAGCTCCTTTTTTCAATGTTTTTTTGTTAGTACTCTGCATCAGTTTTCTGCACCGCCTATTAAATCGGGGGTTTACTTTTGCCTTTCTCGTCCACTGGGTGTAGTAGCTATGTAGGTGGGACTAGAACTGGATCTTGCTCTCCAGGTAAGCAAATCTACTTCCTCCATCATTTCCACTAACATCACCATATGCCTGTTGCACCAACTGGTGCTCATTGTACTTTGTACTCATTATAGCACTAAGTACTTTACTATTTTAGAGATGTATATGGTATGGCTTTGTTAGATTTTATTGATCAACTCACTGTATAATATGAGCATTCATTAGTGTTATTTCCCATACTCAGGCAAGACGTTCACCATGATGGGCAACAAGGATTCTCCAGGCATAATTCCCCTGGCCATCCAAAATATCTTTAGGACCATAGAGAATACTCCAGATCGTGAATATCTAATAAGGTTAGTACCAGTCTGTGAATGTTTGTTAGTTGGCATTATGGTTACTGTACAGTACAGTAGTTTTTAATTCTTAAAAAGGCAAATAAAATAAGAATATAGGTAATAATTGTTACTTCAATGTTACTGTTTCTCAGGGTTCTCTGCCAATATAAAATACTATAATTCTTTTTTATTTATTTATATTATATTCATATACAGCCACTAGCATGCATAACGTTTTGGGCATGTCCTCAATCCTAATTTTCACCGGAATACAACCCACCAAATGGTTTAACAACCAGGTACCCGTTCACTACTGGGTGAACAGAGGCTACAATTAAGGATTGCCACCCAGTCAATTCTCCTCGGCTAGGATACGAATCCAGGATTTTGGTGTCTTCAAGATATAATGTTTATCTTTTATTTATTTATAAAATGTATATAGTAATATTATGTCTGATTGCATTAAAAGTGATTCAGAACTGTACATCTGTTAATTTTCTATTTGGGGTCTTTAAAATAATTTGGCAAAGATCTCATAAAATTCTCATTCCAATTATCAACTTAATAACATCTTTCAGAGTTTCCTACATGGAAATCTACAATGAAAATATAACAGATCTTCTTGCAAGCAGAGATCAAAGACAAAAGTCCCTTGTTGTAAGAGAAGATTTGTCGGGGGCTGTTTTTGTTGCAGACCTGAAGGAAGAGTGTGTTAACTCTGAAGAAAAGGCAAGTCAAAATAAACTTTTCTTGCAAGTTATTTACTAAGGCAATTATCCTGTTCCTCACAAGAATTTATACTGTATAGGCAGCCTTAGTTCTCTAGTCATGACTCGAAAGATATACTTGAGGGTGATTAGTTACAGCCTTTAACTTTTGAAACCGTCATCGACTGAATGCAATCCATCACTAACATAGTCCAGTATGCTGACTTAGCATCAGGTGTCTAGAAATGCTTAGCAGTGCTGAAGCCGTCCAGGATTTCTTGGATCAACTGTTGTCACTTTGCTAACCTTGTTATAATTTATGCAAAACCTATAAGTGTCATGAGGTTTCTGTTCTGACAATATTGGTAAATGCTTTCACAGTGGCAGTTTTAGGTGCTAACCTCAGCTTGCAGGTGGCACTGTCAGTGTGTGTGTAATTTACCTAAGTGTAATTACCTAAGTGTAGTTACAGGATGAGAGCTACGCTCGTGGTGTCCCGTCTTCCCAGCACTCTTTGTCATATAACGCTTTGAAACTACTGACGGTCTTGGCCTCCACCACCTTCTCCCCCAACTTGTTAACTGTGTGCGAACTCCTAGTTGAGATTGGGGTTCTGTGGTACTGGTGTTCCAGGTTCTTGTGTTTCTTTTGACTTTGTATCGATCTTGGTGTTTAATATCTTAGACCCGGTCTTCTGCAACTTGCAGGGGGGAATAGATGGCAGATCTTGTCACATTTGCAGCTTTGTGGTGGCAATATGAGGTTTTGATGGCCTTTCCACCTCCCTCACTCTGGAGTATTTCTGCTATGTTTATCCCATGTCTTTCCTGTTCTTTTTGGATTGCCGGTTATTGCCCGTTAGTTACTTCATCTTGTTCAATTTTGGTGAAGCCTCTTCTGTTGACTTTTGGTGTGTTGCTGTCTCTTGTATTCTTTCACTTCTGGCCAGCTCATTTTCTTCCAAACCCTTCTTGGTGTTTAAGTCATTGGTTGGCCTTCTTTAGCCTTCCCACATTTTTGTTCTTACCAAGGTTAATATAGCAGTTATTAGTGTGGTAGTGGTAGAGAATCTTAGGTTGCTGGCAGAGGAGTATAGCCTTGATGCTAGTGCAGTTTGAAGAAGAAAAAGGATTATATAGTTTGTGAGTAGAGCAGTGGTGGAAACTGAAGGCATAAAAACATTGAAACATTCTAAGCATGAGTATTATAATAATGCTGTTTATTAATGACTGGTGCAGCATTGTAGCCTTGGGCTGGCTGTTGGTGGTGCGTTCTATCAGTAGGTGAAAGAAAATTACCAAAAGTATTGGGAACTTTAAGACCAGTTCATAGTGACTGTAGAAGTTTGACAGAACTCGTGTTATAAAACAATCCTTTTATTTTTCTGCCTTTTGATAATAAAGACCAACCTGTGCAACAAATAGGTAAGTGGAAATAATTAATGTTTCATATTTTTTTTGAGCAGAATTTTCATATGCACACAAAATAGTTTCTTATATTTGTCTGAAAATGCTAGCACTTGTATTAAAGCTTTTGCTGTAAGATAGTCGGAAAAGATAATGATGGCCAAATAAAAAGGGTAATTACTCAGTATTTGGAAATCTGAAACGATATGAACCGATATTTTGGAGGTTTTTTGAAAAACACATTATACACCTCCCCCCCACACACACTCCTTGCATGGCATATCTATGGAAAACCTATTTGAAGGTAGAATTTTGGGAAATGAAGGCTGGCATCAATGCAGATGCCTGCCTAAGTGCCCCCACAAACATGGCATGGGCAAAAAACTTCCCAAGAAAACAGGTTGTCAACTTCCAGGTGTACTGTCGTAACCCTAGAGGCCGCATAGTAGCCAAAGACACTGCACGATACTGTACAGTACTGTTCAATACTGTATTAGGAAAAAAGCTTCAGTAGTTTTTAATAGTTTCACTGCTGCAATAGAAACTGTGAACAGTTGTTTAAATTAATGTTAAAAAAATGAAACCATGACTTCATTAAAAGTCTGTCTGTAATGTGTTGCTGTAATATGATCAAATTCTTGTAAAAATAATAAACAGGTCTATTGTTTGATTAAGAAATCACAGAATTGTTAATATAGGAGCTGTCCTTCTTTATTTTGTACTTTGTCATTTTTGCACTTCGGTAACTAATTCTTTTTCCTGCGACAGTTATTGGCCCTCATGCGTAAAGGAGACAAGAACCGTCATGTAGGAATGACAAACATGAACGAACGCAGTTCTAGATCCCACTCCATTTTTCGAATGGTAAGTAAATTTTAATTTACTTTTTAATTTTTTATATACTTTTATATACAACTACTGTGTATACACAGTAGGTTTTCATGCCATGTACAGTTACTGCAATCTTGAGTTAGTAGCTACGTCAAAAATGGTATTTACCTGTGTAGTGCTGTCATGCTGGGTATGGTTATTTGTTTGAATATGTAGTACTACATTATGTAAACAAATAAATGAAGGTAAGAAGGTCAAACATTTTAGGTAAAAAGTGGTTGAGCTGTTAGCTTCAGCTAGATACATCAATATGTATGCTTGTATAATAATCAAAGGAGAAAAAGTTGTAAAAGTTCCTCCAAAAGTACAAGTCTAATCTCATTAAACTTGGAGTTGTAGCAGTTGACTGTCAGTGATTGAACTTTAAACAATTAATAACATTTCCATTATTTGTTATTACATTTTAGGGAATCTTGAGGCACTAATTTGGAAAATTAAAAATATAAACTGAGACAGATTTCTCTGGTCAAGAATTTTTTTTTTGTAACTAGAACTGTGAATTGAAGAGAAAACATGTAGTGTCTACCTGGGCAGGAGTCCTCCAACTAGGAGCAGGTTCCGTTCCAAAAAAGATGCTCGTAAAGTACTTATTTGTTCGGAACGTAGGTGAGATTTCTCATAGGCACAATGTTATCAATGGAGAATATATTCATGGATCACTAAAAATCATCACGAAACCAATATTTTTGTGATGTAATATATAAAAAACATTGCACATTATTTACCGTGAATGATGGTAAATAATGACCAGACCCCTGCTATGTTTTTGTGCTATGTTTGTACTATGTGCTTTTATTTACCTTGATTTATTTTATTTACAGACATTCTGCTAAAAGTTTTCTAAAGCTTTGATAAACCACAATTCGTTAATTATTCAGTGACAGTGAGGGTAGAAGGAATCGAGCAAAGTAGGACAAAGAGTTCCTTTACTAATTGCTAAGTGCATTCAGGCAAAAGTATTAGTGGCAAGGAGAGCTTAATTTCATTTTGTTTACTGTTCAAAATATATAATGTAAAAATGTGTGTGATGTGTTCTTCAGTATTTGGCAACATTATAGTGAAAGGATAAGCTATTAAAACTTTTTTATAGCAGAAAACACAGGAGCCCTGTGATTAGTGAAAGTCAAAAAATATAAATGTAATTGTTACCCTTTATGGCATTAAATATACAAATTCTAACATATAAACTGGATAAATTTTAGCATATACATTTTCTAGTACAGCATTAAACAGGTCTTGTCCAAAACTGTCATGCAATTTTAAATCAAATTTTCTTAAAACTTAAGAAAAAATTTAAGATTTAAGATTTTATTTAAATCTATTTAAATTTAAAATTTAAGATTTTAAATCAAATTTTCTTAAAACAAATTTGATTTTAAATCAAATTTTCTTAATACTTTCTTTTTCCAGATACTGGAGTCACGAGAGAGAGGCGAGGGGGACAGTAGTGAGACTGTTGTTACCGTTTCTCACCTTAATTTAGTGGATCTCGCAGGATCCGAGAACGCCCATCAGACTGGTGCAACCGGAGAAAGGCTAAAGGAAGGAGGCTTTATCAATAGATCTCTCTTTATGCTGGGTCGAGTGATCTCACAGCTGAGTGAAGGAGAGTAAGTTTATATATTAGTGGTACTCTGTTAAATTTCTTTGATTATTCAATAATCTCATTCTCTCTCTCTCCTGTCTGTCTGTGTCTGTCTATCTCTGTCCATATTTCTGTGCGCGTGCGCATGTAGGACAAACAGAACTGCCGTATCTGATGACTAATTTGCATGGAGCAATCTCATTACATTCAATGTCTTTTTTTTTAATTGGCAACATGCATGACCTAATATTGTTTAATTATCTACAATAAATTTTGTTAGATTTTTTCATGGTGTATATGGGCATAGCACTTATTCTTCTTATTATAGATGTAAGGTAACTGAAGAGATCCACTTCCTCCCCTCCTCCCCTCCCCTCTTAATATGTTGTCTAGTGCACTTATTGCTGATTTTGTGTTACTTTGACTATATTTTTTACTAGAAAATGGACAATATATTTGTTTAATGGCATGGCAGGAAAGAGCAGGTCTAGGCTACAGGAAATGTATACAAAAATTACAAGTTATATTTGATGACCAAACCACACATCAGAGTATGGAGTAACTACGATGTTTTTGCAGGCGATGAGTCACGATAACGTGGCTAAAGTGTGTTGACCAGACCACACACTAGAAGGTGAAGGGACGACGACGTTTCGGTCCGTCCTGGACCATTCTCAAGTCGATTGTTTACGACGTTTTTGTTTGTCCTGGACCATTATCAAGTCGTGTGTGAGCTGTCACATTTGACGGACCAAAATGTCATTGTTTCTCCATCTTCTGATGTGTGGGTTTGGTCTTCATATCTTCAGCCACATTGTGACTCGTCGTCTTCATGCAAATTATATACACATTTTTCAGAAGATGGGAACAAGGTCAAAACAGAAATGTTGCTGCTATATGGTTAAACAAATAAGCACTATAATGTCGAGTATTTAAAAAGTTCAATACTTCATACAGTATTTTAAAATGCTAGTATGAAGCATTTTATGAAGCATGCTAGTATGAAGCATTTTTCACTGCTATACTGTGCTCTGTACTTGCACTGTGCAAAAGGGTTTTTCAAAGTTTGGTACAATTTACTTGCAACTTGAAGCAAGCACTTTAATAGAAGACTGTAAATATATGTATTAAAACACTTAATATTTTCAGACAATTTGTTAATTTTCGGGATTCCAAATTGACAAGAATTTTACAACTGTCTCTTGGTGGGAATTCCAAAACAGCCATATTCTGTACAATCACTCCAGCAGCTGTTGAGCAGACACACTCCACGTTAAGGTAGAGTACCGTCTTTCATTGTGGCATTATCCTTATTCCTTATCTTTAAACTATATCCTAAAATAGTGTGTTTGAAAGTGTAATTACTGCTTATTTGTATATAATGCATACAGGTAACTAAATCTGAAGGTGGTTTTCCAAATTCCTTGAATATTTTTGTATATTTGGCTGTTTTTTTTGCCAGGCCCAGAATGCTTAGGCAGGTTTCACATGGCTATATGGAATTTAGAATAAACAGAAGTACTGGAGGTAGTGGAAATATGAAGGAAAAGGGAATGATATGCTAGGTATCTGCTAGATAAGTAAAAAAAATAAAAAATTATTTTTTATTGGCTAGTTAATGAAGAGATTTCAGAGATTGAAACGTTGTATGCTATGCTATTAAATCTCGGTCAAATAGTAAACCCCAAAGGAGTCTCATTAATTAAAGGAGTTATTCTATTGAATAATAGACATCATCTAGTTTCCAATTAAATTTAGGCCATTTCATTGTGGGTTAGGAGAAAGAAAGGAAGATTCCTCTTGATAAAGAAAGCGATACGAGGTAGTGAAAAAATTATTGTAACTTAGAGGGCTTGTGTATGAAACTAAGTTTTGAAGGAGTAAAAATGGTTTCTGCTATTGCAAGTGCAGTGTGATGATTTTTTTATGGGATGGATGATCTGAATGGTAAAGCAGGATAAACTTTAGTAGTGACAGTTTCCACCTATTATGTCTCCCAAGAGTAAACGAGCAACTGTATATTTAAAGATTTTTACATTTAAGGATACACACAAATAAATTTGTAAGAGTTAATGATGAAAATCTATAATGCAAATTTGATTAACTATGCTTAGGGAAGTATGTAATCCCTTGCACTGTGACTCACCTTTGAGTGTGACAAATTTAGTAGTATTTTGCTGTGGTTAGTGTCTGTGGTTTCTATAAGAAACATTGCCGGAACAACCGTGGACATCTTCAAGAGAAAACTGGACTGTTTTCTAAGAGAAGTTCCAACCAGCCGGGCTGTGGTGGGTATGTGGCCCTGCGGACCGCTCCAAGCAACAGCCTGGTGGACCAAGCTCTCACAAGTTGAGCCTGGCCTCAGGCCAGGCTTGGGGAGTAGAAGAACTTCCAGAAACCCATCAAGCAGGTATCAAGCAGGTTGGCACTTTTATGTCTCGGTTTTGTAAACACAAATCAGCTGAGGTGTGGCTGTTACCGTTACTTGATTGGTAGAGGACTTTGGTGATATTGTGGCCAGGAAGTGAAAGTTTCATTAGCTTTTTAAAGCTTAAACAATTTTTTTGTCACTATTGGTAATTTATTAAAGTTTAATACTTTTAAATACTTTTTCAGATTTGCTTCAAGAGCCAAATCAATAAAGAACCAACCCATAGTAAATGAAGTCTTGTCAGATGCAGCATTACTGAAGCGATATGCAACGGAGATAAAAAATCTGAAACTTTCTCTTGAAAGAGAACGGCAAACTGACAAGGCTCAAGAGGTTGAACAAGTGAGTATTTTCCTCATGTGGGTAGCTGGAATGGCTAGTTTGTTTTTTGCAGGTGACTATTTTAGCTGCAATTTGAATTTACGAGCCATTATTTAAAGTAATTACAAGCTTATTTTCTGGATTTGTGGATTAGACGAAGAAATTAATGGTGATTTTTTAACCTATTACTGTAATTCAATAATATTAAGTACAGTTGAATACAATGAAAATGATATTTTCTGTGTACAACGGTTGGAAGATTTATTTCACTACAAACTCCAATTTATTCTAGTATGAAAGTCAGGTGGTATTGTTACAGTAAAGTTCTCTTGGTAGATATCCATCATATGAGGTGAAACCTAAAACTCCAATCAGTGGACTCAACCACTGAATATTAGATTTAAAAGCATATGAACGAGTTTAGTTAACTGGAGTTACTGATCTAATTTTTTTTTATGGGAGGTGAATTGTTAAATAAAAAGAAAAATCTTAATTTTTATGAAAGTACTGTACTGAGTTTGTTTACTACTACTGCAATCTCTGACATGTAGAAATGAAACTTGTGTGTTCAAGAGATAAAGCATGGGAGAGAAGTTTGGGAAAAGCAGCTGGCATGTGTAAGAAATTAGATCTGGTTTGAAGAAGGGGGTTATCTTGAGATGATTTCAGGGCTTTTTAGTGTCCTCGCGGCCCGGTCCTCGACCAGGCCTCCATCCCTAGGAAGCAGCCCGTGACAGCTGACTAACACCCAGGTACCTATTTACTGCTAGGTAACAGGGGCATAGGGTGAAAGAAACTCTGCCCATTGTTTCTCACCGGCGCCTGGGATTGAACCCGGGACCACAGGATCAGAAGTTCAGCGTGCTGTTCGCTCGGCCGACCGGCTCCCTAAGGGTGAGGGAATGAAATGAGTGGGCTGAGTGCAGTACAACTTTGTGGAGTGTATATGTTGGTATATTATTTACTCATAATAGGAATTATTGTAAATCAAATGATTCTCTTATTATTAGAAATTATTTTATTGGTTACAAAATGTTACAAATTTAAATACAGTATTGGCAACTTTATTTTAAGTTTTAAAAGTTAGTCATCACGATTGCTGTAAGCTGCCCACCACGTGGGAAAACGTATAACAATTCCCAGAATTGGTTTTCACCGGAAATTTATATTATTATTAGTGCTTGTATCTATTGAAATTTTTACATAAAATTCCATTTGTCAATTATATGCTGAAATTTTTATTTCAGGTTCGAGAAAAGCTTGACGAACAAGAACGCAAGAATCAAGAACTTTTGGCAAAAGTTAACGAATTGAAAACAAAGTTGGTGGTGTCAAGCCATCCACGTGAGAGTTCTAAATCTAGCAATGTGAGTATGGATGTGTTCAGTTTGTGTACACAGTTTAGCTACAGTTTAAATCACAGTAGGAGGGTAGAAATAGCCTAAGCTACTCTATCCCTTTGATATGTATTTTATTGTCTCAATAAACGTACTTTAAATTGAAGAAATCACAATAGCATGTTATATCAATAAGAATTTACTGTATCACTTTTATCCCTCTATTTTCCATACCCTGCTTTGACTTGTGGCTGATCTTGGTTGTAATAATCTCCTGTTGCCATTTGACTGTGCAATAAACCTTGGTCAATCCAAGGAAAGTGAACTCTTAAGACTCAATAAGACACTTTACACAGCCTACTTCAAGCCAATAAACAGAACAAGTAAACGATTTTAAAAGTTGATAGGTTTGCAACTAGGCAAGTGGTTGAATATTCTGTAAGTTACAAGAACATGTTGAGGGAATCCAGTGTAACAACTCCTGGAGAGTTATTATGTTGGTAACAACTCTCCAAGTTGATAAATGATATGATCACTACATACACTATAATATTAAAGGTAATATACTAGGTTGAGATAGATAGCCTTTTCCAGTTGAGAAAACAGAGATTGGCAAAAGTAAAGTTTAAAAAATAAAATTGTGCATTGAGGGTGGTTGCCACATGGAAAGAAGTTGTAGCAACAGAGGTCCCCACCTTCTAAAACTTTTAAGAGTAAATGATACAAACAAATGGAACAGGCAGTAGTTTGTGCATGCCAGATACAAATAGTTAAGAGGCATACCTCTAGAGCAGGATCTTGCTCTCTATTGAAACAAATTAGTGTACATGTATGTTTTAAACCTTTAGTTTTTTAATGACTACCACATAACACTTGTATGTTGCTGTAGGTCTTTTATTTTGTTTGATATAAATTTTTTAAATATTGCCTTCTGTTGTCCCCCTAAAAAAATATTTTATTGTAAACTTTCAGGCTAAAAAGAAGTCAAGACGTGAGACCTGGGCAGCACCAGCAATGTTCCGAACTATGAGAGCAAGTATGGGTATCGTTAACAAGGAACCCATCAATGTGGACTACAAGTTCTTTACTCCCGTGATCCCGCCATGGGTAGAGCAGAGCAAACTTACAGATAGCCCTTGCTCAGAGTCTTCATTGTCGATGTTGGAGTGCTCTGTTGTGTCAGATGGTAATTATTGTTATATGTACTACAGTATGTGTATACAGTTCAATACAACCTCGATTTGGCAAATTTTGTGACCACCCCTGATTTGTTGGAGGAAGAGATTTGGTGCAACTGAGGGATGACTTCTAAAGGCATTGCTGCTATGCTGCTTTTCTTCTAATGTTGCTTCACTCTATAAAATCATTAAAAACATGATTGGAGCCCTATTAAATATTAAAACTTACCATTCATACCCTAATATTTCTCATGCTCTAGGGCTAAATTCACATTTTAATTTCGCCCTGTCATATGAAGGACCACTGCTAAGAGAATCTGTCTATAGAGAGATTTCACCAGATCTAGCATATTTCCCATGCCACAGTTTTGAAAACTAATTTTCAAAGGAAGGGCCCATACTTTAATGAAAAACAGGGTACCTCGACATAGAAACAAACTATAGAATTTAGTTTTAAATATGCTCACTGACTTTCCAAAAAACCCAGTTTCCTTTAATGTTGTGTCAATCTGAGAAGCATTAAAAACATAATTGAAGCAATATTAAGAAAGTTACAATTTGTCCTAATATTTCCCCGGCGCTATAGCCCATTTTCAGAGCGAAATTTTAATTTCAAACTTTCTTAAGGGCAACTTTTACCAGTCTGTGAGCTCTTGCCCAATACTAAGCAAATCCGCACATCTCCCACTCCACCAAACTCTTGTTCGACGAATCGGGAGTATAAAATGTGAGTTGCAACCAGAAATTCATTGAATCGAGGTTTCACTGTATAGTAAAGCTACTACTGATTTAGACTGTTTCTATGTTTTTTGTTGAATGTAACATTCAACATTGAATGTAACAACACGACATTAGAACTGCCAACCTTCAGGTGCCAAACTTTAAAATCTGTATTAAAATCTTATTCTTTAATTGTTTGCTACTTTAACTGTTGCCACACTGAATGGCAACTAGCAGTTAAAAAATTGGAGTTAATGTAATTTTCTGGCATGTAGTTGATCATTTAATGAGCAGTTTTATGTATAGTAATCCATCTTTTTAATAGGATTTGGCAAAGGTGAAACCACTATCAATATGGAGTTGGCTGAGCAGTCGAAGTTAGGGGTATTGGACAGTAGTTTCAACCCACCTTGTTCTATGGTTGTCAAACGTCGTAGGAGGGTGCAGTTTGAGATAAGCCCTCAACAGCATGAAGGGTTTTGTGATGCTGAATGTCAGACTGAGGAGAGCTTGCATCCTTTGACAGGGTAAGTACACTACAGTACACTTGTCTGTCAAGAATGTAAAGTAATGAGATAAAAATTTACAAACATGAATGATGTGTGGATAAAATTTTCCCATTTAATTCTAATTTTAAAGGGTGTCAGATGGTGACCAAAAGCATGCAACTGGCAAAAAATTTAATCTATTAGGCTGAAGTAGATGTAGATCAGGTGTTTGACTCTCATCCAGAGGAACTCTCATGGTAACCTTATTCCACTGGAGGCAGAAAAGTTTGAGTGCAAAATGGTTGTATTAAACTATTAAATACTCTTAATGCAAGGTCTTTCCTTGTACTACTTGTACTTCACTGTACTACTTGTATTGATCATACAGTATTGTCAGTTTATTTTCTATAAAATTTTGGGTTCCCTGATGTAGCATTCTAAACATCGATTATTTCTTTTCATTATGTAATTTTTATGCATTTTTCCTTCTAGCTATCTCAGATTATCACATCCATCAACACCAATGGGGAAGTCCGAGTCAATATCCCATGCTCAGAAGATGGTGCCACCTGGTACCCCAGAACATATTCGAAAAGCAATAATTGAGGAGTTGCAACAGAAGGTGATCACTCAGCAGGAGTGGATATCAGAATATGAAGTAGAAATAAATGAGTTGCAAGAATTCCAGAGGCGTGAGATTGAGCTATTGCAGGAGAGCTTCTCTGCAAAGTTTCCTGGTGGATCAGTAGACAAGACGGTTAGTTTAACACTCGTGTTCCCATGACCTAATATGTGTCGACTAAAAAGTTTCTCAATGATGGGACTTCAAACAAGTGTATGAAGTCTTGCAGCTTCTTGTTTATGGTGATACTTTTGGGAATCAGTGATATTTGGTACTACAATATATAGAGGATATTGCCTACTTTACTTACCTGTTTGGTTCCAAGCCACTTTCTTATTTGTAATGACCCCCACTGTTGAAGCTAAGTAGGGCTAACATTCTTTGAGACATAGTTGTCCCAAGGGATACCATGCTTAGTGCTATATTAATTTTGTTCATTATGCTTACAAGTGTGTGTATTTATTTATTAATATGTATTTATTTGTTTTGACCCTTAACAGTTTTATCTACTTTTTTTTCCACCTTTCTCTTTTTTTCTGGGGTGGAGGGCAGTTTTCAGTCCTCGACCTGCTGGGTGGTGGCTCTCTTGGGGTTCGTGTGGTACGACTCTGGCAACCCGATATGTATACAGTACTTGCACATGTATGCAAATTGGCAAGTAAATGGGTTGATAGGCAGAGTATTCTTTCATCTTACTCTCTTAATCTTGAGAGATATATAATGGCTAACTATAATGAAACATTCCTCTTCATGACTTGTGGTCCCTTGCAAATTGTTGTCTATCTTGCAAAGGTCAGAGACTGCTTATACAGGTGTGATCACTGGAGATTGGAGTTGGAAGGCTGTTTGTCAGGTAGGGCCTGACAGCCGAGTGGACAGCGCTTCGGATTTGTAGTCCTGAGGTTCCGGGTTCGATCCCTGGTGGAGATGGAAACAAATGGGCAGCGTTTCTTTCACCCTGATGCTCCTGTTACCTAGCAGTAAATAGGTACCTGGGAGTTAGACTGCTGTTACGGACTGCTTCCTGGGGGTGTGTAACGAAAAGGAGGCCTGGTACAGGACCGGGCCACGGGGACGCTAAGCCCCGAAATCATCTCGAGATAACCGTCAGACATGTTAGCTGGTACAGTAACGATGCCAGAGGCATTTAGTGGTAGATACTGTCACCACATCTCTGCCAGGATTTATGAATAGGGCTGGGTAGGTTTGTACACTTCCCATTTTTTTTCCCCATTTTATAAGCACTTCCTTTGTGGATCCGTTAAATGTGATAATCTCATCTTGTTGAGGTTTTTATCAGACCAAATGTTCAATATTATGTTGTAAATATGAGCAACACCATGGGATTGGGATTAAATAATCTAAGTTGCTAAGAAAAACCATTGTTTGGAATTTTAAATGCAATGTTGATGTTTCAGATGGAGCTTCAGAGGAAAGAGATAATGTCTCTAAAACATTCTCTTCGGGATGCAGAATCACTCTTACTTGATGCCAATAGAGTACGGTCACAGAATTCACAAGAGATGCTGACACTGCAAGAACAAATGAGAAAAATGAAAGAAGAAAACTTGCGTTGCAGTTCATTTGAAGAAGAACTTCTTAAGCTACGTGAAGAAGAGAAACGGTTGAAGAAGGCTATAGTAAGTTTGATACATTCTGTATCTGGTAATTTCATTATTTATGTGTTTATTATCTTCGGTGGTGGTTGTTATTTAGTCAGGACTTTGGTGTTCCTGCATATTTTGTCTGTCCTGGTCTTTAATTATAGTTCTGGCAATGGAAGTTTCTTATATTTGGATTACTTTTTTTTTTTTTGTCCTAATGTGAGTTGTCAGCCTTGTCTGTTCAGTTTAACCTGATGTAAAAATATTTAATTACCTGTATTATTAATTAACATTCAACAGGCAAGCAAGGATGATAGACTCAAACAACTTGAAAATGAACGCCAAGATTTTGATATGATGATGGAATTAGCACTACAGAAGCAGAAGCGAAAAGAGAATGATCTAAGGAAAAGCCTAGATGTAAGTTAATGCCATTAGTAATGTTATTTGACATTATAGTAGGTCCCCATAATTTTCTTAGGCAGTGTGTATCTTTAACCTTCAATTGCGCATCGCATCATATGATGTTGACCGACTTGCAGAAAATTGCGCGTCGCATCATATGATGCGTTGGAGTACTACGCAAGATTTAAACGGCCCGCGGATACACGGGGTTCACCACACCTTCATCAGGGCTCTTGTAAACAGACGCCATTTTTAAAAAAATCGTGGGCCAAACTCCCGGGTGTTAGGGGCCTCAGTATCGAGTAAGCTACCAAGCCTGACGCACGCAGCATGAGCTCACAGCACTGCTGTTCAGCTTGTGACCACAGCATCGCCTAAAAATGCCATAATATACTTGTTCATGCTATTATGTAGCGATAATATTATTACAGAAGACCCCTGACTGTGATAAAACTGACCATGGGTCTGATAATAAGAGGATTGTGATGATATTTAGCGCTGTGCTCCATGGAGGGAGGAGTAATGCTGTGGGAGGGAGGGTGGTGGCGTTGTTTCTGACTGTGTGTGGCCACCTTTTATTGACTGCACTCACCATACCAGCTTAGCAGTTCGTTATGGTGAACACAAATGTAGATACTTATATATAACGTGTGTATAGAGAGAGTATAAACAGCAAGAGTAGGAGGTTGGGAGCCGCCATTTTGGTGAGAGGAGCGTCGTCTGCAGGAATTATCGTGTTGTTTACTGGTGATCACGTCTTTGGGCACCATACCAGTTTACTTGTACAAGTTTGGTGAATAAAACCGGTAGATATTTATATATATGTGTGTATATAGCGTAATAACACCACAAGCAGTATTGTTGGAGGAGAAATATTAGTGCGTGTGGCCTTGAGGGCGGCAGCCATCAGCTGACTGTGAGGTCCATCAGTGGCAGTGGCAGCCAGTGGCGGGCTGCCACTGCCTGCCACTGCCACTCAGCATACCAACTTAGTGGTTCGTTATGGTGAACACGAATGTAGATACTTATATATAGCGTCTGTATATAGTGAATAAAAGCAAAAACAGTATTGTGGGAGGAGAATGTGGGCGAGTCAGATGACTTGAGGGAGGGCGTGAGTGGCTGGCTGGTACACGGCGGTCACTCCTCGTTACTTTTTTGACTCATAATAGCAACTTAGTGGTTCGTTATGGTGAACAAAACATGCAGATACTTATATATAACCTGTGTATATAGTATAACAACCGACAAAGTATTTGTTCACTGTTTGATGAACATAATTGAATCAACAATAAGCACACCATATTTTTGAGTACAGCGATGATTCACCCATTTCATTATATAAATATATCACACTACACACTATTGAATAATATTACAGCAAAAAAACTACGAAAAATCAATCAGAGACATTGAAATAATTAGGCAATTATCTCTTTGTGGCAACTCCGGCCTGACAGCTGGCGATCAACAGACCGCCTGGGACGCATGCTGAGTGAGCGCCTGTTTTGTGCCAGACTTCCCTGCCCTATAGCGGCCAATATATTCAACTTACGATTTTTTTATATTTTTCCCGTGATCAGTGAACACAAATTAACAGGTTAGGAAGAAAAAATTATTTTTTTTTTTTTTTTTTGTATGCGCCTGTGGGTGTCAAATGGTATATAGCTATGCGCCATTTAACCCTTAACATGCTCGGGGTCTAATATCTGCTATCCGCACAGGCGCATGTCATTTGAAAAAAAAAAAAATTATTTTTTTCTTCCTAACCTGTTAATTTGTGTTCACTGATCACGGGAAAAATAATAAAAAAATCGTAAGTGCCATATATTGCCCGCTATAGGGCGGGGAAGTTGGCAAATTATAGGCGCTGACTCAGCATGCGTCCCAGGCGGTCTGTTGCTCGCCAGCTGTCAGGCCAGAGTTGCCACAAAGAGATAATTACCTAATTATTCAATGTCTCTGATTGATGTTTCATAGTTTTTTTGCTGTAATATTATTCAATAGTGTGTAGTTTGATATATTTATATAATAAAATGAGTGAATCATTGCTGTACTCAAAAATATGGTGTGCATATTGTTGATTCAGTTATGTTCATCAATCAGTGAACAAATACTTTGTCGGTTATTACACTATAAGCACAGGTTATATATAAGTATCTGCATGTTTTGTTCACTATAACGAACCACTAAGTAGCTATTATGAGTCAAAAAGTAACGAGGAGTGACCGCCGTGTACCAGCCAGCCACTCCCGCCCTCACTCCAGTCATCTGACTCGCCCACATTCTCCTCCCACAATACTGTTTTTGCTATAATTCACTATATACAGATGGTATATATAAGTATCTACATGTTTTGTTCACCATAACTGTACATCTAAGCTTGTATGGTGAGTAAACACAAAGACATAGGACCTAACACAGTCAGCTGATGGCTGCCTCCCTCAAGGCCACACGCACTAATATTTCTCCTCCAACAATACTGTGTGATGTTATTACGCTATATACACACATTATAAATAAATATCTACCTGTTTTATTCACCATACTTGTACAAATAAACTGGTATGGTGCCCAAAGACGATCGTGGTATCCAGTAAACAACACCGTCGTCTGCACGGTGGCGTCGTGCAGACGACGCCACCGCCCTCACCAAAATGGCGGCTCCAAACCTTCTCTTGCTGTTTATACCCTCTATACACACGTTATATATAAGTATCTACATTTGTGTTCACTATAGCGAACCACTAAGCTGGTATGCTGAGTGCAGTCAATAAAAGGTGGCCACACACAGTCAGAAAACATCGCCACCACCCTCCCTCCCACAGCATTACTCCTCCCTCCATGGCGCACAGCGCTAAATATCATCGCAATCCTGCTATTATCAGAACCCTGGTCACTTTTATCACAGTCAGGGGTCCTCTGTAATAATATCATCGCTACATAATAGCATGAACAAGTATATTTTGGCATTTTTAGGCGATGCTGTGGTCACAAGCTGAACAGCAGTGCTGTGAGCTCATGCTGCGTGCGTCAGGCTTGGTAGCTTATGCGATACTGAGGCCCCTAACACCGGGAGTTTGGCCCACGATTTTTTTTTAAAAATGGCATCTGTTTACAAGAGCCCTGATGATGGTGTGGTGAACCCCGTGTATCCGCGGGCCGTTTAAATCTTGCGTAGTACTCCAACACATCATATGACGTGAAGAGCAGTTGACTGGTAAAACGCCTAGCACGTCATATGATGTGATGCGCACTTTAAGGGTTAAGGGTTAAGACTTACTCTTTCTGTAAAATGAAAAGAAAAAAATGCCTTAAAAAAATCCTTGTGTAGAATTTAAAGACATTGAACCAATACATTATTTGGTACAGTTTAAATGCCGTCTTCTTAAATTCTTTTGAAATCAGAAACAGGAGAGTGAGTGAAGGACTGTGACTGTAAAATAAATCCTACACATGCAAGTAGGATAGAAAGAGGAAATAAAAGCTCCCATTCCCCCCCAAAATTGGGAAATGGCATTAGTCATTGAGCAGGTACTGTGAACAGGGACGATATACCACCATTGGGGTTACAGTGAATGTTGGCAAACCCCCCTCTCTCCCTTGCCTAAAATAAAAATAAGGGGGGTGCATCTCATTCACAGGAGTGCTCGTGGATGGCCACATGATGTAGTAAAGAAGGAACAAAAAATTAATAAAGATCTACTTGTCATTTAGGCTTTAAAACTTCATTGCAGGACATACTGTAAAATTTCATTATAAATTGTTTTACATTTTATTAATGTAGAATATTTTGAAGCTTTAACAAAGTTCACAATGTTCCTCCAGAATCATTAATAGTGCTTTTATCAAGTTTTTAATTACCAAAATCAAATTTGTGCACTTCGAAAGATTGTAATGTTTACATGAATTATTAGACTTTAAAAGGCATATGACAATAAAAGGCATATGACAAAGTTAATAGTGATTGGAGTATGGAGTGATGAGCATGTATGGTGTTGGCAGAGTTTTGTAAAATATTAGGGAAAGTTTTCTGTAGACAGCAGTGTATGTGTTAAAGTTAATTGTATATAGTGTTTACTTTGATGATACTGCTGGCGAGTCTCAAATTTAGTTCTGTACTAAAGCTGAAGACTGCCTATACAATATTGTTGGAAGTGAGAAAAGACTTTCAAAGATAATGTGGCTATATAAAGCAATGGTGGGGGAGAATTAAAGGAAACGCTTCATGCAAAATATGAGGTCAATAAAGAGTATGAAGTGGTTGATCGTTGGTTTTGTAATTGACTGAAGAGGAGCTTGGGCCAGAGAAAGTGGGAATAGAGTAAGTCAGTGAAGGAAATTTTCTTGAACAATGACAGCACTGCCTTGGGAAACTGCAATAGGAAAAGATGTGGGCAGAGGGCTACATGAAGGATTTATAGTTCTAACACATACAGTATAATGTATAGATGCTGGATTAAGGCTTTTAAATGGGTTAAGGACAAACATGGATTTAAGCAGGATTATGAAACTATCTGAATAGATCAGAACTTGCCACAGTGGGTACAAGCTGGAGAAATGTTCTTTTGAGGGGGATTTAGAAATTGGCTTGTAGATGACTGAAATAGGTTGCCAGCTAGCATTATTGAGAGAGAGTATCAAATCTTTAGAATAGATTGGATAAATATATTTGAGAGGGGGAAGGATTTGAACTGGATCATTCTATTATCGGCCAACAGTGTTTCATAGCTGTTAGGACGTGGCATGAACATACAATATAGTGTTAAGAGTGGTGGGTATTTTTGCAAATGTGGCTAATTAAGAGAAATCTTGACTGGATATTTGAAACGAGAATAATCTAGAAAGTTGTGAAAAGATCTTATAGCCTCTCTCATTTCAAATGTTGGAAAATAAATCAATTTTCACATATCTAGGATGCTTGGAAGGAAATAGCAGCTTATGAGGGAAGTACCAAAGGAGATATAAAGAGACGCAGCGAACCTGTTTCGCTGCTGAAGGACAAGGGAACTAAACTCCGCGACAGCATCCAGCTGCCCGAAGAGTAAGTGGAAACAATCTATTTGTGTGTATCTCTTGTACAGTGGCCTGTATGACATGCAGTGTGCTTACCCACTATCCTATCTGTGACTGTTAGTGAGATCTAGCCCTTTATGCCCTGCCTCCTATGACTGCCACTTCTAGTTAATTTTTAATTCCAACTACCAAATACACTGTTCTCAAACTGCATCATGTAATACTTGGGCAAGTTGTTGTCTATATTTATCATAAAATATGTTCCTTAAATGCAGGCAATTATTTATACATCATGTCTAATGTTAAATAATATTGCAAATGTATGACACAACAATCATTATTATATTTTAACAGAGCAGAGCAAAAAATAAGGAACCTTGAGCAACAGTTAAAGGAAGCTCATTACAAGCAGGAAACAAAACAGAAGGAAATAGCAGAGCAAAACTTGAAGCTTCAACAGGTAAATGGGTTTTATTTGTCAATTTGAATCCTAAATATATATATGGCCAATATATATAAGAATATCATTCTTAACTTTGATGATGATAATGTATGCAGTGCAATTATGATTAATGATACCTGTATATGCAAAAAAATTCTGGCCATTGTTTTGTTTAGTGCTCATAAAAACTTTGCTGGGCTAGATGATTATTTGGTCTGTGAACTAATGGGGGTGTCAGTAATATTTCATCACAAGTAAAGGGAAGAGCTGAAATGATCGTGTTAGAGGTTTGTGTATGTGTTGTTGCACTTAAGCTTACACAATGTGTGGAATAACAAATTTATTTACATATAATTGATAAACACAGTGATCTAGTACTATATAGAACCCTGCAATGTAATATGTACACTATATTTGTATGTAGACAAAAGTAGTGTTTCGTTTCTGCCCAAAATGCTGTGTGTTAGTGGCTTTGCATGAATGTAAAATACAGTGTTGCAATAGCAAATTGTTGACTTTATCTGTGCTAGGTTTTTAAGAAGATACTTTGTTTCATTCATGATATACAACTGACACACCATTTGAGCAAAATATTAATTTATATAAAATATCTGCAGATGTCTGTGTTAGTAAAGAGAATGGCAGAATTGAGTCACAAGTTTCCTGTGTGGAGAGTCTCAAGAGCAAGTTGACCAAGACTCAGGATGAACTGGAAAATTTGACAAGAGAGAACATGGACCTGCAAGACCTATGTAACTGTCTACAACAGGAAGGAGATGTCGGTCAGCTTCAGGCACTGCAGGAAGAGGTAGTTTTTAATTTTAATTTAATCTTGCCCCTTTTGCTGTTATATGTGGCTGCAATTAAATGGGAGAAATAAATACTCTACTGTGTTAAGTATATTTTACTAAATGTACTTTGCGTTGTAAAGTTTTGTAGCCATCTGGAATGTTGTTCTGACCTCTGGCCTTCAGAACTGGAGTTTGGATCCAGTAACTACAGCTGTTAGATGACAAAAGGGGAAAATTTTATGACTGGCTGGCAGAAGATCAGTGCTGTGTGGGATTGTTAACCTTAATCTAGGGAATAACAACCACAGTGGAGAACAAGGTGGTTTTTAAACATTTACATGGAGTTCCTACTTTATGAACATTCGTCCATTCAAATTTTCTCCCATGTCCCCATGTACCCCCTTCATGTTTAAATCATTGTACTAACTCCCTGGAGCATCCTTTTAAATTTCACGACCGTGCCAACGTCCGTGCAGCAGCCAAATGGAGTATGGAGTACAGTATTTTATGGGTTGGGGGTGGGTGGTTGCAGGGATGTGTAGGTTTGTGTGGGTGTGAGTTACAGACCCACCAGTGGCCAAAAGTCCTCAGTGACCCCCACACGAATGATATGATCGTGTTTACTCTGTTAGTGAGGTGGGGTGGGGCCCTGGGCTGGTGATAGGAGGGGGTGGGGTGGGGAAGCATTTACTCGTGACATCAATTACAAAATGCCGGACCACCAATACAGTGCACGTGTATTTTCATTTATTCATGTAATTATAGCACTTCGCCCTTTTAAAATCTGCTAACTTTGACAAGCAGGATAACTCCGACATTCAAGGTAAATAATGTTGTGCTTTTATATATTGTCTGCAAAATATTGGTTCTGTGACAATTTTGGTGGCCTGAGAACGCCTGGGAAGCATCTTCCACTTAGAGCATTGCGCCTGTGAAAAATCTCGATCTGTGTCCCAAGCAAATGCTTTACAGTCTCAGAATGTAACTCATTCGTAATGGGGAACTGACTGTATTTTAACCCTTAAACTGCGCATGACATATATATATACTCCATGAGTAACATGTCCCACCGTGCGCATGGCGTATGTATACACCATAGGGTGAGAGGCATGATTCAAATGGCACACAGCTACTCGTGGTTCACATCAGCTTCCTCAGGGCTCTTGTAAACAGACACTGTTTAAAAAAAATTGTGGGCAATATTCTCCGGTGAGAGAGCCACAGTACTGTGGGAGCAACCAAGGCTGACGCACGCAGCGTGGGCTAACAGCATTGCTGTTCAGCTTGTGACCACAGCATCGCCTAAAAATGTCAAAATAAATATGTAACTGCTGTCATTTAGCAATGACAGTATTACAGATGATCCCTGTCTGCGATAACAATGACCAGGATTGTGATAATAGCAAGATTGTTGTGATAATTAGCATTGTGTGGGAGGGAGACTGTGTGGCACCCATTATTGCCTGCATTCAACATACTAGCTGAGTGGTTCTCTATATGACGTCTGTATATAGTGAATAAAAGCAAAAACAGTATGGTGGGGAGGAAAATGTGGGCTAGTGAGGTGTTGTTGAGGGAGGAGTGGCAGCGAGTGGCTGACTGGTGTGTGGCGGCCACTCTTCGTTGCTCTCTGACTTGCATTATCAACTTAGTGGTTCGTTATGGTGAACAAAACGTGCAGATACTTATATATAACCTGTGTGTATAGTGTAATAACAGGAAAAATATTCGTTTATTGTTTTATGAACATAATTGAATCCCTAATATGCACACCATACTTTTGAGTATAGCGATGATTCACCTCTTTTATTATATAAATATATCACACTATACACTATTGAATAATATTACTGCAAAAAAACTAAGAAAACATCAATCAGAGACATTGAAGTAAATAGGTAATAATATCTTTGTGGCAACTCCCGCCTCTCAGCTTGGGTGACACTGACGCCTCTGACGACTGCTCTGTCAATGGCCACATTTTGCCAGACTTCCTCGGCCTATTGCACCCAAAATATGTCGCCTACGATTTTTGTATTATTTTTCCCGTGCTCGGGGAACACAAATTAACATTTTGAGAAGAAAAAAAAAAGTTCTTGTGCACAGGGTTGTAAATCTCCTCAGGACCCCTTAGCAGCTTAAGTGTTAATGGCAAAAATATATATATTGCTAGTTAATGAAAGGTTGCTGTTATTGAAATTAGGTTAAGGTTTGTGCTGGTTCCATTATTTTAACCCTTTAACTGTGCCGGCTCTAAATATGACACCCCCCCCCCCCCAGTGCGCAGGAAATATTTTCTCTTGAAAAAATTCTTTTGTTTTTTTTTTTAAAGTGTCAAAAACCCTTCCCTCAGTATGGGTATGTCAAAAAAATTTTGAACTTGTGCTTACTTTGGCTGCTACGGGGTCCACAAGTTGGCACGTGACGTCATCATTCCCCGTTTGCCCGTGACGTATGCTCCCGGGGCCAGTAGGGCGCTTGGGGCGGGGTGAGCGAGTTGCTGCGAATATATTTTTGTTCATTTTTTGCGCACAGTTCCAAGTACATTTATTTGTTTTTACGTGCTAATCCTATGTATAATGAACACGTGCACTATATTATGGCAGTAAAACATCCGTACTGTCCGAGGACACTGTGTTACGTGCATGACACTTGTGTACACATGTTGCACATATTTACCATGTATCATGCTAATTTATGTACATATAAAATCTATTTACAGACTATACACTGTCACACACTATATACATTCACCATCAACACATTCAGAACACCGCGAGTATGAGCTGTCACACCCAGCCAGCCCTCCCTCACTCCTCCAACATTGTATTCACCAACATTGCTCCTCCCATCGTACAGTTATTCACACCAATGTTTCATGTTTATTTATGTATATTTACAACATATGCACACACTATATACATTCACCATCAACACACTCAGAACACCGTGAGTGTGAGCAGCCACACCCAGCATCTTACTCGCTAACATTCCTTCTCCCACCATACTGTTATTGTTTTTATTACACTATTTACACACGTTTTATTTACTAGAACTATGCAAGTAAGCCGGTATTGTGTCCAAACAGTACAGTGGCCACCATACACTGCATGAGAAATCACACAACAGACAGCAGACGACGCTACGATTACGACGTCACCTCCATCACCAAAATAGCTCCTCTCAACATACTCCTGATGCTGTTATTACACTATACACACACTGTATATATATATCCATGTACATGTGTGTTCCCTATAGTGTACCACAAAGCTAGTATGTTGAGCAAAACAAGAGTGGCTGCCACACAGTGAGGCTACCTCAATTCTCTCCCTCCCTCACCAAAATTCCTCCTTCCACAATACTACGCACAACGCTAGTTATAACCACAATCCTGGTCACTAATTCCTGTAAATGAATAATTGACCACAAGTTTATTTTGATAAGGCACCTAAAAAGTCATTTGAAGATTCCTAGATGGACGAAATGATGCTGTGGTGCTGTGGCTAGCGCTGTGAACATCGTGAACAGCATTGAATCACTGATATTTGAACATTGTACCTAGTCATTATCACACTCAGGCTCTTCTATAATACTATCATGGCTAAATAATACAGATTATATATATATATATATATATATATATATATATATATATATATATATATATATATATATATATATATTGACATTATTAGGCGATGCTGTGGTCACACGCTGAACAGCAGTGCTGTGCGCTCATACTGCGAGCGCCAGCCTTGGTTGCTCACTCACTACTGAGGCTCCCACACCCAGGAATGTGGTCCACGATTTTTTTTAAAGATGGCGTCTGTTTACAAGAGCCCTGAGGAAGCTGATGTGAACCCCATGTAGCCGCGGGAGTTTTAAATGGGACGTGAAAAATACAAATACCCGGAGGCACGTAGCGCACCCCAGACGTGGGCCTGCAGGCGCATTGCGCAGTTAAAGGGTTAAGGCATAAAGTATGTCTGGCTAAAGCTCTTAGTTCAGAACACTTTTTGGGCATTTGCCACCATAGTGTATTTTTTGGTTTGTCGTGTATGCTTCATTTTGAATTTGCTGTTACTTTCATGTAAAAGGATGAAAAAATTAGCTAAGCTTACAAAAAAAAATCAATAAGCTGTATATTTGTTTTAAACAAAACAAATTTAGTATAAGAGGAAAAGTAATCATTTTGGGATCATTTAACATGGCACAGCTATTGCTTATAACAAGTGACAAGTTCTTGTTGTATTTTAAATTGGAACATATGAAGCCATTTGGCCCACCTTCATTGTGTATCCAGTTTTGTTGGAAAGACACAGTTTTAACCACATTGTGTATATGAATGTTAGGAGGTCAAATAAACTAGACAAGTATCCACCAAAGAATACAACTAAGAAAAGCAAAGTGTTTATGTTACCTTTCCAGATGCCACATCTAAGGGCCACTAATGATTTTTTTCTTTTAAGGTACAGTATCTTCGGGACAAGCTGGAAGTGGCTGATGTAGGAAAAAGCACAACAGTGTTGCGCATCCCACACATTAATGTTGGCAAAGGAGACCTCTCTCTATCATCGTGGGAAATTTCTCGCAAACTGTCGGAAACATTGCAAGCTTTAGAAGAATCTATAGTAACTCCTTCTTCACCGATTAGAGGATCCGTTAGCTCTCTAGATGAACCTTTCTTGCAAGCACAAGAACTGGAGGTCATCAAACAGCAGCTACTGGGGCTTCAGGAATTAATTCTTGCACAAGAGAACTATGTACTTCAGAAACAACAGGAGCTGAAAGACCTGGATGCAAAAACAACATTTGAACGCTTGTATCACCCACAGGTATGAAGTAGGACTTTAGGCACTTTTCATATTTCTTTAGTGCATTCAGCTAAGAGGTAAATATCTGCATACAGTTCTTACGTTCAACAATATTTAAATGTGAACACACTGTAAATTTTTATGAAAGCATTGCTTTAATAGTGTTGGTCGGTTCTAATAATCATTAATACCACATTTGAAACTTCCTTTGAGGCAATTAGAAAAATATAGTTTAGGAGTGTAAAAAGGCCCACATTTTACATGAAACGGTATATCATAGCCTTGACACATCACATTGTAGCAAACCTTTATTCAAGCACTTTTCTGCTTCATAACACTAGGTGTAAAGTGCTTCTGCTGAGCTGTATAAGGTAGGTTATTTACTCTTATCATCTACTCACCCACCCCACTATATGTCAACCACACCTGCCCATAGACAACCTCGTACACCAATGTCCATATTTTATAATATTGAGAGCCTTTATCTGGCCTAAGACATGCTGTGACCAACAAATACTTGCTTGGTTGTTACTTTTCATATACCTTGCATTTTTATTTTCTTTCAGGTAATTGCAGAAGTTGAAGAGGAAGTAAATGTATGGAAGTTACAAGAATCTTTCTGTTCAGAATATATAACAAATTCCTGGAGCTCTCACTACAATTGCAACCAGTGGGGCCGGCCACGTTCAGGAGCAGCTGATGTGATGCTCCACACTGACACCACAGCTTCAGAAGAGGCAGCACAGAAAATGGATTATCAGGGAAATGGTTGTGATTGTAAATATACAATCTGTAAGTCAGCTTTTGCTGAAGAAAATGCTGCTGTTCTGTCATTTAGTCAAGAGCCTCATTGTGTTCAAACTTCTGATGCTTTGTTCTCAAGTACTGAATTAGATGCATTGAAACAAGTCCAGCAGTTAAAATGTCAATTGGAACTTGTAAATACTGAAAATAAAGCCTTACACAAGCAGGTAAATAAGCTACAGGAAAATTTGAATTTTAAAGGTTATGTACCAAAATGTCACGATTGTAATGAATCTGTATACGAGACTCCTCGGCAGTCAACCGCGCCTCTATCTCTTGCTGATGAATTGCGTCAGTCATTATTTAATGAAACATTTGAGACTTCCATACTCAATCTTGTACCAGATACCAGTACTTCAGAAACCCAACAGATCAGTTTGGAACATATGAAAGAAAATTTGGTAATTTCAGAACAAGGAGAAACTGTGAGAAAAGAGAGCCAAAGTATAGTGGAAAAATCACAAAATGTGGTTGACTTTATGGAAAAAGAACTTCAGTTAGTTAAAAAAGAGAAAACTGCCTTAGAATTGGAAATTGAAAGGCTTAAGAAATTAAGTGATACATCAATATTAGAAGAGGAAATACATAGTCTTCGTTGGCAGATTAACTCTTTAAGTGAAGTAAAAGCAGAATTGGAGGAGGAATTGAAACTTTACCAAGAAGAACTTGAGAAAATGATGGAAAAGGAAACCATTCAATTGAAAGATGGAAAGAAAATTGATGATTTGGGTTCAGATGAGACTAAGTGTGCCTCTCTAGAAAAGGAAGAGCTTAAAGGGAATGATGACATTTGTAAGCCAAAGGTTCACATTGATAATGAAACGAAGGCTGAATCTCTCTACTGTAAAGAAGAAATTGAACAGATGCAAAGCAAACTGCAAGAATCGGATAAATTGATTGCTTCTCTAGAAAGAGAGAAAGAAGAATATATTGAAACTCTAGAGGTTATGAAAGAAAAGCTCCAAAGTAAGTCAAAAGAATTTGATGAAGCAAGAGAGACGGCTTCATGTTTTAAATCCAAAGTTGAAATACTAAACCGTCTAACTAAAGAATTGGAAGATGCTAAAGCGATCACTGCTGCTATAAAAGGAGAACTTGGTAATGAAGTACAAAGTGCAATAAGAGAAGATGAAATTGAGATGACTGATATGCTCAGAGATTTAAGAGAGGTGATTTTAACTATGAAAACTGCAAAGGTATTGTTTGCAGATAAATTAAAAGAAGCTGAAATTAAAATTGCATCATATGAAGAAAGAGAAAAGAATTACAAGCTGGAGAAATGCTCATTCTCTGAAGAACTGAGAGAAAAGGAAAAGAAACTTGAATGTGTGAAAGAAAAACTTGTATTACTACAGGATGAAGGGGAGCAGCAGCTTAAAAATTTTGAAGAGAAGCTAACAAATGTGATTGCAGAAAAAGACAGTGAATTAGAAATGGTCATAACTAATTTTATTGCCAAGGAAGAAGTCTTTGAAAGCAGAGAGAGTGAACTAAAGAAGGTAGCTGAAAAATCAGAGGAATTGAAAAATGTACTGTACAATAAGGACATAGAGATTCAAAACCTCGGGAAGATGTGTGCAGATCTCCAAAACATGGTGAAGGATTTGGAGGCTGACGTATCAAAAAAAGCCGTTATGTTTTCACATATTGAGGAAAAATATTCAGAGCTTCAAAAGGAGTTTGATCTTCTAAAAATTGTGTGTGACAACAAGATTCTAGAATTGAACAAATCTGTAACCAGTTACGAAGAGCAACTTAACAAGACAAAAGAAGATTTATCTAAATCTCATGAAGAAAATCAGAAATTGCTGTTAGATGCAGAATGTGCTTCAAAGGCTGGGGCCATGATTACTTTGGCTGAAGGCTCTGGCCAAGTTATTATAAACCAAAAATTGGATGAATTAGAGCACCTCAAAGATGAGTACGCTATTAAAATAAAGGAATGTGACCAACTAAGAAACACAGTTGATAACCTTAAAATCATAGCATCAAAGAAGGAAGATGAACTTAAAATGATATCATTGTCACATAATGAAGAGGTGTGTTCATACACACACAATCTGAACAAGAAAGATGAGGAAATAAATAATCTTCAGAATATTTTAAAAACTAAGAATGAGAAAGTTTTCAGCTTGAAAGCATTGACCGAGGCCAAAGATCACAAGTTGAGGCGGCTCGAAAGTGATTTGAAAGATGTAAAGCAGACTCTTGATGATAATGAGAGAGCGCTTCAGGAATCCATATCTTCTAAAGAGAGAGAGATGTCGAGCAGAATGCAGGAGCGCGATGAGGAAATAGAACGCTTTAAAAAGCTTTATGAAGAGGTATGTTCTGATAGAAGATGTATGGGTGATGCCATAAAGAGTCATGGGGAAGAGGCACAGCAATTAACAAGAGAGTGTAATGGCCTCAAGCTTAAATTAGTAAATTTGGAAGATGATTACAAAAATATCACTGATATCCTTCAGACAAAGGAGGCTAAAATTATGGAAAGAGAAGGTGTAATATCCTTAATGAAATTAGAATGTCAGAAGTTGCAGGAAGAGATATCTATTTTTAAATCTAAAGAAAAATGTTTGATTGATGAACTAGAGTCTAGAAATGGGGAAAAGGAGAAGGTAGTTGGGATCATTGAAAAGTATGAAACTGAACTGTCGGAAAAAGATGAAGAAATATGTAAACTTAGAACTGAGGTGGAAAGTAAGACATCTAAGCTTGGTGAGATGGAGGAGACAGTGATGTCTCTTGAGAAGACTAATAAGGAGATGGCTGAAAAGTGTAGTAATACTGAAGCTGTGCAAAAGAATTGTATAATTTTGGAAGAAGAATTACTGAAATGTAAAAGTGTGTCGAGTGAGCTGGCAAGCCTTGCAGAAAAATTGGTTTCCACAGAGGACAAACTTGAGGCTGTACAAGCCAGTCTCAATGCTAAGATCGAAGAGTATGAGGCAACAGTTGCTAAACATGCTTCAGAAAAAAAAGAACTCAATTTACAATTACTAGAGGCTGAAGAAAATTACAAAACTGTTAAAGATGAGCTAGAAAGAGTAGAGATTCAGTTGCAAGACAATATAATGACAGATTATAGGAATATAAAATTATCATTAGAGTGTACTAAAAATGAATTTTCTCAGAGAAACTCTTACTTGGAAATGGAAAAGGCAAAGTTAGAAGAAGAACTTTCATCTTGTAAATCTCATGAAGAGGAAATGAATGCTCAAATAGAATCAAATAATGGACAGATTGAAAAGCTAATCAGACTCGTTGAGAAATATGAGACAGAAATGTCTGAAAAGGAGGAGCAAATGCAGAGGCAGAGCATAAAATATGAAGCAGAAGCTACGGAGAAAGAGGCACAGGTGCAGAAACTGCTAGAGACAATTGAGACTAAGTTACTCATGATCAGTGAGTTAGAGGAAACAGTTAGGTCTCTTGCAAACAAAAATGACGTAATGATACAGAAGTGTTATGAAATGGAAGATTTGGACAAGAAATGCATTTCCTTGAGTGACGAAATTATGACCATAAAGAATGTTCAGAGTCAGTTTGAGATTGTGTCCAAAGAATTGGCTGCTGCTGATAGCAAAAATCAAGCTCTACAGGAAGACTTAGAATCAAAGATAAACAAATACAATAAAGAAATTGCTAATTGTATCTTGGAGAAAGAGGAACTCGACAACCAGTTAATACAAACCAAGAAAGAACTCGGCATCATCAAAGCGAGGCTTTTAAAGTGTGAAGAAGACTTGAAAGAAAAAACTGTTGCTTTACGTTTGAAGGAAGAGGAGAATTGTAAATTGGATGCTGAATTGGACGATATGGTAAATTATTACAAAAAAGATAGCCTTATGAAAGCTGAGATGTGTGAGGAGTTAAGCCTCAAGTATAAGAAGGTGGAGACAGAACTCTCTGAAACAAAGTTGATGCTCAAAAAATCCTTTCAAGGTGATCAATCATCTGTTAGTCAGGTTACCATTGATAAGACACTTGGAGGAAATACAGAGCTTCATAACACAATTGAATCCCTGGAGAAAAGATTATTATCTACACAAGAAGAACTAGAAAGGAAGGAGAAAGAGTGTGTTGCACTGAATGCAGAGATGGATGAGATAGTGAAGCATTTTAAGCAGGAAGGCAAATATTTGGGGGAAGAGTATGACAAAGTTGCAGAAAAGTTAAAGAAAACTGAGGATGAGCTCTTGGCTACTAAGGCAAACTTTTTGGAGTTATCCAAACATGAAGTGGCACTAGTTGGTGGCACCAATATTGCTTTGTGCAGTACCAAAACTCCAACAATAGAATGGGGAAATTCTTCTCAAGATAAAAATATTTTAGACGAGGAATTGGCTTCTCAAAAGATGGAAAATATAAAACTTAAGAAACAAATTAAAATGTACAAAGAAAATCTAAATGATTTAGAACAAAATAGAGATATCTTGCAAGCAGAACTGAAAGAAAGAGACAATATTTTCACGTCTTTACATGAAAGATTGCGTAACCAAGATAAATTGAGACTTCTTCAACATGAGGAAAAAGAGAAGCTAGAAAAGAAATTAGTGGAATATCACAGCCGATTAGAGGCTGTCAAACTGTCGGCAGGCAGTGGGACGAAAAGCTTGGAGAAAATTGATGAACTGATACAGAAAATTCAGATATTGGACCATGAACTCGCTGAGGCAAATAAGAAATATGAGGACCTCACAAAAGAATACAGTCAGTGCAAAGTAGAGTACTCAAGATTATTTGAAAAGCATGAAGAACTTAAAGTTCATACTGCAAAGAAAGAGATGTTATTGGAAGAAAGAATTGATAGTGAGGAGAAGCTTGTACAAGTAAGTAAACAGTTCGATATAGAAATGAATTGCTCATCCTCGGATCCATCTGATTCAATTCTTAATAGAAGAAAGAAATCAAAGACATTTGCAATTGAAAGGGAGAGGGATGCTCTAAGAGAAATGTGTGAAGAGTTTAATGAAAAAATAAAAACTTTAGAATCGACCCTAGACTCTCTCCGACGTTCTCAGGGTACAGTGTCAACAGTTGAGGAGTTCCAACGGGAACTCTCATGGATGAGGGAAAAGATGGAGGCTGCCGAGAAAGAACGTGCTCTCGTCAATTCCAATTATGACAGCCTTGAGAGGGACTTTGAAGCACTACAAAGGGAAATGGAAGGGATCCAAGACAAGGTGAAGGAACAAGATCTTGTTGTCAAAAATGAGGAACTTCAGAAACTTCAGAGGTAATTTATGCAAGAAGAAATGTTACAAAATTTATTCTAAATTATTCTTATATATATATATATATATATATATATATATATATATATATATATATATATATATATACACACACACATTTACATACATACATATATATACATACACACACACATTACCACCACTGGTTGGTACCCCCCATATTATTATATAAATAATACATATATATTTATTTGTTACCTTAATAAACACAATAGTGCACTTGAAAGACCACTGATTATTTTTTGTTTGGCAGGAAATATGAAGAATTAAAAGAAGAAAATAAACTTTTAAGACAAGCTACGAAGACTAAAGTGGCGGATGCTTCAGTTGATGGTGAGCAAAATAGTGTCTTGATAATAGTATGTTGTATGAACACTAACATAACATTTTGAAATGCTTTTTTTTTTTTTTTGTACAGTCCAGAGTTTTGTCTTTATTTTATTAGCATTGGGAATAATTTCTGGTATTTAGTGGCTTCTTGAATTTGGGACTATGCCTGTTCATTTTTACTAATGATATCTGGTCTTCTGAATATTTAGTTATTTTTAACTATTGCAAATGTATTATTTTTTTTTAATGACTGAACATTATGGAAATCTGTGCTTACCTGTCATCTCCTTGCCACTTATATTTGGCATGCTGATTAAATCTCTTGACATTCAAGTTTTCTTCATACATTTTCTTGAGTTCTGAATAAAGTAGTTTGGAATTGTTGTGTATATATATATATATATATATATATATATATATATATATATATATATATATATATATATATATATATATATATATATATATATATATATACAAAATTATTTGCAAAAGATTGCTACAGTATATCATTTGTATTTATATTGGTATTCGTAGAGTTGTGTAAAATCCTGGCAATTGTGTAATTGTTGCACCCATTAATAATTGTCAGTTATTTCAAAATACTGCTCTCCTGGTAAGATTAGTCACAACATTTTAGTGCATATGCATATAATTCAATCTTTCCTTGCAACTCTTTCCTCTCGGAAGGGAGTGACAATGTCACCAATCCTTAACTGTTTACCCTTGTTTATATATCAGTAATTATGGAGCTGGTTGTAAGCCAATTGATCATGTTCCAGGGGGAAACTGATAGGGTAAGGGTTAAGATAAGCTGTGGGAGTAAGAGCTCTAAGCCTGCAAGTATGAGTCAGTCATCTACACTTTTTGTTTTTAATCCAATTCTGCAAAAATAACTGATAACACCAATACCTATACATATGTATACCTCTTGTAAGCAAACTTGTTCTTCTCCTGTGTGTATTTCAAAATAGGCATACAGAAGGGACAGAAGACACTTCTGAACTTTCGAACCCCCTCACCAAATACCATTTAAAGAAGGGACCAAGCCAGTCCTTAAACCAGAACCTAAAACCTGTAGAGAGGGGGGAGGGCACTCAGAGGCCTTGGTTACTTTAAGACCTGAAAATGTACCCTACCAAAGAGGAGGAGGGTGGGGCTGCAGAAAAGTAGAATGGAATCAACCCCTAAAGGTAAATGCCAGTTGCAACATTTGAAAACAACCCTACACAAAGCACAAAGACAAAGGAGCTGGTCACAAAGAAGGGTCAAAACTTAAAAATGCTCAGTCACCTGAGAAGCTGTCCAAAGTCGTAGACTAAAAGAACTAATGAGCAACAACAAAACATGTGTCCACTACACCAGTGTTAACTCATCGTCTACCCTCTTGAGGTGATCTTGAGATGATTTCGGGGCTTTTTAGTGTCCCCGTGGCCCGGTCCTCGACCAGGCCTCCACCCCCAGAAAGCAGCCAGTGACAGCTGACTAACACCCAGGTACCTATTTTACAGCTAGGTAACAGGGGCATAGGGTGAAAGAAACTCTGCCCATTGTTTTCTCGCCGACGCCTGGGATCGAACCCAGGACCACAGGATCACAAGTCCAGCGTGCTGTTCACTCTGCCGACCGGCACCCTGCTGTTATTGTAATCCTGGTACTTGTTACATCACTGTGTCCCAAGATATACTGTACTGTACTTTGGTTGGGAATGCAGTACAGTACATTGCAGCCTTTGTCCATTAGTGTAAAAAAGTGGAATTCCTAAGCAAAACATGCACACCCACGATGCAGTTGATTTTGATTTTGCAGCCTCTGTTGATTGACTGCAGTAAAAACATTTCTAAATTATTAATTTTCTTGTAATTTCTTTAATTTTAATATTTTGAAAAAATGAGCGCAGATATTTTCAGAGGATTATTGGGTAAAATGTGTACTAATTCCTAATCCATTTTAAGACGAATTCTTTTGTATTTCAGGTGTCTATGATAAACTTGAATTATAATTTGTATTTTCTTTATTTTAAGGTGGAGATAATGACAATTTACAAGAACAACTGGCTGCAGCAGAGCGTGTGAATAATGAGCTGCGGTTCAGGCTACGTGCCCTTAATGCTCCTGCTGAAAAGGTCGCTCAAAATCTAAGGGAAGAGCTGAATCATGCCAACCAAAAGGTTAATATCTTAAACAGATATAGAACTTTATTATGTTTTATTTATCTAGTTTATGCCAAAATTAACAAGTTCTGTCATTGAATTCCTTATGTTGGAGAAAGTACCTGAGCTTTTTGGCTTCATTCACCATTCAGTTTCTATTCTACCAAAAAGGCCATGGGTTGTGTGTGATACTTCATTATTTCCAAACTTAACCTCCATCCCTGCCTTTGTTTATCTTCCTATTTTCTCCCACCTTTTCTCTCTCCTCACTCCCTAGCATATACTGTACTGTAACAGCATCCGGGGCTAGTAGGTCTCGTTGTGTGTTTCATGTGTGAGTAATTCCATATACTGTACTGAGTAAGTTTTCACCCTTATATACAATATGATCACAATTTTCTAGATTCATCAGTACCTGTGTGTGTGTATGTCAGGAAAACTGTTATTCCAGAATGTTGAAGTTGGAACTAGAGAAGGCTAATGATAAAGATGCTTCAGGCATATCCACACCAACTTGTTAAACATGTAAATTTTCCTGAGTTTTTGTTATAGACTCTTGCATTAATAAACATTATCTCTATATTTTATTTACAATATGGTTCTGAAGTATAACTTAAACCGTATTATGATTATTTGGTCAAGTATTTGTGAAAATTAAACTGTATAGTTCACTTTGTTTTGTGACAAATTTGTTGGTATTTTTAGCTCTTAAGTAATAGTTGACAGATATATATCCTGATAAATGTTGAAATTGACAAATCTGAATGAAGTAAAAACCTGGTAGTCATGATTAGTAGGTACCTTTATTCAAATATTAAATTTGAAATATGACATTGTGCCCTAATATAATTGTGTGCCCTGACTAGTCTGTCTTCCAGAGACTAGAAGTTTAATTCCTTTAATCTTTCAACTTTTTTTTTCTCTCTCTCTGGGAAGGGAGTGACAATTCACCAATCCTTAACTGTTTAATCTTGTTTATCCATCAGTAATTATGGACCTGGTTGTAAGCAATTGATAGATAATGTTCCAGGGGGAAACTGGTAGGCTAAGGTTTAAGATAAGCTGTGGGAGGTTGGGGAGTTTAGTTTATCCCGAGAATTGTACACACATGCTATCCTTAGCAGACAGACGACGTAACCGTAATCTGCTTACAGTTTTTTGCATTTTTTCGGGAGCAGCAAAAATGTTAAGAGAAATTAACATTTAGGTGTTGAAAGAATTAATACCTAAATTAATGAGAAGAACTGGGAGGGAGGGAGGGAAAAAAAATTCCTTAGGTAGATCTAAGCCTGCAAACAAGGCAGTCATCTACACTTTTTTTTTATTTTTTTATCTAATACTGCAAAATAGGATGAGAACTTGTAAACCAACATCTTTTACTTTACATACTTCAAAATAGGCATGCAGAAATGATGGGAAGCGTATATAATTTTTCAGAATACTGTATATATATTGTGCTGTGAGACCTGCTTGGCATAGACCAAAGAAACCTCCCTTGATTGGCTGTGCTGGAAGCACCTGTGTAGCTGTAAGATTATAGTGTCCTATTTTCCAGGTGACTCAGTTGAAAAAAGAGCTTCGTCGTATACAAAACACACAGTGTATGGATTCCACAATCTGTCAGATGAAGTCCAGTGCCTCCCATCATGATAAAGATGCTGTAGAAGCCCAGAGCAATATCAAGCCTGAATTTGATTATGCCAGTGGCAGTGGTGTTGTTTTGGTAAGTAACTTTCTTTTGTTGACATTACAATACAGTGCTGTACATAATGTTTCTCCCCCAGAAAATGGTGAGCATGTTTCAGTCACCTTATTATCTTTACTTTTTCCTTTTGTAATGCAATTTTTTTTTTTAATTTGTATAATTTATAATAAGAAATATTCTTATGTCATTTACTACAGGGTGAATGTCTAAAATTGCGTGTTTCAATATTTTTCATTGATGGCAGGTAGGAGAAAAGGTGTGTGAGAATGAGTGGAAGGTGGCTAGGAGGGGCAGTGTGCATGAGGAGAGGAGAGGGTAGGCAGCGGGGAATGGTGTAAGATGGAGGGTGACCTACCTATCAATGAATATGGGGGAGTGACCTCTCTCTCTCTCTCTCTCTGGCTCTTCTGGCTGTTTTATATCTGATGCACAATTTAGAAAGTTGTGGATGGAATTGGCTTTAACAACCTCTTCTTTCAATGCATTCCAGTTGCTGACCACACATACAGGGAATGAGAATGTTCTTGCATCTCTTCAGCTCAATTGCATTTCCAGCTTTTGCCGATGTCTTTGTGTCCTACATCTTTTTTTTTTTTTTAAAGTGGGTAAAGGAAGCCTATTTATCTATTCCCCTCAAGATCTTGTATGTAGTTATATCCCCCTCTGTTTTTTCTATCTTCCAAGGTTGTGAGGCTCTCAACCTGTCCTCATTACTGAGGCCTCATTTTGGGTACTAATCTAGTTGCAAACCTCTAAACTTGAGAAGGTTTCTGTTTATGCTTCATAAGGTGTGGGTTCCATGCTGGAGTTGCACACTCAAGTAATGGTCTCACATAGGCATAAGTATGGACCTGAAAACTTCCTTGTTTAAATTCTTAAATGACGTTCCTAAGTTTGCTAACTTCCCATGTGCTGTTGTTATCCTGTTCACATGAGCTGGTATTAATGGAATTATGTCTGCTTCCAGGTCTTTTCTCTGTTTGAATTGCCTTCCCTTTATGGTACTGTTAAATACAGGTCTTCTATCACTCTTTATTTTTATTACTTTGTGCTTACTGTATTTGGATTCAATTCCAGCAGCCATTTATCTGCCCACACCTGAAGTTAAGAACTTGCAGCACCCTACAGTCCTCCTCAGTTCTTAATTCCTCTTTGTATTGTCTGCAAATATCGACATATTAAGCACACTCAATGAGGTTATTTACATAAATTAGAAACAGCAATGACCCCTAAGACAGAGACCTGTGAAGCAATTTTACATTCCTCTCCTGCCTGACATATCTCTGAATATGATACTTTGTTTCCCACCTGTCAAATACAGTACTCCCATACCCAGTCCAGAGCCTTTCCTGTTATCCCACTTATCTCTCCAACTTGTGCACTAGTCTTTGATAAGGAACTGTGTCAAAAGTTTTGTGATAGTCTAGGAAGATGCATTCTACTGATCTTTCTCTTGTCTTATTTTGGTAACCCTGTCATAGAACTGAATCAAGTTTGTTAAGCATGATTTTTTCCCTCTGAAGTTGTTGGTAGAGTTGTGATAGGAGGGGGGTGGAAGGTGACTTGGAGGGAATATGTGAGGAGAGGAGGGTGGCAGCAGGGAGGGTGAGGAAATAGACTAAAAAATCTTATTTACCACGTGTTAATTTACACTAAAGCTTGCATTTGTACCTTCCAGGAAATCCAAGTTCTTAATCTGCAGAATAAAGTTTACCACTTGGAGAAGGAAAAAAAGGCTGCTGTGAATGAATGCAAGACAATGGAGGAACACGTGGACCATTACAAGAATAAGGCTCAAGAATGGAAAAATAATGCAATGATAGAGAGGAAAGTGGGAGAGAAAGTAAAGAAGGAATTAGAATTATTGAATGCTGAGACTGAGCAATGTAAGACTAAATTGGAAGAGAAGCAAAACTTTATTGAGCGTCTGCAGTTTGAGCTGGGGCACCAGAGAGAAACAATTATTAAGATGGAGAAGGAAAAACAGGAGAAATCTCAGAAGCTTAGAGCTGACAGCTCCCAAACTGGGATATCGTCTCAGAGGCATCTCTCTCTTCCTGCCCCGATAAAGGTACAGTGTTATTATTTTGCTTTATTTTCATTATTAGGGTCACAGCTTTTAGATTATATTGAAGTTAAACCTTAATATTATTCTCTGCTGATTAGTGCATGTATTTCTAAATTGTCCTTGACTTCCCTACATCAAGGTTTTCTTTGTCTTCCATGGCACCTAAGGCTATGTCATAGTGGGACTTAGCAACTGTAAAAGGCAGGAATGCCTTGTTCTGAACCCATGTTGTCCAGGGTTATGTAAACACCATGATTCTATGTGATTTGTGATCATCTTAGCGCACTTCCAAAGATTTTTATGATGTGCAATGTTAGAACTATTGATCTTTAATTTTTTGCATCAGCTTTGCTACCTCTTTTGTGAGGTGGCATGATCTCTTCTCTATCGGAGGTAACGCTAGTATCTGTACTCCATCACCAAAAGATGTTTAGGGCCTGTGTGTGTGTGTTTTTTTTTTTTTTTAATTCTTAATTAATATAGAATTCCAGGAGTATGGGCCTGGTGCAGAGTGCATAGTCATGTGATCTATGGCTACTTCAAAGTTGAGTGGGGTTAGGGTAAGATCCGATATATGGTTCGATTGTGGTGTTACATTTATAAAAGAATTCGTTTGGATCATTGATCTGCAATGTGTTTAAGGGTTCAAGAAGAGCAGGCATTTTCCTTTTATGAAATATAGTAAGCAATGTGAATGGTTTAATATTGCAGCACGAAGATGGCATGCTGCAAAAAATGGTTAAACCACTTTGTATTGCGAGATATGCCTCTTCAGAGGTAGTTCTTCCCCTTCCGCAATCCTGCTCCTTATTCTAATCCTCTCCTATACGAATGGCATGATTAATATTTGTTGTTATTTTTTTGTGTGCATATTGCTTATATTCTCAATTCATTTGCAGGAAACGGATGCAAATAAAGAGGAAGATAAAAAAACGGCACGTTCCAGAAGCACGTATCAACTAGGAGCTCACAATGCTCCACTACCAACACAGACTTGCATCGAGCGTCTCCCTGGAGTAAAATCATCCAAAAGTACTCAGAAAAATCCCGCAGAAAAAGTTCATATGTGGCAAAGTTTAAATAAGGAAAACCAAGACTACTCAAAGTTTTTCTCAGGAACCTCAAAGAAACCAGACGAAGATTGTAAAACTCAGTAAAACTTATCTAAGAAAATATGCTATAGCTCTGGTACATATCTGGAATTTTGTTTAGCTTTCACAGAAAAGGAAGGGTAATGGAAAATAATTGTAGTATAACCTCACCATGACTGATCGTTCATGAATGGTTCTTTTTTTATTTTTTTACTTTTTCTTAACATAAGTGATGGAACACATTTTTTACATTTACATTCACAAATTATATAGTGCATTCTTGTATTGAAAAATAAATGTTTAATGTATTTGTGTACATATAAAACTACATTTTTAATAAATTATATATTGATGCATTTTAATGCACAGTGTACAGAAACTGCATTTTAATTTGTAATAAAAATAAAGTTTATAATTTTTTATTTATGAAAAATTGCCATAATGAGAATGTGAGATATAATAATATATATATATATATATATATATATATATATATATATATATATATGCTATGATTTAAACAGCTTTCATCTTTCATTTTATACCCGCGTTTTGGGTGAGGTGTATATATAATAATATATATATATATATATATATATATATATATATATATATATATATATATTATATATATATATATATATATATAATTATGACAGTGTCAGACCACGGAGGAAGAATTGAAACGGGAACTCCTCCTTCTGGACTCCTTCTGAAGATGTATTAATTCTAAGTTATAGTATAACAAATGAAAATTTAGAGGAAGAAATTATATACACGTACTGTACTTAGAAGTGAAGGATCGTACTTGGATAGCAAAGAAATCGTGAACTAAAAACAGAATGAGGATATCTTTAGCACACCAATAAACAACATGGACGTTGAAGATGAAGATAGCTTCTTTATCGCCTGAATTTACCTGAGGGCTACCATTTATCTTAGTCATGACAGCACCAGAAGCCAGTGGGTTGTCAAAGGTCCCCGTATATAATACATATTAACACGAGCATAGCAGGGCAAAAGAAAAATTTAACATTTCCATGCACTCGGCAATTGGGTCGGTCCTGACTCCTGGAATTTCATTATTTTTTTTTTATTTTTTTTATTTTTTTTTTTTTTTTTTAAAGAAAAGTACCAGTAGCACGAGTGCTCAGTGTAGTATGGATCACTTAACTCAGCAGATGCAGCTCTACTACACAAGGAAGGTAGCAAGGCATTGGCTAAAAACTATAGCTCTAGCTGCACTAACATTATACATAATTAAACATGGATCTTGTGCAGGAAAACCCTGCCTTTTGCAGTTACTCAACCACTTTGGCAAAAATTGCAGTTGCATTAGAAGAAAAACGAAATGCAGATGTGTATACACAGACTTTGCAGACACTTGATAACTGTCACATGCAGTGATTGCCCATAAAATGAATTAATAGGAATAACACCTGGTAATGGATATTAAGATTTCTAGCAGAATGAAAAGAGTAGTCAGTCAGTCAAGCAAAATAAAGTCCAAACAGTGAAAAATTTTGTATCAAGGCAGTTCTTGCCCCACTGCTTTTTCTCATTCCTATATAAGATACAAAGTTATAAGATTTTTTTCTTCCCTGCCTTTCTCCAATCTTCCCCATCTCCTCACTTCTCCATTTTGCTTCCCCAAAATCCCACATCTCGTCCCTCTCCTTCGCTCTGAAACCTCATGATCTGAGCTTTCCCACCTCTCCCACCCTCTCCACAACATCACCTCTCTTCCCCAGCATCACATCTCGCCCCATTAACATCCCCACCTTAACCCCCTCTACTCTCTAAATCTCCACCCTCTCACCTCTTCCATTCTTTCTTCAGACGTCTCCACTTCCCATTCTATTTCTCTTCAAACATCCCCCCCTCTTCCCATTTCGCATTCCTTCTCTCGTCTCTTATCTGTTTCTCTCAAAGTGCAATACGGAATTCACATTCATTCATATTGAACGACTATTGCTATAGTTAGCATTAAAGCATTAGCATTAAAGGTTGTATACACAAGAAATATACCCACAAGCGTTGGGGTAACAATAGCTGTTTAGGAATTAATCAAAAAAGAGAGATCACTCTTAGAAAACAGAGTTAATCGGATCTTAATATGTAGGAGGAAATGAAACAGTGCTGATAAAATAGGAGAGAGAGAGAAAGGGATGGGCATTCTTGGTTAGGGTTTGAACATACGGCTAAATAAACAGCGAACACATGTTCACAGGTGTTGTAACATAGCTCCCTGGCCGCGATAGTTGGTAGTCCGGGCTGCTACTACCAGGAGACTGAAGTAGGCTATAATTGTCGGAAATAAGTACAAAAGTAAGCACCTGTTGGATGTTAATTGTAGCATGAATAACAACACCTGTAGTGACTAGCAAGAACATCAGTAGTCATAACACCTGTAGCAAGAACACCAGTAGTCACAACACCTGTAGCAAGAACACCAGTAGAAAGATCAACATCTGTTGTTATAATACACGTAGAAAGAACAACCTCTGTAGTCACAATGCCTGTAGCAAGAGTAACACATGTAGTCACAAGAACAATTATATATGAATTTAAATTTGTGCGCCCCTTGAGGGACTTGAAGTAGAGGGGGGTAGAAATAGCCTAAGCTACTCTATCCCTTTGAGATGTATTTCTTGCTTATCTCAGTAAACATACTTGAACTTGAACTATATGAATTTACCTGAGCACAACCATCTTTCTAGTGTGCTCGACAGTGACAGGAAGCCGGCGGCTTGTCAAAGGTCTCCCACTGTTCCTAGAGACTTTTTCAAAAAAATTAAATTTGGAATGTCTTGGTATTTACAGTTTCGGAGTGTCAGCGGTTCCGTTTATATGGTTTTATAACCATAATCGGAAAACACCAGTGGCCCCAGCAACACGTTAAGCAGCCTGAAACAACACCTGTTATCAACACCTGTGTAGCCAGAGCAACACCTGTAGGGAGTCTAGGGACAGCAACACGTGGTTTAACAGCAGCATCTGTTGCTGGGGCTGACATACAGGTGCCAGCGAGGTGTTGAAATGTTCCTGTTTTATTCAATAAATATAATTTATGTATCTTTATAATATCTGTGCTAAGAGCTTGTCTTACAGTTTACAAGTGATGTATTTGAAGTGTATTTGTTGGACAACTTTTAGGTTTATATAAATAACATGAACAATAACAGCGGCACCTCAAAGAGTCCACCAATCACGTCATTTTCCTCTGTTAGGTTATCACATTGTTCCAAAATTCTTTATTATATATGTCCATTAGAAGTAGCATTATAAAAAAGAAGGTTATTGAACCACTGTTAAGTATATATATATCCTCGTGTCCACACGTAACTAGAGATAAAAAGGGAGTAAACTACGGAAGATAAAATAGAATAAATAAAAGGTAATGTGGTGTCGTGGGAGGAGGCAGGTGCTCAAGACCTCAGTGGAGGAAGGTCAGGATAACACAAGACGCCGAGGGAAGAGGCTGTACACTTCCTGCTCTCCTTCTTATATGTAGTAGACTTTCAAGACACTGTTGGCAACTTTTGATGTTATTCCTCAGTATAGACATTGATTTCTGTGCCAAGAACATTTAGTGTATTGGACTGCAGTACAGGCGGAGGAAGACGGCAAATTCTTGTTATTTCACAAGGTTCAATAAGGACAGTCGTCAGCTAATAAAGGTAAATTTGTACATTTAATAAACATTTTAATCACAGACACCTAAGTGTTATTACAGTATACTGAGGAAGACTTTTGTAATAAATTACTTAATATATGTGAGCGCTAATGTCCTGGGTCGAGTACTGACCCCCTGAGAGTGTGGTGTGAGGATGTCACACACCTGAGAGTGTGGTGTGAGGATGTCACACACCTGAGAGTGTGGTGTGAGGATGTCACACACCTGAGAGTGCGGTGTGAGGATGTCACACACCTGAGAGTGTGGTGTGAGGATGTCACACACCTGAGAGTGTGGTGTGAGGATGGCACACACCTGAGAGTGTGGTGTGAGGATGTCACACCTGAGAGTATGGTATGAGGTTGTCACACACCTGAGAGTGGTGTGAGGATGTCACACACACCTGCCGGTGTGGTGTAGGTGTAGACTACAGGTGTAGTCACCTGTAAACACCTTGTTGCTGCCTACACACTGCTCGCTGATGGCTATCTGTTTCCAGTATATATATATATAGTGTCATTTCTTACAAGTACGTGTCTCCCGTTTGTGCTCCATTACGGTGAATCCCATTACCATATCACCCGTATGTGTCTTGTTATAGTGTCTCCCATTAGTCACCCGTTATGGTGCATTCCATTAAAATATCTGTTGTTTCCCGTTATAGTTTGTTCCCGTTACGGTACGTGTGGACCGTTAGTCTCCAGTTACTAATCTTCCGATAAAGTCACGTGTTTGCAATGATTCCTAGTGTAACGGAAGAGACTTTAAGCTTAGTTCATCTCTTATGTAACTAACGTAATCGTACGGTGCATAGCCATCCTGTGAGCGGTGGAGGAGTGGGTAGAGGCACATAATGGGATCGGGAGCTCAACCCCGATATTCGTGTAGCTAAGCAAGTTACCGCCCTGATGAACTCCCGTCTATAGCTTTAGTCAGCTTAACATTATTAGTGTATTAGCGGTCAATGTCCATACCCGTCATTTACCCCACTGTCTACTACTGGTTACAGTAGCACCTAAAGGGCTCAGGAACTGAACATTTATGAACTTATAAGCAAGTTACGGCATTTATATGGATAAGTTTGCTAAGTAAATTTTGGATAACGTTACAACGACAGTATTCTAATTAGTGCTGTAGTTAATGTTATTTGTCAAGAAGTAAGAGACTTCTTACTCACACTTACAGATAGTGTGAGCTTACACAGTATGTGCACTGTTTACAATAGGCAGAGGTGGGACATTTGGCTAGGATGTTGGGTAATATGTTATCTTGAATTCAACATGTCCTCGGGGAAGGAAACTCCTTGAATTAAATACTTGAATATTTTGGGGGACATTAAGCTAATAAGTATTCCCAGACTTGCATTTTTAGTTACATTCAATTATAAATTATACAAGGGCGTTGGGTATGTGAAAAGGTCTGATGACAGTTTGCAGTTGGTGAGATCTATTTCTGCGGTTGTGCACACTTTCCCAGGGACTGGTAGCCGAGCCTAAGCCTGGCAGAAGTAACGTCTACAAGTCTACTGACTTTATTGGATTTTATTATAGTATGATGATAGATGGGATAGTTGGGGAAAAGATTTCTAGTTGCTTTGGCAAATTTTGTCCTGCCCTTTAAAAATGAATAGTGCAAAACGTGGGGCACTGTTCTACACTTTCCTTCAAAATACAAGTTTCCAAGGAGTGTTGGATGAATGTGCGCATGTAAAGAGGAGGCAATGAGAATAAAGACGGTATTATTAATATAACGAAATATAAAAAAGAACAACGAAGATTTCAGTATTCTTTCCTTTGATGACAAAGTTTGACCAACGACTAGGCTAGTCTATTGTACACTTCCCTCCTTACTTCCAACCACACTGGCGCTCTTGTTTCAAACAAATTAATATTTTACCTTGTAGTCAAAATTGTTAAATGGCGAGTATTGTGGGCAGAGCCGTGGCATTTAGATGAGGCTTGTTGAGCAGGAATTGTTCACTGCAATTAATTATAATTACACTCTTATGAATTTCATCAACATGTATACACATTTCGTTTATTCAAGTAAATGACACAAGATTTGTAAATGGTGAAATTACCAACCGAATATAAATGGATGAAGAGCTGTTAACGGGCGGTGAGGGGGGAGAAAGGTCAGAGAAAGCCTGTAGAGAAAGTCAGAGTGGTTGGTAGTGGTGGTGCTGGTGGATGGTGGAGTTGCTGGTAGCGGTGGTGCCTCTAGTAGTTAGTGGTGATTTTGGTGGTTGGTGGGTGCTGCTGGTGATTGGTGGTGGTTGGTGGTGCTGCTGGTGATTGGTGGTGGTTGGTGGTGCTGCTGTGATTGGTGGTGGTTGGTGGTGCTGCTGGCAATTGGTGGTTAGCTTTGAGAAAAAGGTGGGGCATAAGAAAGTTTTTGAAGCTGTGGGATGATCATCTGTTTATGGCAAAGTATGTTTCAGAAATGGTGTTAATTTTCCTGAGGTGAGCGAATAATATGCGTTATTATTCACTGATCTTGAGAATTAACATAAATTTTCAGCTATTCATACTTTGGTCATATTAACATAAATCAGAGGATCCTCCCACGACTTCAAAGACTTTCTCAAGCCCTAATCTTTTCTCAAACCAAATGGGTAGGTATTATATTTGTATATTACTATTAAAAATATGGTTTTTATATTTTTTCAAAATATTTAACTAGGTGCAACTGACGGTCAGTGCCAAAAAATCGTCGTAGGGGTCAAGATGTGACTCTAGCATGATGTTTCCTCTTGAATATCTGGCAACACCAACTAGCCTATGTTCGTCCCGTACTTTTTTTTTTTAGATATATACAAGAGTTGTTATATTTTTGTACAGCCACCAGTACGCGTAGCGTTTCGGGCAGGTCCCTGGAATACGTATTCCAATCCCCGCCGCGAAGAATCGTTGTTACAACCAACGATTTTACTGTTGTACCCATTTTCACAAGTACCGATTTTACAAGTACCTATTTTACTGTTGAGTTAAACAGAGGCTACAGTTAAGGATTTGCACCCAGTAAATCCTCCCCGGCCAGGATACGTACCCATGACAAAGTGCTCACGGAACGCCAGGCGAGTGTCTTACCACTACACCACGGAGACTGGTCAGACTCTAGATCAATAATGTTGCCAAACTGAGGGAGGCTAGCCCCAATTATTTGGCCTCAAACCGTGGACAGACAAAAAAAGCATTCTGTGTGCACAGTAAGTATGGAGCGTAAAGTAATTGGGTAGTTGACGTGAGTGGGTAGGCAGAGGAGAAAGTCTCGCTATAAAAGAAGAGATAACACGAAGAAAACAATGTGTAAGTTCTCAGGGAACGCTGTGAGAGATTGTGGGGGGGGGGGGAAGAAAGTGGTTAGGCAACAGACGAGACCAACACGGAGAAACTGAAAGATTCTGGGTGAAAGTGGCGGTTTCTGACATTATTGAAGAAAGAATGAAACGGAAGAAAATCCAACATAAAAGAGGGAACAAAAATGCAAATGTTAGCCATGAAAGGCAAGGACAAGTGCATGTATCACTGCGGAAGAAGTATGGGAGCAAATATAATCGGAGGCACTAAATCAAATACCACCGTCATCTTGAAAAGAATTTTATATAAAGCAGTATATCTTAGATAATGTTAGTGCAGAACAAGGGCTTCATTCATACTCTGGAAGAGGAAATTTGAGAATCGGAGCCTTTTGTTTCACAGCTGACTGGGTCAGGGTTTCAAGAGAATTTACTTCAAAGGATTCCTTCCACGCCCTCACAACGTGTTACACCTCTCTATCTCGCCAACATTACTGAATTGTTAGGGGCACTAGTATGGATGTAAACCATTGAGTGTTGGTCTTGTCATAACACGATGATGGTGCGTGGGTCACTCCATAACACAGTGTTAGACGAGACAAAAACAGTCTGGCGCAAGCCTAGTATTGGGGTCAGCTGCCCTCCCTGGTGTCCACCATATATTCTCTGGCTGTGCTCACGACATTTTAATACGGTTGAAAACGTAACAAATTCATAGATACTGATTAGTTGGGGTCGTCTCTCCAACAATGGTCGAGGTTAGTGACAATCAGCGACTGTCGCCATCAGAGAAGTGGAGACACATCCTTTCCCTCTGTCATGGACGCACTTTATTTACATCACAATGACTTCAAGCTTTCGCCCCTTTTTAGAAAGTGCCAAAGTGAGCGGTGTTGACTTTGGTGTTACTGAGTGTTACGGAGCTCCCGCATGTCGTTTTCCAAATCGGGAAATGCTCAATAAAGAAAAAATAACATAACCCTAGGAGCTTGAGGCAATTTTGATTTACTTCCATTGGGTTCGATATGACTAGGCGTCCCTAAACGTTGACATTTATCTTACACCCTGATCTTGGAAGGTCACGTTCGTGGCTTACAAAACTGTGAATTATGCTTTTGACTTCTCATTTGCCCATTCAGTAGCAAAGCTGAGGAACTGTCTTACTTAATTCCCAAACTTGTCAAGAGTTCAGATTGAAACCAGCTAGTTCAGTTTTCTACTCGTTTTATAACCTTGCCTATTTTATATCCCTAGAACACTATCCACCACTTGTTTTACAATCATGTCACCAATACTATAGAGTAGAGAGGGGCGAACTTGAGGGAACAGTACCCGGTCATTTCACCTGCTGGCCGGTGTTCTCGTTTGCGATGCGAGAAATATTGCTTGTTAACCATTACTCCACAGACCATTGTTTTACCCTGTGTTTAATATATACTGTACTATTAAACCACCTATCTGTCAGGCCGCCTGACAGCTGGGTGGACAGCGCTTCGGATTCGTAGTCCTGAGGTTCCAGGTTCGATCCCCGGTGGAGGCGGAGACAAATGGGCAAAATGTTTCTTTCACCCTGATGCCTCTGTTACCTAGCAGTAAATAGGTACCTGGGAGTTAGACAGCTGCTACGGGCTGCTTCCTGGGGATGTGTAACAAAAAGGAGGCCTAGTCGAGGACCGGGCCGCGGGGACGCTAAGCCCCGAAATCATTTCGAGATAACCTCAAGATATATACTCTGTCCAAGAGGGGATCTAGACCAGAGTATACGACATTACATATATCAACATGCTTGAGCAACGTGCATTATTAAATTACGCAATATTAAGCATGAGAGAGGCAGGAAGCAAGTCCCATGTAAAAGTTTTTTTTTTCTTGCCTTGTAACTGTTATCATTTTTTATAAATTTTGCAAGTATTTACCTACTTAAATTTTCTTAGATTAAGGACCTGCCCGAAACGCTGCGCGTACTAGTGGCTTTACAAGACTGTAATTACCATTTTATGTATCCTCACAATTCCAATGTACCTTCTTGTATGTACATAAATAAATAAATAAATAAATAAATAAATAAATAAAAGTTTAGAGAGTGAAACTTATAAAAGCGTGTTGTTCCTGTACAAGTATATGACCAGGGTGGTCTTGGATAGTGAAACATGATAATGTTGTAAACAGGTAAAGTGAATACACTGAATATGAAGGCAGTTGAGCCTGTATTGCTGCGAAACGTGTAAGTTATTATGGCCATGTAAGCTCCTGGCTAGTTTTAAGAACAAATGTGTAAATTAGTGATTTAATAAATAGCCAGAAGGGTACATTATATATAATGCAACTAGGTGAGAAATTGGTGGTGGTTAAATGAGTCGGAGTAGACTGTTCCGGTATGATCATTTGAGCTACTCTGAGGCACCATGGGAATGCGGATTCAATTGGTAACTGAACTTGATGACAGGCGGTCATTTCCGGTGACTTAGGAAATTGCCTCAGATAAGTCCTTGTATATTAATTTTAGTATTGGCCACCGATCTACTTTAATATATATTCTTACTGTAAGCAACTGTAAGCTTATTCCACTATTGTTGTGTTTTTGGGAGTGAGTGTGGATTGAATTTTCTTATGTTTGTGTGGGTTACGGGATATTCCAACTGTACCTCCTTCAGAGGTTCTTGGGGCTGCCTAGTGTGTTTAGTTTGTGAGCCTTCATACCTGTCCCAGGGGGATTCTGAGCATCAAGTAAATGTCAACAGGCAGTGTAAGGGGTTTAGTCAGGGGGAAAGGGTTCTGTGATTAGTACACCATAAAGTATACATACTAGTTATTACTTGTGCCCAGTGTGGAGTGGTCTATCATACCCAAAAGCAGGTAAATTTGTGGGAGTACTTTCCCTGGGGACCGGGCCTTGACTCGCCTCACCTGAAGGGCGTGCTAGATTGTATGTTTGAAAGTAGTAGAGCAGCCCTGGAGCACAGTATGGTGGTAGGTTTACATTGGGTATACCACAAGTATCACAGTCTCGTGACAGTATTGTTAACCTTAATAGAGGTCTGAGAACTGAGGATCAGAGAGGAGGTTTAAGATGGCATCACACTTCATACACGACAGTATTTTCCAAGAACAAATGCATTTTGTTTTCATTTTGTCCATAGCACTTGTATTGTTTATATTTCAAGAGTATGGGCCGAGCCTGAAACTTTTAAATTTCTAACAAAAGTTCAATACATGCATTTATCACCGAACATTTACTGTGTAGGTTAAGGTAAGACATGTTTCAGTTTAATGATTCAGAATTCAATAGAATTTCTCTTGGTATTTTCTCAACCCGGAGAAAGTTAATTCATTTTTTTGTATTGGGAATGTAAGTGAACTTTCTTCTCCGCTCCGCTGACTGGAACAGATCACAGATATTCGTGACGGTAGGAGTGGTGGGACGAGCGCTCGGTAAGTTTATTATAATTGTACTTGTTCCTGTGTCTGTGTACGCTTATGAACTTAGACGTTTCAGACATATAGCTCGTTCACTGTTAACACCATATCGTTGTTAGGCTCGGTTTAGTTACGTTAGCTTGGATTAGGTTACGTTCGGTTGGGTAGGTTATAAAAGTCCGATGGATCACCGTCGAATACACAGAGTAACCTGTATCCTTAAAAGGCGAGTTTCAGCTTTGCCTTTTTCGTTGTCGGTCGCCTTTTGAAATAGTTGATTCTTTACGCCCATGTATTCTCATCCAGCCCGTGTTCATGTGAAACATTTCGTTGTTGTCCACTTTGTTAATAAGTCTGACATTGATAAACAAGTATAAACAAACATTGATAACTCAGTCGATTAAGGCAGTGTCTGGGATGCTCTCGGACTTAGGTTCGAATCCTCGTACGGCCCTTGTGGAGTTGTTCATTGATGCATCACGCTATTGTGATTCCTGTGTGTAATGACACTGATATATGGCGCAATAATCTAACCCTTTACCTTCCCCTTGTCTAGCGTGGAGGGTAGGTGTGCGAGTAGTGTATATCTATATCTACTAGTTGTATCTGCTGGTTGGAGCTGTTTTTTACTTTTTTTTTAATTTGGTCCTCGCCTTCTTAACCGGTTGTCTAATATACTGCAACTCCCGGCCTATTTTATTTTTTTATATCTCATCTGCTATATTTTTCTCACATCCCCAGGATTCAGCCCGAGCAGCTGTCTAACTCCCAGGTTCCTATTTTACTACTAGGTAAACAGGGGCATCTGAGTGAAAGAAACTGTCTATTTGTTTATGCCTCGTCTAGGAATCGAACCCGGGCTCTTACGTCTACGATCACCTGAGCGCTGTCCACTCAGCCTTGAGGCCCCTTCTGTGTGTGTGTGTGTGTGTGTGTGTGTGTGTGTGTGTGTGTGTGTGTGTGTGTGTGTGTGTGTGTGTGTGTGTGTGTGTGTGTACTATTTGTGCCAGCAGAATCGACCTATTAGCTCTTGGACCTTCCAAAAACAATCTAACTAATTTATATTTTTTCTCTATTATGTCTACTACATATATTTCTAACACACACTCTCACACACTGCTTCCCCAGGAAGCAGCCCGTAACAGCGAAAAAAATGGAAGTGTGTTTGTGTTCTTGTGAGTTCATACGTCATATGGAAGCTCCAACTGACTTGTCCTGACGCCCGCCTTTCCTGTCGTCAAGTTCGTGACGCTTGACTCATACTAAACAAGTTCAAGATTAAATGTCACAATATGTATTCAATGCTGATACAATGAGTAGTTTGGGTAAGCTTCTCCTGAGATCATCGACTCGACAGCTGATGTAGCCTCCTACGGCTGGATTCATTAAGCACAAAATTAGTGACCATGTACGAGTTAGTTAGTTTAGTTCATTTATTATGCACCCCATACCCATCTTGTGGACGGTAGTGGAAAGGGTTACAGAGGCACATAATGGGCTCAGGGACTGAACCCCACAATTCATTTAGCTAAGCAAGTTACAATCTTGATGAGCTAGTTACAAAATTCAATATAAGTCGTCACATCAACAATGGGTTCGAGATCGACCTCAAGTACAGGTTCTAAATTAAGCAACTGACATATGTGGAGAGCTAGTGTCAAAATTTATATGTTTGTCCTGCACACCGCCTCCCATCCAGTGGGCAGCGGTGGATAGGTTACAATCACTCACGAAACCTATGGATCTTTACTCGATCATGGCAGCTTCGTTTCCATTTATTAAAGAGCTTACGTGTTCCGAAGGACATGAGATTGTTTTATAGCAACAATAACATTGTAGGTGTGAAGTTTTGAAACTCATAAACTGTTTAATAAGCCTGTATCTTAATATATATATCGAGGAAAAATCTGTAGTTTTCTTAAATAGGCACATCAATGCTTGTCGGATCCTGGCCTGGCTAATGGTGCATTTTACTTGAATGCGTATTGCTAAAATGTTTATAGATCTGTGCTCTCTCGTGGTATCAATTTTACGTGAATTGAATTTGACGAAATTGCGTTTGAGTATTTTTGCTAACTTGTTACAGCTTTATAATAGCTGGAGTCTGTCCTCAGACCAAATCCATTACCACGAGAAACCACAACCCCTTTTCAAACCACCTGGATAAATATGGTGGTCTGGTAATGTATGATGGTCTGAAAGCATAGAATGTTTGCAATAAATCTACAAGTAAACTGGGAAGTGAACTTTTGTCCTAAACAGAGATTATTCTCAAGTTATAATCTTATTGTATTATAAATCGTTAGATGAAAATACAAAGTGTATGCTGAAACCTTGCTATCCATGGTTAGGTTAGGTTAAATAGCTGAATTTAACTGAAGATGTCTTTAGTGACGTGTGAATTGTGACACTCTTGTGACAGTTGAATTAGTTTATTATAGACTCGGTACCTAAACTGTAGCGGTGCAGAAAGTTTACAGTCGCATGATATATTCAGGAACTGGACCCCAATGTTCTTATAGCGAAGTAATTTACGTTTGGTAAACTGGTTACAAGTATTTTTAATTGTAACATTCATTTTCATCCTTAAGGACTTTTCCTGGTGTATTTAAAGTACATCGCTGTCATATATCACGGATTGGTACTATTGAGTGTCAAAATACAATTTTTAATTAAAGTATTTAGAAAATCTGAGTGTTGAAGGAGTGTTCAGAGAAAGGGGAACAAACAAAAGATAAAAAAATTAGTATCATTTTGCCTTTGTGACTGAAGGAGACTTTGCCAGAGCGGCGCCACTCGATACGCTTACATCATGTAGGTAACAATGCTTAGTAGTAGCCTAGTAGTGGGTGGGTGGGGAGCTGGACTGCTGCCAGGAGCCGCACACACAAACCGGCTCTCATAATGAGTGTTGGAAATGGAAACTTATACAGCGAGTCATTGAATGTCTGCAGGAGACCGGAGGAGAAGCATGATATTATTTTACAGGGGGATTGCGAAGTACAGAGGACTGTCTGTGGAAGCACAGGTGGTAGACCATGAAATACACAGCACAGAACCATGAGCGATTAACATAGTAACTCTTGTATTTTTCACTGTTAATATAACAATGCTCTGCAACAACAAAATTACCTCAAATCTTGAAGCGTAGTGTCACTGCACTTGAGCAAGGACATATGAGCATACAAGCAAAACAATATAATGTGTAATAGTTTATATGAGGCAATGCTGATAATGTAGGGTGCACTAATTACAACCCATATATCAGTTGAAGTTGGTCAGGGCAAATGGGGGGGGGGGTTGACAAGCCGCCGGCTTCCTGTTTTCATCGAGGTCATTAGTGTTAACGGTCCTCGGGTAAATTTATGAATGCTACATACGGTCCGGTCGGCCGAGCAGACAGCATCCTGGGCTTGTGATCCTGTGGTCCCGGGTTCAACCCCGGGCGCCGGCGAGAAACAATGGGCAGAGTTTCTTTCACCCTATGCCTCTGTTACCTAGCAGTAAAATAGGTACCTGGGTGTTAGTCAGCTGTCACGGGCTGCTTCCTGGGGGTGGAGGCCTGGTCGAGGACCGGGTCGTGGGGACACTAAAGCCCCGAAATCATCTCAAGATAACCTCAAGATACGTCCTTGAGTCGCAAACACTCGTATATCTATAAAACAAGTGTTTATTAATTGATATTTGTTGTGTGATTAAGGAAAGTTTTAGAAAAAACTAATAATTTTGTTTTAGAGTGTTTAATTGGTGGTTTAAAAATTGATAACCCAATTAAAGATTGTTGTAGTAATTGCCGAGTTCTTTGTAGTATTGTCAGTAAGACAAGGAACGAGCCTAGCTGTTGAGACAAGGGAGACAGGGCCAGAGGCAGGAGTCTAGCTGGATGATAAAAGTGAAACTGAGCAAGACAAGACTCTTCGCTCTCACTCTTGTCTGACCACACGCAAACCCCACTTCTGGCTGCCTTTCTTGCCTGTATCCATTTCTTATTAGGTATCTCCTTAAGTAACATACAGTCTCGTTAAATTCACCTGACTATGTCCCTAATGTTATTAATGATTAAACTCTGGAAACATTTCGGGTAAAGTCATTAGCCCATCCCTGTGAAATATCACCCTGTAGTCGAGTATCATAAGTCTGGACGGATAGTGGTCAAACACCATTTTGCTGCCAGGCGTCCTCCTGCCTGATCCAAAAGTCTATAGTGTTGGTGAACAATTTACTTGTTATGCATTGACAGGTACCTTGCAAGAGAAGTTGTCTTACCTATATATTGAGACCGTTATGGCTGATAGTCTCCAAATGGACATATAAAGACAATAGATCACATTCGTACCTTTCAGGCATTTTGCTTGGTGTCGGGAGAGTTCTTCATGTGCAAGTTGGTGGTCTAGTTGCTCTTGCAGTAAATCGTGACCTGTATCTCCTGTTAGCCTCTTTAGGGGCCACATTTCTGTCATTGATGTCTTTCAGGACTCTTTCCTTCCTCCATCTTATGGTACGTTTAAAAGTTCCTGTGAGGAGACATTCAACCAGACCCAGGCAGGCAGACAGGCAGGCATGATGGCAGACGACCCGTCGATCTGGTTTCCTGGGCAGTGAGAGTGGATTCGCGCGGTGTGAAAGGGGGTGGGGGAGGGATGTGAGGAAAGGGGGGGTCGGTTAATGGGGTTCCCTTATAAGACGCCACCGTCCCCTTCCCCAACCCCCCTCACTCACAAACACACGCCCACGTCTGTCTGGGAAGGTACGTAGTTTCTACACGCACTGTGTCGACTGAGTGTTCTATCAGGGAGATGTCTCGACCATGTACTTCTTACGGTAAATTCCTTAGTCGTAGTTTATTAGATTTCCCGTGTTCTCCGCCAGGTAGAAATGAGCTATGACACATGTTCTTCAACAGGTAGAGATGAACCATGACCCATTTTCTCTACCAGGTAGAGATGAATTTTGACCCCTTGTTCTTCTTCACCAGGTGGAGATGAACCTTGACCCAGGAATCGTGTGCTACCAACACTGCAATGGTCGGCTCTTTGGGTTCTCCCTCCCCCCGACCTGCTTCCTGTGTCAGGCGGACCTCAGTGTTGAACCTCTTAGCACCCCGCCCTTCAGGTGAGTCTTGCACCTTCAGGTAAATTATGTCGTCTCCCAATAATTATGTCGTCAGAGCTACTTCATAATTACTTCAACTTACTATGGGTTTAATTGCTGTGTTGTTTCCAAATTGATGCTCTGATGCTCTCCAGACTCTGATGTGTTAATTTCTGGCTTATTTCCGTCTCTTTTGGCATCCGTGGCGAGTCCTCAGTTGTGTGTCCATCCCTTTCCGGTCCTTTGTTTCTCTTCCCTGCACCGGCTGTCACACCAAGGGTTTACTTCGGTGTTCTCGCTCACTTCTTTCTTGAAATGAAAGATTTGTCCCGTGTCATCTGCACATCTCATTTGTCGTCGTCACAATTTTTTGTCTTAAATTTTACTCCCTGTTGTGATGGTTCATCCTTCTGCAGTCTCTACGTCTGTGTTCTCTCGCCTTCAACATATTTCTTGACTCGACCTCCTCCTCCTCCAACTGCACTGTGCACTCAAACATAACGCCGTGGCCGCTGGGTACTATGGGCATCTCATGCACTCTTCCCGACATCAGCCGTATTATGGATAAACAGTTGGTCAAGTGTTGGTGGTGGATTCTTTACCTCTCATCTTGTCGGCTCCATCATAAACTTGTCAAGAACTGCTTGTCTGCTGTGTTCACCAGTTATGCTACCCATGCTCCACCTTTGTTCTTATGTTCTTAAGCCTTTGAACCCCCTTCGTTATCCAGTCTATTTCTTCCTGATAAAAAAATCCGCGATGATCAGTACCTTAGCTATCGCTTCGGTTATCCTTGAAGCCATCTCTAATACCTTCGGACAGGCCTAGTTGCATTTTGTCATACTGCTCCCCAAACCTTCTGGTGGCTGGTGGTGGGATGCAAATAGCCGCCATCACCACCTGTGTGTCCGCCGCTGGTGCCGCTCCTAACATCTTGTCCTGCTGGTGGTGTCCTCTGGTAAGTGTATCACCTCACAACTCCAGTGTAGGTGTAGCAGGCCGGCTATACCACCTACACCCATGTAGGTGGTCATATTAAGACAAGCAGTTGGATGAAGTTTAGGCAATAATATGCAGTATAAGGAAACTGTGTAATGTGTGGACTACACCAACTATAATAAGATTGTAAGAAATATTTATAACTATGCATTAAATAATAATAATGAAAGTCAGTTAATATAGGGATATATTAGATGCGTAAAGTTATCATCCTGAACGACACATGTCAGTCATCTAGAATCATAATATATATCAAAGTCGCCATCAAGAGCCATACTATGTGTCGAAATCATCATCCAGCAGCATACTGTGTTGCAATCATCATTCAGCACCATACTATTTCTCAAAGTCATCGTCTAGGATTGTACAAAGTCAACAATACTATTTTCCTGAGAAGTGTAGATGAAGTATAGTGTTTGTGTGGTCCACAGAGTTCCTTACCCCTTCGTGCGAGCCAACCAGGCGCCCTGCACCATTGTCATCCAGCCCTCCAGGGGAGACTTCCTCCAGTAAGTACGCCTTCACCACTCTCTTCTCTCTTCTGGCAGATTTAACTGTGTTAGCTTCTGGCTGAAAAGAGCACAAAGTGCTCATAACTCTGTCCTCGTGTATGTATCAACTAAAGGGGGTGGGTTTCCGGCTGCGACAATGGGGGCCTCTCTTCCCCCCATCCTTTCCAGCTCTTCTCTCTCAATCTTCCCCCTCTCATCTTTCTCTCTTCTCCCACCTCTCCTCTGCCGCTTCCCCTTCCCTCTCTCCTTCCTCTCCAACTTTTTCCCCGCTCTCCACATCTTCCCCCCTCACTCCTCTCCCCGTCTCTCCCAGTGTCTCCTCCATCTGTGTCTCCCTCTCTCTCAAAAACAAAATATAATACAAAATACGCCTCGCCTCGCTTCCTAGACCATTCATCAGATGATTTTCAACATCCTCACAACTTGATTAACCAGTACAAATATTAGCCTAAGTGTTGCATGTAATAATTTAATCTGCTGTTCATAGAAAATGCCTCGTAACTTTGCATGTATTTTGTCAGTGTGGCCTCTAGTTGATACACATCACCTGCAGTGACTACCGGAGCTCCAACGACCTGCACATTGGGGTGACAGACAGCGAGGGGCGAGTATTCGAGTACGACAGCGAGGGCCTCCACTCAGACTACACATCTGCCTGGAACCAGGCTCTCTCCGTACCCATTATTACGGACTCTGCCAACCGCCTGGACCCAGTCTGGCAGGAGTACTGGGACTTTACTCTTCACACCCTTGCCCAGAACCCTTCTTGGTCCATGGAGAGGTGGGTGGCTGGGGTTTGTTAAGACGGTTGTGGCTGTAGTATCAATTTTCTTGGATTTGGGTAATTTTCATCATTGATTATACTTTTGCAGATGAGTTAATTAACACAAAAGCGCTCAAGTAATTTCTTGTTTCATTTTTCTTTTGTGGTTATATATAAAAATATATAAATGACAATATATTTGAAACTTCCACTTGCAGGTATTCAGAGAGCTCCTTCAACTGTTATTCATTCGTATTGGAGTTCCTTCAGACGTTGGGGCCACCGGGTGTAAATGTGAAGACGTTGACGAAGACATCCCTGTGTGCCCAGCTCATTGTCCCTCACACGTCTGCTGCCGCCAGATATATCTCTCTCTACAGACGACTCCTTGACGAGAAGACCGTCGCCGTTACCAAATCATCTTGAGGCCTTTTGCTGAAGCCTGAGGTGAACTATATCATTTTTTATGGAAGATCTGCAAATATATTGAGTCATCGTGTATGTCAGCGTCTTCTGAGTATGGTGATTGAGTTAATGTTATATTTATCAACACGCAGACGATGAGTCACAATAACGGGGCTGAAAATATGAACCACACATCAGGAAAATGAAACGACGACATTTGGTCCGTCCTGGACCATAATCATTGGTCCAGGACGGACCGAAACGTCGTCCTTTCTCCATTTTCTGATGATGGTTTGGTCATCATTTGTCAACACGTTCCCCGAAGCACTGTGAAGGATATATGATGATAATGCCCGAGATCGTCCGGAGAGCCTAAACAAAATGTTACAATCCTTGCCGCAGCCATCGCTCCCTATGCACCTCTGCTCCTCCCGAAGTATAATATTTTTCAAGAGCTTGGAATAGTTAAGCCATGTTGGCTCCAAACACACAACCCATAAAATAGAAAAAGGCAGCTCCCATATTCATTTGTATTTCGAAACAAGTTTCCAAAAAGCAGTATAATAATAATAATAATAATAATAATAATAATAATAATAATAATAATAATAATAATAATAATAATAATAATTAGGCAAGAGTACATAGAACGATACATGAACATTGGAGGATAAAAGTATATAAATGCTCTTTTTTTCTTTATATATATGATTTCTCTACATTTCTTTAGTTACAACAGTTTCCAATATGTTTTTGTTATCCTGCATTATGTAATAAATTTGTTTTAGTTCAAATAATGTTTACTGAGATAAAATAAGAGAATAAAGTATTTCAATATGTTTATTTCATATACAGTACTTGAAATGATGAGAAATAAGATAGCAGTGGTAACGTTACATGTCATACACTGGAAAATACAGTGTATGACATGTAAGATTAAGAGTAGTGTATAGCTGTATGATCGTGTGCAACAAGTTGATAACGAGAGTTGTTACGACACCTAATCCAACCCACCCTACCCTAACCTACCCTACCCTAATAAGATTCAGTTTGCCAACAAAAATTACAGCTTTCATTTCCAAAATGACAGAAGAATTAATTTATGATACAAGTGCACATATATGTGATTCAAGAACAGAGGAAAATACACAGGTAAGACAAGTACAGTACGATGCATAATGTAACCCATCCTCCAGTTTAAATAGTTTTTTCTAACTATGTGGGCCATCGTACACATATCGACGTAATGAACAATTAGATAGTAGAATTTAGTAACTATCCACTTTATAGAGTTCGGAAAAAATATGCCAAAACCAATTTTAAATGAGAAAATCTACTGGGGCTGTGAGGCGACGCGAACCTTGGAAGTCTACTGGAGACCCCTCCTGAAGTTAGTCCAAGGTTTACGTAAGAACCCCCAAGCACTCGGGTGAAGGGTAAAGTAGTTAAATACAGTATGCCCCAACATTCAGATACACAGAAAATCACAATAACGAGATACAGTATACATCAATGAGAAAATCGCCTCAGCAGTTGGTAAGATAGCCTCTTATCCACTAATATGCAACATCTCCCGATTTGAAAAATGTCTGATATTGCTGACAGAAGTGATCCTGTATGAATTATTTAGAATGGATACAGGTGGTCTATTGTAACAGCTTCTCCCCCTCATCCACTTACCCAGGCTTTGAGCTCTGGAGAGGCTACTCTAGACCGACAACCAGAGCGCAACTCCATAGTCTCCTGAGACTGATGGATGCCTACTGCTATCCACTGCAACAATAGACCACCCATATCCATTCTAGATAAATCATACAGGATCACTTCTCTGTCAGCAATATCAGACATTTTTCAAATCGTGAGATGTTGTGTATTAGTGTCTTCTGTCTCCATGGACAGTGTAAAAAGGTTGTGATACAATTGTGTACACTGTGAAACCACTGATATCATGGAACACTCCCATCAAATACACAAGGATATCACATTAACGTGATATTTTCTATAGTTTTTAGGTATAACCAAATACAATAAATACTATCCAGGACCAAAAATTGAGTTGTGTTAGGTATGGCAGATGAGCACGCTTGCCTTACGACTGTGTTGGCCGCGCGCTGATGGAGATCCAACATTGTTTGGAGCCTTCCATTAAATCTAAGTGACTGTAGTGTTGAGACATTTGTGCTGGCGTGTGCGTCGAAGCGTTGTATATTGTGAAGGTGTACCCATTGTTTGAGTACGGGTCATCCGACATAACTTCACACTCGATAGCCGTAACTTCTGAGCCATGTTTCGGAATGAGCTCTGCTACAGCTGTAACAAAGATTTGCACTTTTTCACTTTGTAAAATGAAACGAAGTGTCCCTGGCCAACAACAAGCCGAGACAATTATATCTACGATACTTTCCATCTCTGTGTTTTGGTAGCATTTTTCAGAAAGTTTAATTAAAGTTACACTGTTATCAAGACCATTAAACTTTTCCAAGAAAGCAGCAATGTTTACAATGTTCTGACTTTCCTCACATGTAATGTGTATAGTAACATTTTTAACATTTTGACAATTCATCAAGAAGAACGCTGTTGCCTGAGCTTTCTCTACTGTACTAAAGCTTATTTCTAAAAAACTTTGTAAGTTAAATTTAGGTAAAGTTGATTCTTTTTCCAGAATGGCCATGAGCCCACAGATATCACTTTCATAGTTTATTTCGAGGTTAGTGAGGCAGCCTCGCTCCGATACAAGTGTCATGAGTCTGAGCAGCTCCCCAGAAACCGTTTTAAGACATAAATAGAGTTGGTTTGCAATCTGCAGGGAAGTATGTTCAAGAGTACACAGCAACAGTCCGGCCAGGTCAGAACTGATAGTGTAAACTATTTCATTTACCAACAGAGGCAGAGTGCTACTGATGACATGTTGACTGTATTCACATTCTTGAATGAGATTTCCAATGTTCTCCCACCTGACTTCCGGGGCGTCCAGCAGAAATGCAATGTCGGTAGCAATTTGTGGGGTCATTTTGTCATGATTACAGAGAAAACTTGCCGTGAAGATGATGGTCTCAATGTGTTTGAGGTAAGCTCTGGTCTCTGTCGCCTCTCCTCTGAATCCACGAATTTGAAGGACTTGGGAACCTTTGATAATTTTATGGTATAAATATCGTGATGCGAGGAACTGTTGCATTAGGTTGTGCAGGAACTCCCACACTATCACAGAGGATCCTTCACTGCGATGACATCGTCGCAACATGGCAGAGAACATAGTCATTTCCTCAAGTTGAAGATTGTTGCACCTGTCCATGAGTTTTTTGGTCCTTTTGTCTGTCAAACCCGTGACGTTATCGACTAGGGACAGCCACGCTTCGGTTCCTAGTGCAATCATCCAAATGTGGCACTTTTGTCTCAGAATTTGAGTGTTTCGCATTTCATTCTGTTTCTGTCTTAATCTTTGCGTAAGGCCATCTAACATATTAAGGAACAAGCACGTATACAACTTTGACTTTGTGATAACTTTTTTCACTGTTTTAGCGTTTTCCTCCCACAGTTGCACTACGGAAGCTAAGTGTAGTGGCAAGCGCGTTAAGTCATTGGCGAAAAGTTCACATTGACGCAGATACTGTAGAAGGCTCTTTACATTAATCTGGCGACTACTCGACATTATCCGAAACATCTTTCGTATATACTCCTGGCGATTAACAACACTGAATCCTATTAATTCAGCGTTCTTCCAAATGCAGAGTTTGAAGCCGTGGTGAGCAGAAATATCATATGAAATTTCAGAGGAGAATTCCGGCCGAGTGGTAATCAAGACACGAGCTGAGGGAAGTTTGGCTATAGCTTGGCGGAGAATTGCCTTAGCTCCTGGACCCGCCTCGTCCCAGCCGTCCACTACCAGCATAATTCGCACATCGCGCAACAACGGCAACACGTCTTCCCTTGAGATGTCTTGCAGTGTGTTTTGTAAAAGGTCCTCTGTGACGTAATCTACTAAGGTGCTAGAGTGAACGTCAACACACCGGACTAGAAAGAGCAAGTCGGTGGTGGCAAGTATTGGTAGGGAACATGGGTGGTGAGCCCAGCAGTACACGAGGTAGCGACACAGACAAGTCTTGCCAGCACCAGCCACGCCCTGTACTACAGTTAGTCGGGCTCTCAGGCTGTGTTGTGGCGGCACCAGGTCGTCTACACTCAGGAACTCCCGAGAGCTGGCACAGTTTACTATCTCAGGAAAAGTGAATATATCCTCTATGCGAATTTCACTTTTTGGAATGTAATTAAACGAAACTGTTGGTAAAACAATAAAATATTCATATTGGACACATAGTTCTTTTTTACCATTGAAGATGATCCATCTGACAAGTTCCTGTCGTGTCTTTCGCGACTCTTCAAAATTCTTCTGCATGACACTGCTTGTACACAGCTCCGCCTTGAGAACCCCTCGTATCTCACGTTCCATTTCTTGCTTCACTACACCCAAGTCTTGATTGGTTTTTATTTCAACTAACTGTAACATTTCTCTCAACGTGGCCTCCAAACTTTGTATCTTGTGCTTGAGCATTTCATCGCATATGTTTGTGACATCGTGCATCACGAAGTTTCGATCATTTTTAATCTTCAGCAGACAATACTCCAGAGAGTAAGCTGGCGTCTTCCAGACGGGGCTCATCGCGTCTTCCAGACCACACACGTGTTGGAAGAGTTTATACAGGAAGGTGATGTCTTGTTGTTCTGGTTTCCAGGACCTGGACAGTATCTTCCGGTCATCAGCAGTGAAAATCTTTTTAATTAGTGAGCTCGAGTAACCAAGAGAATATTGGCAAAAGTGGAGAACATCGTCATCACCCACTTGCGTGAGGGCGCGGTATGCGTGAGCTAGCGTCTTCACAACGGGCCCCTGGCGACGCATTGTAGTGAAGAACCGAAGGACGTTTACATCTTCGCCTGTGATGCGAGGCTTCGGGGGCAAAACAGGCGGCGGTCTTAAGAAGTGGCGCGGTGCAAGTCGAGGATTGTCACTAGATAGGCCACCATGGCCACAATTGTCTCTGGTGCTACTGTTCTCAGCCATTATACTATAAGACTCCAGCTGGGGCCTCTCTTCACCTCCGCAACCACTCAACAACTACTGTACTGCACATGCGCATTAACATATCCTCTCTTTGCATGTCTACGTAAAATAAATTATGCTGTTTGTTTTGCGAAAAAAACTAATTTATTGTATTTAAAAAAATGTATCGTAGTAATACAATTTGTAATGGTGAAAACTTTATGTTAACCGGTTTAAATTTTATCTAAGGGGAAAAGCCAGAAAATTCTGTGTAAATGCTATATGGTAAGTTTTAAACGTTTTAGTGTTGATGTAGAGTGCATATCCGGTTGATAAAACTAAAACTGAGAATGGGTGGTGGTGGAAAAGGTTAAATAGTACATGGCGGAGGAACTGAACCCTTAAATTCATTCAGCTAAGCATGTTACAGCCTTGATGAGCTAGTTGCATAGTTTAACATATGCAACAGTTAACAGTATTCACAGTTTATAAAACTATAACATCATGATGACCCGTAGAGGACCTAATTCAACGAGTGAGAGTTTCCATGATTATTATGGTCCACATTCCAAATCCTGCAGGAGAGTGATAGAAATGTTTCGGTAAATTTAATAATGTGTAACTTCCAGAGGGTAAGTAACACTGAGGAACTACAATTGGTGAAAGTGCTACTTTGGGTAAATTAACAATGTAATACAGTAACATTGTATGAGGTTAATATGAAATACACTAATTTTGGGAATACAACACAATTAGAATTTGGTGATTACCGCACGATTCACCGAGGGTGATCGTTCTGTCTTGTGATGTTGGCTGTCCCTTCCAGTCGTCCACTGAGTGCAATGGCACTTAGTAGCCCAGCGATCACAGGGTGATGATAACACATACACTCAAACATCAGCTACAACCAAGGACCACATTTGGGCTAACATAGCGGCCCTTCTTGCTTCTGCTATGATCACTGACAACAACCTACCACTATCCTATCTTCCTCATAGCAAACATAATACTTTATGTCCATGTTTATCCTTTAACAAGCCGCCGGCTTCCTGTCCTCATCGAGGCCACCAGCATTAGTGGCCTTCAGGTAAATTTAGGTAAATGTCCATGTTTGCCATTTTTTTTATTAGGGCGGGCATTTGTTCATACCTATCGGTGCAACGATTTCAGCTACCATGTCGCGAATTTTCGTCCGGGTAAAGGTGTGGGCTCCTCGGAGTCGCAGCTTTATCTACTAAATCTTGGTACCTGTTGAGGTGTGCCATGAGCGAGGCCAAAGTCAGAGCAATTCAGCTGGTACTCCGAGACGGCACCGCTCCTGTGCCAGGTAAGTTACGGGCTCACCATAGCCCGTGCTACTTGCCCCGCTCCTGTGCCAGGTAAGTTACGGGCTCACCATAGCCCGTGCTACTTGGAACTTGATCCGAGTAGCTGAATCTATAACAACAACAACAGCTGGTACCCCTCAACGACCTCATTGGTGATGGAGAGAATGCTCTCTCATTCTGAAGGACTCGTCTGCTCGCACTCTCCGCAGATCATCTAATTATTTAAATGATAAAATACATGAAAATCTTGCACTCTATACATATTTTGCTTCTGGTAGATAAATGACGAATGTATGATGAATGTATAAGCAGTGTAGAATATAGAAACAACAACTCTTCTGTTATCCTGTAAATTTACAATTATTTTATATATTAACAAAAGACTTAGCTTCAGTACTTAATAATATATAAATTTATAGATGTTGCGCTGCAAAAATATATGGATAGACGAATGAACATCACAAAACAAATATATAAAGTATCGCTTACAGTCTCTGGTTCAATCCCCGGGCAGGACAGATGGATGGATATCGTTTTCTTTCGCCTGATGTATCTGTTCACCTATACCAGTAAATAGGTACTCAGGAGTTAGGCAACTGTTGTTTATAGTATTTTGAGGAGGATCAGTAGTTGGCCTAGGCCCTGTAAGGGACCTCGATAAGTCCAAATAATCTTCCTGTCTGATAACGGGGAAATCACATTCAAATAAAGGGACCCCAATATATAGACCTCCCTAATAAGAAAAATGGTTCAAAGTAATACTACTTTAATCAAAAAGTAAAAAATAAGGACACAGTTTCCTCATCAATATTGCACCTAGTGCTACTAACTAACCTTCACTTTACAATCTAGCAAAATAACTCTATGAATATAATTGCTTATTGTTTGCATTTTCTATAAAAATAAACGTTTATATACACTAAATATGTTAACACAAATAGGGGGAACCTTTGACAAGCCGTTACTTTCCTGTCTTCGTCGAGGCCACTAGAATGTTAGTGGCCCTCAGGTAAATTCAGGTAAGTTCAGGTAAATATAATTAACAAACATCTAATTTACTTTTATTTGCATACATATGTATATCACTCTGCAATCAATGTTTTAATGAATAAATATATTTATTACGTTGTTGATTTAGAAATTTCTTATTTTTATTCCTCTCGCCTTGATTATAAACAATTATGGTGAGGGTCCCTGAGCCAGTCCAGGAGCGTGTGGCCAGCGGTCCCGCGCCTCGGACAGTTCTTATTTGGTCCTCTCTTCTTATACTCTAGGCCGGTGAAGCACTAGAATCACAGTCACAAGACCAGAAACTATTTATCAGAGACCGAGGCGCCGAGGAATGCTCCTGGGCCGGGATTCCCAGTCACGGAATTGAATGCAACAATTTCCTGCACCATGAAGCGACCATATTTTCAAGAGAGGACTCTGCCGGCCAGGGTCGAGAAGGTGTGTAGAATGTGCAACACCAGAAATTAGCCTTATAATACACTATTTCAAGTAACAATTTTAAAATAATGTAACAGTGGTAGGGTTAAATTAATCCAAAGTAGTCATTCTGTTATCACTACTCTTTAAACAAACCAAACTTAACCTAGCCTAACAGACCCTAACCTGTTCTAACATAACGTAATGGAAATCACATTGCCATACTCCTCCACTAAGGGATACATACTTCGATTATATGGGAGGAGCAGTCCCAGTGGTGCAGTCGTAAGACACTCGCCCCGCGCTTCACGAGAGATTTGCTCTGAGTTCGTATCCTGGCCGGGGAGGAGTGACTAGGCACTAATCCTTTACTGTATGCCTCTGTTCACCCAGCAGTGAATGGGTACCTGGTTGTTAAATGATTTGGCGGGTCGTATTCCGTGGAATATTAAGATTAAGGACTTGCCCAAAATGCTGTGCATGCATAGTGTCTTTACAAGAATGTAAGAATGTATATCTTCAAAATTGAACTGGCAGGGCACATACAGCTTAGCTTAACATATTTATATATAGTTAATGAAAAACTTTACCCTTGCATGGGATCTTAAAGTAACTGAATGATTCTGCCTAGAAAAAGGCTTTTTATTTTAAGTTTGTCTTGTTTCTCAAACTTGATGCAGTACTCTTGTTAGTTTGTCTGCCGTATTATCAGGCATGACAGTGGTAAACTGGCAGACTTCAACGTCAGTGAGAGCCCCCCCCCCCAGCATTTCTCTTGTTTGTCACCATTTGTGCATTTTGTGAAGAAGAAAGTTTGAAAATTTGCAATTAATAAGGAAAATTTTAACAACAAAAATGTAAAAATTTTGTTATTATTTATGCCTGCATTTTGATGTTTTCCATGTAAAAATCAGAATTTGCCAAATACAAGATTCAGACTAAAACAGTATTATGAACATCTTTTACAGTATATGAATGAAAATAAACATATTGATGTGGAGGAGATGACAGACTACCTGGTCAACACTTATCGGGAGTTTCGAGGCAAAAATAAAAAGGCCTTCATGAAGAGTGTTGAGAAAGGTAAATGCTGGTACTGTACTGGTATTTATTTTTTGTGTATTTGTATTGTATACTGTATATATTCACTGCAAAAACTCATGTCCTTTAGAGAAACTGCACAGTGTTACGAAGGTTTTAAAGCTATTTTTCTAATTCATAATATCTTATTTGCATGCATTTCAGTAGAATTTAATATTGTAGACAACTTTCCGATTCATTATTTCATTCAACGTGAAATTTTTATATTACTGAACTTATAAGAATTTCATATCCCAAAATGTATATTTATCTTTAAATTTACCTGTTTAAACAAATCTTGGAGTTCCAAGTTAAGAAATTGGAAAAATGTTGATTTACAACAATAAAAATATTTTATTTCAGTTAAATTGTACAACATAAGTGTTTAGTTGTAATTTTTACTGTAAGTTCATAATTTGTTTATTAATACGAGACATAATCATGACAATTTTTGCCTCAAAATACTTCTCTTTTTAAAGATCCTAGTCATCCAATGGGATTTAGGGACTATCTTTTAATAATAAATACAAATTTGTTTTCTCAACATGTCGTTTGTGATTCATTGATCCATTTTCTGTAGCCTATGAGTGGCAGCTGTACTGTTGTCAGCAGACTGAAGACACAAGTGATGTTGAGGATATAATGGATAGTGATGGAGGAGGGCCAGATATCATGGAAATCATTGATCCTGAACCCCCAGCTAAGGTCAGTTATGAAACTCATTTAAATTGCAAATACAGTTGCTGATTATCTACTTTCTTTCAGTCTTGCTTTTCATAGTCTGAATCATTATTATATAAATATAAATATATTTTATCTATTTTGTATGATTTAAAGTAATTGTGTTCAGAATTGATTTTTAATCAAATTAACTTATTGAGTCTGCTTTTTAACTCATGAACTCTGTGTGGCATTCCCTGTGAGAACAAGGAAAAAAATTATTCTTTATTTTTATATTGTATTGTTTAAATGTATATCATCAAGCAAATACTTGAAAATTGTAAGTCAATTACTTTCGGTGAAGTGAAGTGATGGAGTCAAATCTTTATCATTAGCCAAGCAACCTCCAGACAGGGTCACTCCTAGAGGAATGGTTTGCAATGCACATTGCATTCTTGTGCACACAGGAAATGGCCTCTGAAAAGCTTGTGCAGTGCAGGGAGTTAAGGGTTAAGGAATGGATGTACTTGTATGGGTGTGAGAGAGATAACAGTAAGTATTGGGTATAGGTTTATAAATGTTGTGGGGCAGATAAGTTCTGGTAGGGAATATATAAGAACTGGTGTGCAGAGTAGAATTCCAAGGAGGTACAATAACTTGGTGAAATGAAAGAGGTTACCTGGTTGATGGGGTTCTGGGAGTTCTACTCCCCAAGCCCGGCCCAAGGCCAGGCTTGACTTTTGAGAGTTTGGTCCACTAGGCTGTTGCTTGGAGTGGCCCGCAGGCCCACATACCCACCACAGCCCGGTTGGTCCGGCACTCCTTGGAGGAATAAATCTAGTTTCCTCTTGAAGATGTCCATGGTTGTTCCGGCAATATTTCTTATGCTTGCTGGGAGGGTGTTGAACAACCGCGGACCTCTGATGTTTATACAGTGTTCTCTGGTTGTGCCTATGGCACCCCTGCTCTTCACTGGTTCTATTCTGCATTTTCTTCCATATCGTTCACTCCAGTACGTTGTTATTTTACTGTGTAGATTTGGTACTTGGCCCTCCAGTATCTTCCAGGTGTATATTATTGATATCTCTCTCGTCTTCTTTCTAGCGAGTACATTTGGAGGGCTTTGAGACGATCCCAATAATTTAGGCGTTTTATCTCGTCTATGCGTGCCGTATATATTCTCTGTATTCCCTCTATTTCAGCAATCTCTCCTGCTCTGAAGGGGGAAGTGAGTACTGAGCAGTACTCAAGATGGGACAACACAAGTGACTTGAAGAGTACAACCATTGTGATGGGATCCCTGGATTTGAAAGTTCTCGTAATCCATCCTATCGAGGTGAAGATGTAAAAGAATTGTTAAAAAAAAAGCATATAAAGCTATCTCATTAGTAATTCAATAATTATTAATTTCCTATTTCAGGCTAATGGTTTGAACACCATGCTGACAAAGATGTACAAGTCGCCAGCAGTTTCATCACCTGCTTCAAAACACAAAATTTCGTAAGTTTTCACCATTTATCATGCCGTTATTAATAGTTTATGGGCATTGTTTTCAAAATTTTGTTCCCACTGATTTTCTGGAAGGGGCCAAATGGTAGCTCCCTGAATCTATCTCACTGAGGTAGATAGCTCCACACATATGAGTCACATGAGCTTTAGGAGTTCTAATTGGCATAGTGGGGGTATATTCTGATTGGCATATCGCATCCTAAGGTTGATATGACTCACATATGTTGAGCTAGCTCAGTGAGCCACCAAGACCCAACCAGAAAAGGGAGTTTCATTACATTCAATGCCTTTGCCTTTTTTTTTAATTAAAAATATATGTTGCTATGTCTAATAATATTTCAGATATACTGTATAATAAAAGGTAAAATAAGCCTTGAGTGCATATATCAAGCACTTCTCTGTGCCATACACTTGATTGTTTCATAAGGTAAAATCCTATTGATATGTTGGATCAGGTGTAGTCCAGGCAGGTAGATGTTCAACATGAGCACATCAGCAAACTTTAAAAACTGTTCCAATGGACTATAGTGGTGCAATGGAAATGTGGGAGTACTCACTGGAGCCCATATTGTGTACAGAACTGTGCATTACCTTGTCATCAAAGACACCACCAATATATTAACATTTTTACAAGCGATTAAAGCATTTTTAATTTTTTTAGTTGCACTTGGTTCCATTAATATGAAAAGCCATTGGGTGAATTCTATACCTTAGCATATGTTTTTCATAAGTTATCACAGGAATCAGGGGTGCTAGAATACAATATCACTTTGTACTGTATCATATTTCTCTTCATTAAAGAAGCCCATATTAAAAGAGGAAATTTTCTGTTATGAAATCAAATTTTTCTTAGGTTAACATTTAGCATAAAATAAATATTGGAAACTAATTTTCTCGTATAATTATCGGTTTCTCAACTTATCAGGTTCGACCCCAATGACATGCACCATTTGTTGTTGTTCATGGTGTGCTTTTTTGTACACAACTTGTTACAAATTTAATGCAGAAGATTATCACTAACACTATCTTTACTTGATCTTTGATTCATTAATTAATTCATGTGTCTTTGAAATGATGTCATGGCAGTAAAATAAATTACATATGAATCATTGTGTAGAAATCCTCCTTCACTTACATTTCACTTTTGGCAATTTTTTTTAGGGCAAGGGCAAGTCAAGATTTCTTTGTGTTGGACACTAATGGTGATCTTGGAACCATGTCTCCTGAGGTTAGTGACTAATTTTTTTTTGTGTGTGTTCTTAAGTGTTACATCAGTTCAGTTCATGGGCTTCTAGCAGTAGGAATATATTAATTTCCATAATGAATGGAATTGGACTATTCCCCTTTTAATATTTACGATGGTTGGCAATTGTGAACCATCGAAAATACTGTCCATTGAATTATCAATTTATAGAATTGTCAGTATTACTATGAGTAATTTTTGGGCAACATGTCCAATAGCTGCCATTAACATTTATACCAAATGGTTTAGTGTAGTATTTGAGAATCCATGTGCTCTTCTGGTCTCAAAATTGGCAGTTATTTTCAGAGACTGAGGAAATTGGTAGTCACTAAGTAAAGCATATGAAGTCTTTGTGAATGATACTGTATATTTTTCCTAAATATTATGCATCATATGGATCCAGTAATTTTTACTAACATTTTGTTTAAAAATTAACAGAAAAGTATTAAGAAGAAAAGAAAAAAGATAAAGAAGGTGACATAGAAGAAATAATCAAGAGGAAAAAGAAAAAGCAATTGCTTCCAGAACAACCTACCATAACATTTGCCAATATGGCAGGAATAGAATCTCTGAAGGATGTAAGTTTCTCTTATTATTGTTTTAAGAACATGGTAAAGCAAAAGTAATTGTCAGGAGGAAGTGCTTAGCCAGTATCACTCTGTGCTATAAAGTCATACTGGCTTAGAGCTTTTTCCTGATTATTGTCTTTCCTATTCTATCCTATCGTTTCCTTTCGTTTGTGCATTTTCTGAATAGATTTGTTCTGTCAGCACTTTTAATAGTTTATTTTTAGTAGTTTATTTTAAGTTTTATTAATTTGGTATTGATTGTATTGATGCCTCGTAGTCTAGTCATGATTATTTTTGTCATCATCGAGCTATTCATATAATATCTTAAGAATGTAGAGCAAGTATGAGTAGTGCAGCAGCAGCAGCAGCTCTCAGCACTGCTAGCAATGCTGAAATAAATAACTACAATTATTTAATGTAGATAGTGCCATTAAAGATTGTGATGTGATGAAGGCTGTGTGCAAGGTTCAGATGTCGGTGAACCTAGTGCTGGTTACGATGCTCATGGGATGAGATAGACATCCACAGCACAGCCACAGTTTGGTGCATCTGTTCATCGTGAAACAAGACCTTATGTTCCTTTAGAAAATGAATTTGTGGAAAATTGCTCATATTTAGTATTTGGTGACCAGGATTCTGATAATGATAGCAGTGTTGTGGCTAGTTACCAATATGCATAGTATATCGTACATTGCTTTGCACTTTTAGGGGTAGATACAAATTAAGATACAGGTAATAGAATCATTATAAAACAAACTATAATAGCATTTTCTATTTTCCCTAACAGCAAATTTGTGACCTTATTGGCAATCTTAAGTGGCCAGGTATTCTGCAGCCTCTTCAGAAGTCAGTTCTAATAACAGGACCATCTGGCAGTGGTAAAACAACCTTCGCTCAGGCTCTGGCTGGGGTGAGTATTAGCATGTTGATGTCTGTGTCTCAGTGTGCATTGGGAATTGTTGTTTGTAGGCTATTAAACAGTGTCCTCTGTCATAATGTTAAATTTGTACACACACACTTAGGGCTAGGGTGAATTAGGGCGCTGATGGCTAAATGGACAGCATGCTGGACACGTAATCCTGTGGACCCGGGTTTGATTCGCGGCGCCGGTTAGAAACAAATTGGGGTGAGTTTCTTTCACCCTGATGTCCCTGTTACCTAGCAATAAATAGGTACCTGGGAGTTAGACAGCTGTTACGGGCTGCTTCCTGGGTGTGTGTGTGTGTGTATGTGTGGGGAAAACAAATTAGTAGTACAGTACTTAGTAACAGTTGATTGATAGTTGAGAGACTGGCCGTAAGAACAGTGCTCAAGACCCGCAAGCACAACTAGGTGAATACACGCATTCATTTGTAGCCACGCATGAACACTCACTCATTCACAAGAGTTGTAGATGGTGGAACAATTTAAGTAAGAAAGGGGTAGATGTCAAAACCTTCATTTGGTGTCCTGTAACTACACTTCAGTAATTATACAGATAATTATGTGCATGTGCCAGCATGCACTTCTAATGCATATGTTGTGTGCATGCATGTCTAGAATGTCATCCTGTATGTCTACGTGAATCTGATCTATGGAACAGCAGATACTTGCTTACCTTCAGGAGTAACAAAGATACTTGTGCAGGAAGATATTTTTCATATTGACTTTAAGCCATAATTTTGTCACACTTTAGATACAGTATTTCTATTTAGTAAATGACATTTTTGGGGAACCTCCCCTTAAATTTACACTTGTGGAATAAATTTAATTAATGTAACTAATGTTGTGTGTTATATCATGGTCACTATGAGGGAAATGACCCATGTTAATTTAGGTATATAGGAGTCACACTAATATTTGAATAAATCTAAAAAAAAAATTACTTTGAGTATCTCGGCTACATAGTTCACTCCCAGCATGCAGTTTGTTAGAGGGTTTTATCACTTTAATATTAATGTAGTTAAAGTAAGCCAGATACAACAGGAAATGATGTAAAATACTATACTCTTGCAATATTTTACAGACAACAGAATCGGCCATTCTTCGGGTCACAGCAACAGAGTTAGTGGGAGGGGTTTCTGGAGAGAGTGAGGAGAGGATTAATGAAATATTTGAACAGGCAGCCTCTCTTTCCCCTTGTGTACTTCTTATTGAGAAAATAGATGTGGTTGCACCAAGAGAAGGAAACACCAAGAGCTTGGAAAAGAGAATTGGGACTCAGCTCTCCTCCTGCTTAACCAGTAAGTTTGGGTTTTACAGTTGTGCAGATATTTTTTACAGTTAAAGAACTCCCAGAACCCCATCAACCAGTTAGCTTTCATTTTGCAAATATTTTTATTCTTGGTCCTGTGTTTACATTTCACTTGTCAAACCCATAACAGCTAGGAAAATATTTCCTTAAGGATAATTGTGTGGTTGAATATTAAAATTGGTTTTTGTACATTTTTTGGATTCACTGTGCTTGGCTCTAACAGTAGGTTACCAGTTTTTGCTGTTTGTTGTTCCCTTTCTTTGATGCTCTTTTCATATACTGTATTTGTGTCTTTCAAAATGTTTTTGTTTGTTTTTATTTCCTCACCTGAGTGTGCTGGCTGAGAACAGGTCTTGTGATCTTCCTTCTCATTGCAAGCACTTGTAATTCTTGGACCAATGTTTTCCTGCTCTTTCCAGAGTACTTATCATTTGAAGGAATGTGGTGTCTTCAATATTCTTGACTCAACAATCCCCTTAAGGAAAGAATGTTGCAAGAGCGAACAGGGTGTCAATAAGATATAGATAAATAGTAATGCATGGATATAAACTTGCAGTGTTAATAAACAAATATCTTAACCTCTAACATGCTAGAAACCACCAGAGAAACCTTACAGAATAAATAAAATAATAAATGTAATGGCCATAACAAATATTTGGTATGTATGATTGTAGGGCATAATACCGTATTCTAAATGTGAAAAACAAATTTGGTAAAATTATTCATTGTTCATATTATTTTCTAAATAAAATACAAAAAAGTACTGTTCAGTATTCAAACTTGCTGGCTAGTATTTATAGACATTAGTGTCCCGATAGCATACTTTTTTCTATTTTACTGGACGGGGATTTTTACACACACATGCGCATGAGATCACTTTGAAAAAATAGTATCGGGAATCAATAAAATTGAACAAATAATTTTTGAAAACTGCAACTTCAAGAACAAGAGGATGTAGGTTCAAATGATGGAAACAAAGCTGTCAAAAAAGCATCAGAAACTTCAGTTTTGCAAACAAAGTGGTAGATGGTTGGAACAAGTTAAGCGAGAGGGTGGTGGAGGCCAAAACCGTCAGTAGTTTCAAAGCGCTATACGACAGAGTACTGGGAAGACGGGACGCCGTGAGCGTAGCTCTCATCCTGTAACTACACATAGGTAATTACGTCAGAATATCAGATTAAAATATCCTTTCTGTGCACAAATTTCTGTCAACTATTTTTGGCTAGTTGCTCCTTGTGGATTCCAAACTACTATATATAAATGGCAGTTAAAATTTTCAGGCTATATAGCCATATGTGTAATGACTGCTCAAAGGTATGAATGGTTATTGTCATTCATAGCAAATCTGAGCCACAAATATTGTTCTCGGTGTTCTAAATTTTAAACTGTTTTGTGAAGAAAGCAGATAGTGGTTTTAAAACCCACACATCTGAAAATATATCAAAGTTGTAATTTCTTCATTTTCAGATGTTATTGTGATTCATCATCTGCAGAGCTCAGTGTTTGCATTTCAAACAATTTTGATGTGGTTGGCATGTTATTTACAATACTGACAAAACTTAACCATTTGTTGATTAATAAAGTGTTCTGTTTGCATTTCAGATTTAAAAAGTAAGCACAAAGACAAACAGGTAATAGTCATCGGAGAAACCAGTCGCCCAGAAAATTTAGACTGGGATCTTCGTAGCAGCTTCGATGGAGAAATGTTCATGGCTATACCAACAGAGATTGCCCGTGCACAAATACTCAAGGTCTGTAATCTTCATTATTCTTCATTTTAACTACAGTATTATGCAAGGATCATGGATATGATGGACAGTGCTTTATGGTTCAAAGATTCAGATTTTATTTTTGAAATACTCAGCCCTTTTATCTTTCAGATAAGGATGTCTAGGTGATTATAATTTTGCATGATTTGTACTACAAGTTCCTGGCATTCATCATGGTCTGTTTAGTTCATTTCTATTAAAGTCCTCATAATATTCAGTCTGATAATTTTGTATAATACTTTTGTTTTTCATTTGTTCCTTGGCTTAATTCTTCATTCACATTACCAGTAGTAACTGTGTAATATGCATCAGATGCATATGTAGTGTTTGCAATGAATATAGTAAAATACAAAGCTAGGATACATAATGTGAGTAACATGAAACACATTTGTGACAGTGAAAGGAAATGATAACAAACCAATGGGCCCTTGCAGTACAGTACTAATGTTCCAGTGATAGCCAACCCCATGTAATTGAAAGCATAAAGCAGAGGTTCCATGCTTCTTGTAATGTCACTGGGTGGGTGAATACAGGGCAGGCTACCTGGCACTGCTGGTGACCTGGGCTCCTACCTGGCACTGCTGGTGACCGAGGCTCCTACCTGGCACTGCTGGTGACCTAGGCTCCTACCTGGTGGCAGTCAGGCACATCACAGTTAAGATGTTTATTTTTCTTCTAGTAGTTGCTGATCCATGCTAAACTGAACTCTATATTTTCTCTTTCAGCTGTTATGTAATGAAGCATTATTTGTTGGTGATTTTGATGAATTAGCCCATAGAACTCCAGGGTATGTAGCTGGAGACCTGAAGAAGTTGTTGGAAAAGGCTCAGAGCTTGGCATGGAAAAGGTAAAACCTTGAGTTTTATATTATGAAATTATTTTTTTTTTAGTAAGAATATATTCATCATGTACATTGTTAGATGATGTAAATGATTGTTTAATACAAATTAACAGCCTTATTTTAATTTGGTTTATAGTGAAGTTGAAATTTTTGATGGCGCTCCTTATGACTGCTTGAAGCTTTTCTCACCGAGATGACTCTCAACTACTGGGTCATATCAGCTCTGGAATTCTGAATTCTGGAATCCTACTTAGGACTAGAGCCAGAACAAGGGCCTAACCCCCTCATAGAGGCACAGACAGTCAATGACACTCTTCCACCCAACCAGGAAAATATCCAAGAAGTCAGTGAACCAATACAGACCACTGCTGGGCTCAGAGAGACTATAGCTTCAAAACTGCTAAACAAACTCCCCAAATAATGCAAATAAGTGATTGAATCTCTTGGAACTAGCGTGAGCTTCTTGCTGCCAAACCTCGCTAGTAAGGGGGGTTGCTAGAGCTTAGGTCTCCCTCAGCCTTCCAAGCCAATTCTGTTGATGTGAACACCATTTGTTCTCCAATCTAGGGTTCCCAGGCTGTCAACCAGCCGTGCAGGTCCCACTGCACTTGAAAGTCTCACTTGAAGTTTTCCTAGGATGTGGCCTTTAAAAAAAAAAATGTTGGTAACAGTAAAGCAAGGTTATAGTCAGTATACATGTCATTTGTGTGTGGGACTGGTACATTCTATTTACCTCGATGATGCTTTGGTAGGTTTTAGTTACTCTAACCTATAGATTTCCATTGCTCATTTTTATCTCAGAGTTGGAGAGAGTTTGGTTTAGCTTAGTAGCTTGGAGTTTATGCCCTGGCACCTATGCTGCTGCTTCATAATGTGTGTGGGGGTCAGAGATCCTGGTAGCTGGTTATTGGCTTCGGCCTTGATTTGCGTAGTCCGGAATGCATCATTCTCTGTCCAGTCGTTGCCCTGCTATTTGATAGTACCCAGTACTGTAATCAGCGCACTAATCGGCAGTCATGTTTGACCATGAGGAGTGCTTGAATGGGTTTTGAGTTTCCAGTAGGAATTTTGGTGCTGGACTGAATGCTTCCCAGTGTTCCCCTAATACCAACATGACTAAAGGGGCATGTTCAAAATGACCCTAATGAATTGATGCAGTGTGTCACCCTGCCCTGGCTGTATGCATTGTCAGGACCCATTCAGATTTCTCCTTAATGGCTGACAAAGATTTATTTATATTTAGGCAGGAACTTTACATGTGAAAAATTTACTTAATATTTTATTTTTTATTTTTTTAGAAAAAAAGATTTATTGTATGGCGACACAGTAGGAAGCTTAATGGAGCAAGTAAGAAGTTTCATAAACCATTTTGAAAAAATGTGTGAAACAGAGAAAGTTAATTCAATGGCTACAATCAACATGGAAGATTTCCTGGAAGCCTTAATGGTAAGAGGTTTGTCCTTTACCTCAGCTTTTTATATATAAAGTCTTTTGAGCCTATTAAATGTACTCTATTAGTTTTCCATAAATATCATATCATTTACTTGGTATTTAATTTTGTCTTTAAAATAAGGAATTTTGTTTTCGTTTATCTTGAGAATCACAGTGCTACTAGGTAATACTTTATAGGTTATATACATTACGTATTGTTTACACACAATGTGTTCTCGTGTGTACGTTATAATCATATTGCTAAAATATTTAACAATATGCAAATAGCTTTATTGCAGTTATCAGTACCAGGGTAAGGTTTCACGTGGAAGTTTTATTGTGGGGTAAGGATTCATTACCTGGAGCTTTATTGTGGGTAAGGTTTCACTCAAACTTTATTTGGGGTAATGATTCATTTGCTGGAGTTTTATTGTGAGTTAAGGTTTTACTCCCTAGAGCTTTATTGTGGGTAACATTTCACTCCCTGGAGCTTTATTTTAGGCAAGGTTTTACTCCCTGGAACTTTATTGTAGATAATATTTGACTCGCTTGAAGTTTCTCAAGACTGTGAAAAAGGTTTAGTGAACTAAATATTATTTTCAACAAAGTTTATTTTGCCACATCATTTTTCTCAACAAGAGTGTGAAGTTCACCACAAGTAATGGTATATAATTTTCAGCACATCACTCCTGCACTGAAGAGAGAGGGCTTCCCGACAGTGCCAGATGTTACGTGGCAGGATATTGGAGGTCTCGAGGAGATCAAAAGAGAACTGCGAGAAAAAATTCTTGTAAGTTATTATTGGTCGAATGCGTGCAGCCATATGGTGCAGTGTGCTAGGTCATATTGAAATATTTTTAAAATGTGCACAGATTTAGGTTTTCTCTTGTCAAGCCATGTGAGGTGCTCTGGTTCTTGGAACCAGAGGTGTACCTTGTGTTGAAACCTGGAGGGGTGAGTGGTGCAGGTAATGTGGCGGGCAAACAAGCAGGTCGTGAGAGCCTTGTGTTGGTAGACACTTGTGGTTCCTTAGCATATAACTTGGCTGTGCAGGGATGGGTGAAAATGCTGTGGCACAATATCGGTCTGTGTGACTGACTGACTTTGGGGTCAGCCAAGTTATTCTACTCAACAAGATGCTTTTTATATTAACTCGGACAATATTTGTCTGATAGCTGAAGAACAGTTGTGTATAACCATCAGCACTACGTACTGTACTTCACAACTCTAAACCAATCTTTGCTCATTATACCAGCTGTACACATTACTATTATATCAGCCCATACCCATTACACCACTGTAATCCATTACTTCACCCTGTTTGAATATTGTGGCATGCTAACCCAGATGTATTTTTATTGCTCCAAGTAGTTAAACCATATCTAATTGATTAATATTACATGTATCATTATTAACATTGGTAATTTTTTTTAACAGGAGCCCATCCAATATTCGAAACTACATGAAGAATTTGGAGCAAGTCGCCCCAATGGCATTTTGATGTGGGGTCCTCCTGGATGTGGAAAAACCTTGCTGGCCAAAGCTGTTGCAAATGAGGCTGGCATTAATTTGTTGCCAATAATGGGACCGGAGCTTTTAAATATGGTAAGATGAATTTGTTTTAGGTTTTATCTTTACTTTTTTGTTTGCCTTTTGTGTGCATACATGAATGGATGAGTTTTAGGCTGGCATTGTGCATTTGTTGCCATGTTTTTTTTGGGAGGAGCCGCTTGGTGCTCAGCATCTCGCTGAGATGGTTTTACAGTACTGGGTCACATCAGTCATAGAAGTCCTGTTGGCCTACCAGAGTTGGAACCTTCCCCCGCTTCCCTTTTCACAGGCTCGGAAAGCATTGGACTATTATCATCATCCCTTCCTGAGAATGCATCTAGAAAATAGCAAAGCTCAACAGACAACTGCAAATAGATTTTGCAGATGATTCAGACTAAACAATTAGTCCACTCAAAACTGGCTCAAACCCTGTAATGTTAGTACCAATAGCTGCCTCTGATGGCCAGTCCTGCTCCTTAATGTGGTTGAAACAACTAGTAGTCCTGAGTGGGTCTACCTTCTCTGGCAATGGGGGTTTTGTTCATTTGATCCTGGTGGTCATTTTGTTTGTTTATACCTAGCTCCTCCTTTTCTGGCAAAGAATGAGATGGCAGGCTTCGGGAGGGGTCCATTGGTTGTGGATGCTTGGCTGGTTAGGCTGGGGGTGCATCATGTGCTGTGTCCAGTGGCAGCTTTATGCTGCAATCTGCGGGCCACCAGTTCTGTGTCAGTGGCTGTGCTCTGGGTTGATCTGGTTTCCCTGGTTCCCTGTTCCAGGGCTCGTGTGTCTCAGGTTTTTTGTAGTGTCATTAAGTATAGCTGGCCTGCGGTCTACCCTCGTGCCCATGATGTTAGGAAGTATGCAAGTCTTTCGGCTGTCTTTGGACAGTTTTTGGGCTCGAGGATCCTGGCTGCCAGATCTCTCATGACCATCCCGGGCCCTCTGTTGCTTTGGGATTTCTGTAACGGACGGCTGTCTTTGTTGGGTTGTGATCTTCATGGTTGCCGCCTCCCAGGTTCTTCCCTGTTTTTCTTCTCTGTGGGTAGTTAGTTTTAGGGAGCCAACAGGGCTTCCCCATAGAAAAGCCAGCAATGAATGTAATGAAATGCCAGGTTCTAAGGGAGCTCCAGAGGCTTCCTGATGCCCTCCCTCCCTCTGGTCAGCAGTTTTCATCATTCAAAGAACTGAATGGTGGCAGCCTGACTTGCCCAGGCCAGCTCCCTCTCCCCCCCCTCCCTGCTGGGTGGGTGGAGCTAACAAGCGAGGGGTTAGTTGAACGAAGTTTTGCTTGTTTGCTTTTTTTTTTTTTTTTTTCACTTGTGAGGATGTAGATCACACTTTTTAACCAGGCAGTAGTCTGTTTCGCCTACCTTTCTGGGTGCCTTCCATATTCGATGGCAAGATGACATACTTCAAATTGAAAGTGTTCATGGGCCATTGCTCGCTTCACCTCTCTGAAGGGGCCAGGTTCTAGCTCATGGTCCCCAGCAGGCTTACAAAGGACTCTGTGACTGATGGTACTTGATCAGTAAGGTAGCTTCAGGGGCCTCCAGGGCTCACCCAGAACATGGCAATTCATTACATTCAATGCTGTTTTTTTATCTACTTCCCCTTTTTCACCTCCTCTTTCCAAAGGTTGTTGTTTTACAGTTCCTTTTGATAGCAGCTGCTTCCTGCCATCCAATTTCCTAACTTTATGTTAGGTACTTAGCTTAGAAGCTCTGGGACGCACTGCAAGATGTCACAAAGGAGCACTACTGCATTGCTCTTGGCTATACATGAGCAGATGAACTAACTGCTCTGAAAACTGATGCTGGACTGAGCAGCAGGCTGCCACCAGACATCCTGGTCCTTATTATGCCAGGCCTCTGCTCATTATGCCAACCTGTGCTCATTATACGAGCCTGTGTTCATTACACCAGCCTGTATTCATTATACTAACCAGTGTGTTCATTACTTCAACCTGTGCTTATTACATCAGCCTATGTTCATTATACTCCATTTACTTGTTACTGGAGCCTGTAATCATTTCACTTTGTTCATGTCTTGAGGTATGTTTGCTTAGGGGGATACCTTTCTCAATTGTCCTCTTGTCATCCGAATGGATGTAGTTAAGGGCCTAGCTACACTGTATTCCGTGTTTGCTGTACAATAGTCTGAGATACGCTTACACAGTTGAATTATTTTACAACTTTCAGTATCAAGGCGAGAGTGAAAGAGCCGTACGAGAAGTATTCAAACGTGCACGCAACGTGGCCCCATGTGTCATCTTCTTTGATGAATTTGATTCACTCTGTCCAGTCAGAAGTAAAGGAGCTGAAGTAAGTTCATTATTATGTTATCTCCCATTTTTCATTTATATTGTTTGGGGGCTGCAGGAACAATATTTATCTGAAATATGTTCTCCAAGCACTTTAAGCAAATTTGTGTTAGCGATGCGACAACAGTGGGATGAGAACTGTAAGATAATTAATTAAATAACCTAAATTAATACAGTATGTGTGTGTATAGTATATATATATATATATATATATATATATATATATATATATATATATATATATATGTTAGTGTGTATATATGCACATACAATTACTTAAGTGTAGATATGGGATGAGAACTATGCTCATGGTGTCCTATTTTTCCAATACTGTCATACAACACTTTGAAACCACTGACCACCACCACCAAACAAACATCCACCACCTTGTCACTTAACTAGTTCCAACTGTCTACCTCAGTTTACAAAAGAGAACTTTCTCTTTTGGCATGCTTGTTTCCCAAGCTTAAATCTATGCCCTCTTGTTTTTAAAGTTGTGCAGCTTTCAAGAATCCCACATTGTCAATTTTGTCGATTCTTGTTTCTGTTTGGTATGTAGTGTACTTTCTATCTTCAACATATTTAATGCCTGTAGCCTCTCCTAGTAACTTTTGGTTTTCATATCTGGAAGCTATTTAGTACTGTCTTAACTCCTTTTCCAGTTTATTGATGTGCTTCTTGAACACCATACAACATTGCACATTCCAGTTGGTGCTTTTCACACATACCTTCATGTATGTGTTAACTTGTCATTGCATTAATTATTGGATAAATTAAAACTTCTTTTAACAGAGTGGCAGTAAAACCACCATAGTAAACACACTACTGACGGAGATGAATGGATTTACAAAGCGAGAGGATGTTTATGTTATAGCCGCTACCAATCGTCCCGACATTCTTGATCCAGCAGTAACTCGGCCGGGAAGGTTTGACACACTTCTATATGTAGATGTGCCTGATCATCTTGGAAGAGTGTCAATTTTTCAGGCTCGAACAAAGGTAAGAGCATATATTTTATTTGGATTCAAATTTATTGCATAATGAATATTGTTGGGATATTTTGATTATTTACTTGTTATTGTTACAGTAATAATATATCAATAAAACTGTTAGTTTCTTCACCTTACATTCTATAGTAAATCTTTGTACAGTATATAGAACCGAGGCATTGAATTCACATGAACACAGCTCATGTTCAGCCAAGTGTTTACATTAGATGGGCTCCATGGTTTAGGTTCTAGTACCTCCATAGCATCATCATGTCCCCTCCACGGACAAGATTTTCTGTGGCACTCGTGCTAAATGCTGACCTGCCCTCACTGTCGTGATCCTGCCCTATGGGGCCCAGAATGATCATACCTTGGGGAGCAACAGAGCATGATGCTAAAAAAAAAAATCCAAAAGCACATTAAACCCATATTCTTGAAGAGAATTAAGCTTATCCTGTGTCAATAATTCATATCTTATCAGCAATGATTTTTTGCATTTTATGACGTGTGTACATTTAATTCCATGCTAGGGAAGTGACTGTTGTATATTTGTTGTTCTGGTTTCCTGGGTGTTGTGTACTAGTGTATTTCATATTGCTTTGTTTAGAACATTTATATATCTCAGAATGGGACATGTCCTCACTTGGCCTCCGATGTTGACTTTGAGGAAGTGTCCCGTCTCTGCGACAACTTCTCGGGTGCTGACTGTGACCAGTTGGTGTACTTGGCCAGCAAGGAAGCCATCAGAGAGGTGATACACAACTCTTCAGCTTGCATACCACCACCAACTCCAGCAGCAATAAATAATGAACTTGCAGTACAGCGCTTTGTTGCAAAGAGACATTTTGCTGCTGCACTTAGAAAGATTAAACCATCAGTAACATTGGAGGTATGTAACAATTAGAGGTATTGATCTACATTCAGAAAGTCAACAGTTGAACAGAATTTCAGATTGTCATAAGCACTTTTGATGTGCATCAGGGCTATGTGCATAAAATTTAATTAAGCTTCTGTAAATTTTTGTGTAAATATATTTTTTTTGTGCACGTGTGTTGCTATGTATAGTAAAAATCCTCTCAAATGGTACTATTGATTTTGAAACCCAACTGTTGCATCTAATATTTTATTCCCCCACACACACAATTTTATCTTTATTAGTGTAAATGCTATGTCAATATTTTGTCAATACAGCCAAAATATTATGTCAATAAAGACCTGAAACGAAAACAGCACAGCAGTCACCCTCCAAACTGACATCTTCAGAGTGTATGAAGTAGACATCTGCTGCATGCCAAAAAATCTGTGCCCATGCAGCCGCGTAAAACAGCCTGGTTGATCAGTCCAGCAACCAGGAGGCCTGGTCGACGACCGGGCCGCAGGGACGCTAAGCCCCGGAAGCACCTCAAGGTAAGGTATGCTAAGAGGCCACTGTAGCGCAAATCACAAAAAAGGCAAGAGAGCACGAGCCAAAGGACAGGAAGGACTGTATTTCCTCTTGCCTATAAGAAGAGATCTGCCTAGTTAAGTGGTAGAAAAGTTGAACACCACTTCATCTCATCATGATGAGAGATGGTGATGCTTTTGTAGACCAATTGTAACAGAAGAGGTTAGCAACTGAATTTTGCAAGTCTGAAGACAAAACAACTTAGGCAGAACTGCCTCACAATTAAAGATGGGCAATTCAAGTGTCTTGTATAGCTCATTCACAAAGGCTGGGAGAACAAAATCTTGAAATGAATAGCTGCCTCTTTTCCTCAGAAAGCATAATTTCTTGCAAGCCAAGAATCAGGAAGCAGGTCTACTGTAGACCCAAATTTAAAGCAGCTAGTCCCTATCATATAACAAATCCTACTTGGCCAGAGACCAGCAGTGGGCAAGACACAGCACATAAGAACAGGATTAGTCATATAAAACAATCAGTTCTCATTGATGTGAAATACACATTCCAACATGAACATGCATACACAAGTCACAGAAGTATACTATTAACTTGATTTTTAATCTTCTCTACTTCAGCTTTAACCGTTACATTAATTTTGCAGGAACAAAAACGATATAAGAAGCTGCACAGCAAATTGGAGGCATCCAAAGTGTGTGGTGAACTTCCAGGATTTCCTGATGATGTAAGTTCACTTGCTGGAAATATAGATGAACAGTTGCAGTTCACAGAAGCTGCAGATAACAAAGTACAATAAATGGTAGACTAAAAAAAAAATAAATGATACATTTACATCTGTTTATTATTCTCTGAAAATATACGGAGGTCTTAAATGTTTGGAAGCAGGAAACATTTTGTTTCAGTGCAAATGTACAGAAATTCTAGAATTATTTTTAAATTTCAAAATATTTAGTACATAGGAAAGATGTTAATAACTTAGACATCCATAGATGTCTTCCTTGGGATAGTATAAATGTTTTGTCAAACTGAGAACAAGTGGGAAATTATTAGGGAATTCAGTTTTTGTATGCAATAGCATATAATGAAGCTTCTTATTTCTTATCAGACATTAAAAATGCCTCAAGCAAAGTCAAATGTTATAGAAGAAAATTGCAAAATACAGGTACAGTATAATCGAATTTTATGTGAAGACAGGATGAACATAGGCTGGCTTTACCAGTGCAATTTCTTAATATATTTTGAGATAAGGGGAAGAGGGGGGGAAGTGGTAGGAGCAGAAAGCTTCAAAGGGACGGAGGAAACACTCCCGTGGAGAATCACGCTCTGATAGCCTCCCATCATGCCAACAACGGGTTGAAAGTATGGTGACAGTAATCAAACAATAACATGTAAATAGTCATCTGACTATAACCATACTTTGAGGGTTAGGAGGTAAGCACTTCCATCGCTTAGCCTATGACTGATTTCATAGTAAGTACTCATCAAAAGATGGCACCAAGCTGGGAGACCATTGGTGCCGCAGGATATGCAAGAAGCGCTAAATATCACTGAGGATGCCAATTTGAGAACAAAAGCACCTATGATGATCAATATCAAATTCACTAAGCACTCTGTTGAGAGACATAAGTAAAGTAAGACATACAGACATCTTGAAAATTAGGACTTTATCATAAGTACTTAATGTCAACTGAAATCTACCTTGTTATTTGCAGTGAACTAAACACTTCTTAAATTAACCTCATGCATTTACCTTTAAAGACAGAGTGGAAATTATGATTTTGTCATCTTTTATCCCGATTTCAAGCAATTATTTTTTAAATGAAAATACTGTAGTTGGATTTTGAACTATGAGACACTTGTAAATTACAAGGCTTTATTTACTTGCCTCATAATTGATTAGGCACCAACAAAAATGAAAAATCTCAGCACCACATACAGAAAGTGTGTATACTGTGTATACTGAATTAAAAAGTTTAAACTTGTAACATTCCAGTATAAAGGCCATACAATTATTCAAATGTGGCCATTTATGTCCCAATGCAAAATAAATGTGATGAACACTCACAGTAACTACCATTATTATCTGAGTCACAAATCAATCCCATTACCCAAGACAAACCATCTTGTGGTGTCTAAGTAAGACTACCTTATTGGATACATAAATACATGAGTCCATTCACCTTACTGGATTTAAACTTTAAAAAATCCATATCATCCAAAGCATTTTCCTCTGTGCACAATACCAATGGGAAATCTTGTTGATTCATCACACACAAAGAAAACTACAAATTTTGAAATGACTCACAATAAAACTAAAAAAATATTTGTGAGCAGTGCAAAATAATTATTGCATACATTGCGTTGAATGCAAACCAGCAAATCAAAAAGCATCACAAACCCATATTACATTAAACAAAACTGAACTGTACAATAGTCTCAATTACCCAGATTTCAGAGGTACTATATTTACTTGAATTATTTTCAAGTAATTCAATAAATACAAACAAATAATAATTAGTTCAATTTACTTTTGGTGAGATATTGTCATTAACTTGATAGTGAATACCAAAGAGGATCTCTCCTGCCCCACCTGAAAACTGGTGCTGCTTTATTTACTGAACATTTGACAATAATCCTAACTTTGACCTATAAGATTATATTTTTCACTTTCAATCTTAGTATAACACTGATTTAAAAAGCATTGCACAATGAAAATGTTATCACAGTTCATTCAGTAAATACCAAAGATACTGGAGCTACACCAGAACAATATACATCCTGTCCTTAGTAACAATCTAGACCTAGGTGTTAAAATACAGTATAAAATATTTGTGTTTTCTCTTTGATGTACCTGAGTATACTGTATATAGTTCATGCTAGAGGAAAAATGCAAAAAACTAAATCTTGAGAAGAATGGCATCGATCTTTGACATTATATATCATAAAACTGCTATTTTACAAGTTGCATTTTTTCATGCAACCACAAAGAAAAATAAATTCAGATGCAGACAGAAACACACACCCCCCATGCATGCAAAAAACTATAAAATATATCATGTGGTAATAACATTTGACTCAACATAGAACCGACACAGTTGCTTTTAATATTACGTCAAATTATTAGTTCTTTTACTTCTATTCATTCTTTCTCACACACTTTAAAGAAAACCTTTTGGTAATACAATGCTCAAGCCTCAACCTAAAAATAATTACATTTGGTAATTACTATTGTATGATGTATGATGATTAAATTACAATATTGCAGCTGATAAAATAAGAACTATAAGGGTTCATATTTGTTAATAAAAGAGCATTTACCTGGAGTGGCAACTGTGGAAAACACTGTAGATATTAAACAGGATGCTGAGAAATATCTAGCTTTGTAATTTAATATGCAAGTATGTGTGCCCTATTTTAGACTAGTCATTTTCTTTTAGAAATAAAATAACGGTAAAATTTTGAAACGGATTTTTAAGCTGAAGAAATGTCTTCAATATAGTAAGCAATCTTTTTGTTACTTCTCAATCAATTCTGTCCAATGATTTATCAACCTCCAGTTTTTAGGATCTTGAAACTTATTTCATCATTGACCCTTGACCTGCTTTTGTGCTTTCCATAACTGCCACCTGTATAGATCTTGGTATTTTATACATTGTTTTGATTACAATGTGAATGAAGAGAGGTCTTGGGACAAGCTGGACTTAATCTACACACAAAATCAAACAATCGATTTTGCATTTTTTGAACAAACTCGAGAAAATAAATATTTTGCACAAGTGTCATACAAGTAGAAATAAACCAACATTTTACTTGAGCGAACAATACAAGGTTATGGAGCATATCTTTAAATGTCAAGATTTAGGCTGAATCCAGGTAGGTTATTCAGCACCATGATTTATCAAGATCATAACATGCCATTCGTTTTACAAACAAGTTTCCAATACTGATGGGTATACAGGGGTGAATATTAAAGGATCATTCCAAAGTGAGCCCAGGTCATTTTACCTGTTAAGTGAGCAGGTTAGGTGCTTACCCTGCACCACAGGATACAGAATTGTGAATCTTTTGTAGTGTCACTTTCCCTGTCAGCATTCAACATTTTCACTTTAAGATTATATATATATATATATATATATATAATATATATATATATATTATATATATATATATATATATATTGTATTATATATATATATAATTTGTTTTACCTAACTTTTGAGTAAATTAAAATAGAAGAATTAGTCATTTCACTTCTGTCAAGCAACATATTTACACCAAACATACATACCATGATGGATTACCTGTTGTACGTCTGTCGTTGATTCCGAGGATAAATGACCCTATGACTTGGTCTCTGACCACGTCTCCTGGTTGGTGGTCTGGTCAGCCAATGAGGCTGCTTGCAGCCACATTAATACAATCTGATATTTACACCATAGAGAATGTGAATGTAAGCACTACTGGTAAAATATTTGCATTTTGAGTGTTGAAATTAGAGATGAAGGTTGTTAAAGTACAGATTAAAGGTACAGCACTCATCTCTAGATTTAAGGGTATGGAAGGATGAAGATTCAAAAAGTACGCTGAAAAATGTACAAACTGACTTGAGTATATTAAACTTGGTGTATGCAGATGACATCTTGTCGTGAATGCTCTGGTGAAAATGAACAACAAACGAGCGATGCGAGTAAAGGGCTATTCTAACACAACGTACGGATGTAAAATAAGTACTAATGTTGGACGAGTCTTCTGTTATAAAAGATGTGGAATGAAAACCGGAGTCACTTGGAATGAGAAGTGTGCGAGGATAGTTTGGTCATGTAAGAGACATGAAGGCTGAGTTGAGCAAATACCGTGAGTGTGGGACAGACAGACAGTGGTATGTGTGTGAATAATGAAAGAGGGATAAGTGGCAATGAACAGAACTGAGTAGCAGTAAAAGTTTCAACAGAAGTGATTGAAAATTTGCTTGAGAAATCCCATGAAGCATTTAGTAAGTCAAAAGGTCAAAGCACTGTCATCAGTACAGTGCTGTATTTGCTTGTGTGGTGGTACTAAATTCCTGTGAAGCTCCTGAGAATGGAAGGCATTATTAAAAAGGCCAGGTATAACACTAAATATCTTTTGTCTTCCAGTTCTATTTTCCCATTCTTAATAGGCAAGTGCTTCACACACTCCATGAGCAGGAAATGGCAATGATGATCATTAATCTAAAATACATTTATCCTTGGTACTCTAGACAAAATTTGTTTATGCACTGTGAACTACTAATGAGAATTATGCAAGTCAAAACCCTTTCCAAAACTTACATATATCAAACACTTGGTGCACAATGTGTTTATTTTAGTAGTTTCTGGCAGCAATGATCAAGCTCTGTTACTTAAAGATTAGTCAAGCTGGCTGAAGATGTCCAAATATAAATAGTGTACATAAGTGTACACTCAACATATTAACCTGAAAGTGGAATGTATATGATTACTCTCTATAAGTCACAAAAATAATAAATAAATATTTATATTGCTGTACTGCGTGTGCTTTATCACTTACATATTTGAATCAAGATACAAAGGTAAAATGTTTTGTGAACTTCTCTTTGTTACGAGTTATGTTACAATTTCACCATTCAATGATCGAAATGTGTCCCCCTGAACAATTCAAACATTCAACATGTTATTTCATTACAACATAACAGGAACCTGTTTGTACGTTGACCAGCCACACACTAGAGTTGAAGGGACGACGACGTTCGGTCCGTCCTGGACCATTCTCTGAATCGATTTTGGAATTCTCTCAAGTCGCGGACAAACGACTTGAGAATGGTCCAGGACGGACCGAAAGTCGTCGTCCCTTCAACTTCTAGTGTGTGGTCTGGTCAAATACTTCAGCCACGTTATTGTGACTCTTCGCCTGCACGCTGTTTGTACGTGTTAGCCATCTGGCTTGGCTATGCAAAGGTCCCTCTAACCTGGGGAAATAGAGCAATGGCTGTCAATTTTTCTATGTATGATTCTCTTAAGATTTCAATCAATAGCTTCAACTGGTTGTTTTTCAACATGTTCCCAATTACAAAAGTGTCTTTCAAATGTTCCCATCTCTTACCGAGACAATCTTAAGAACAGTCAGCATATCAATAAATACTAATTAAACATTGTTCAAGGACAAGTCTATTTTTAAACAAAGATTTGCTGTGAATGAAACATTGAAAAAAATAATAACTCGCCTTTGAATGATGCTTTTCTCTACATACTTGCCAGCAGTTCCTGTTCTTCAGCCAATACTAATCAAGCCAAGATTCAATATTTATCAAAAACTCAACAAAACTTTACTCTGCTTAAAATATCTAATTAAATACATATATAATATTAACTACAGTATTTGAGCGGCTGTTATCTTTTACTGGGTAAGCAAGATGCAATATATGCAGTACTGTGAATGATGCAAATAAAACCTATCATTCATAACTTCATTATTAAGCTAATATGTGTAAAGTAATACAGGCAGGTATCATGTTACTAACAACAGCCTCACTTGTGCCGCGCTATTTCTCTCAATTATTTTTGTTAATAATGAACTGAAGTAACAGAAATGGTCAGAGGTAAAACTTTATGAGTAGACATGATCCTGCATGACATATACTGCCCAGGTAACTGCTCAAGTTGATCTTCAGTGCACCTTATTCAAATTCTATTAACTACAATATTACTGACTAAGATACCTACCCTCCAGGAGAGAAAGAAAACATGTAGAAGCAACAAGGCATCAAATAAGGAGAGGAAAAGTAATCATTAGCAGAAATTCTGGCAATTGAACTCTATTGATTTACGTTTTATTTATAATAAATCTATTGTGCCACTTCAAAATATGTCTAAATTAAAGGCGATACGAAAGATGGATAAGAGACACTGCATCACAACGTATGATACATTACCTACGGAATCTTCGTAAGTCAATTAAATTTATTAACATAAACATAAGATTCTTTCTAAATATTTACCCTTTTCAACTGAATATTGCGTGTCATTACAGAGATGTACTAAATGTTAAAATCAATATGACTTATTATTTTCAAAATTCTATTTAGACACAGGATAATGCCAATGAAGAAAGTTATGTAGCTGGCAGTGCATAGCTTTACCTAGTATATCTTAAAAAAAACTCAAATGCTAAGTAAAACAACACAAAAGCAACTTAAACACCTTTATGAACCTCTACCCAGTGTGTAAAATCTTGTACATGGTCAGGCATTGTACAGGGAATGAAACAACAAGTGTCTGCAGTGCTTCATTTGGCTTTCACTCAGTAACTTTCTTGATATCTTCTAGTGCTTCTTAGCATCCTTAATCTGATGATAGATACGGTCCCTCATGGCTGAGTTGGTTGCTTTTTGTTGACTTTGCTCTAGATCCTGCAATGAAAAACACATGGTAAAATTACTATTAATATATACTAGGGAACAGGTTTCAAATTTGAACACAAGAGATTACAGGACATGAAAAATAGCCCCCCATTGAAAAGCTGTGCAATGGGTACCCTGGGGATGAACTCTATTATCATCAAGGAGCCCCAAGACTTTTTCAACACTCCTACTACACATAATATGCATAAGGCAGGCCTCTCACAGTGTTCTAGAGAGGACTCAACAAACACCTCCAAAGATATCTGATTANCGGGTCACAGCAACAGAGTTAGTGGGAGGGGTTTCTGGAGAGAGTGAGGAGAGGATTAATGAAATATTTGAACAGGCAGCCTCTCTTCCCTTGGTACTTATTGAGAAAAATAGATGTGGTTGCACCAAAGAAGGAACACCAAGAGCTTGGAAAAGAGAATTGGGACTCAGCTCTCCTCCTGCTTAACCAGTAAGTTTGGGTTTACAGTTGTGCAGATATTTTTTACAGTTAAAGAACTCCCAGAACCCCATCAACCAGTTAGCTTTCATTTTGCAAATATTTTATTCTGGTCCTGTGTTTACATTTCACTTGTCAAACCCATAACAGCTAGGAAAATATTTCCTTAAGGATAATTGTGTGGTTGAATATTAAAATTGGTTTTTGTACATTTTTTGGATTCACTGTGCTTGGCTCTAACAGTAGGTTACCAGTTTTTGCTGTTTGTTGTTCCCTTCTTTGATGCTCTTTTCATATACTGTATTTGTGTCTTTCAAAATGTTTTTGTTTGTTTTATTCCTCACCTGAGTGTGCTGGCTGGAAACAGGTCTTGTGATCTTCCTTCTCATTGCAAGCACTTGTAATTCTTGGACCAATGTTTTCCTGCTCTTTCCAGAGTACTTATCATTTGAAGGAATGTGGTGTCTTCAATATTCTTGACTCAACAATCCCTTAAGGAAAGAATGTTGCAAGAGCGAACAGGGTGTCAATAAGATATAGATAAATAGTAATGCATGGATATAAACTTGCAGTGTTAATAAACAAATATCTTAACCTCTAACATGCTAGAAACCACCAGAGAAACCTTACAGAATAAATAAAATAATAAATGTAATGGCCATAACAAATATTTGGTATGTATGATTGTAGGGCATAATACCGTATTCTAAATGTGAAAAACAAATTTGGTAAAATTATTCATTGTTCATATTATTTTCTAAATAAAATACAAAAAGTACTGTTCAGTATTCAAACTTGCTGGCTAGTATTTATAGACATTAGTGTCCCGATAGCATACTTTTTTCTATTTTACTGGACGGGGATTTTTACACACACATGCGCATGAGATCACTTTGGAAAAATAGTATCGGGAATCAATAAAATTGAACAAATAATTTTTGAAAACTGCAACTTCAAGAACAAGAGGATGTAGGTTCAAATGATGGAAACAAAGCTGTCAAAAAAGCATCAGAAACTTCAGTTTTGCAAACAAAGTGGTAGATGGTTGGAACAAGTTAAGCGAGAGGGTGGTGGAGGCCAAAACCGTCAGTAGTTTCAAAGCGCTATACGACAGAGTACTGGGAAGACGGGACGCCGTGAGCGTAGCTCTCATCCTGTAACTACACATAGGTAATTACGTCAGAATATCAGATTAAAATATCCTTTCTGTGCACAAATTTCTGTCAACTATTTTTGGCTAGTTGCTCCTTGTGGATTCCAAACTACTATATATAAATGGCAGTTAAAATTTTCAGGCTATATAGCCATATGTGTAATGACTGCTCAAAGGTATGAATGGTTATTGTCATTCATAGCAAATCTGAGCCACAAATATTGTTCTCGGTGTTCTAAATTTTAAACTGTTTTGTGAAGAAAGCAGATAGTGGTTTTAAAACCCACACATCTGAAAATATATCAAAGTTGTAATTTCTTCATTTTCAGATGTTATTGTGATTCATCATCTGCAGAGCTCAGTGTTTGCATTTCAAACAATTTTGGTGTGGTTGGCATGTTTGATTTACAATACTGACAAAACTTAAACATTTGTTGATTAATAAAGAGTTCTGTTTGCATTTCAGATTTAAAAAGTAAGCACAAAGACAAACAGGTAATAGTCATCGGAGAAACCAGTCGCCCAGAAAATTTAGACTGGGATCTTCGTAGCAGCTTCGATGGAGAAATGTTCATGGCTATACCAACAGAGATTGCCCGTGCACAAATACTCCAGGTCTGTAATCTTCATTATTCTTCATTTTAACTACAGTATTATGCAAGGATCATGGATATGATGGACAGTGCTTTATGGTTCAAAGATTCAGATTTTATTTTTGAAATACTCAGCCCTTTTATCTTTCAGATAAGGATGTCTAGGTGATTATAATTTTGCATGATTTGTACTACAAGTTACTGGCATTCATCATGGTCTGTTTAGTTCATTTCTATTAAAGTCCTCATAATATTCAGTCTGATAATTTTGTATAATACTTTTGTTTTTCATTTGTTCCTTGGCTTAATTCTTCATTCACATTACCAGTAGTAACTGTGTAATATGCATCAGATGCATATGTAGTGTGTGCAATGAAATATAGTAAAATACAAAGCTAGGATACATAATGTGAGTAACATGAAACACATTTGTGACAGTGAAAGGAAATGATAACAAACCAATGGGCCCTTGCAGTACAGTACTAATGTTCCAGTGATAGCCAACCCCATGTAATTGAAAGCATAAAGCAGAGGTTCCATGCTTCTTGTAATGTCACTGGGTGGGTGAATACAGGGCAGGCTACCTGGCACTGCTAGTGACTGAGGCTCCTACCTGGCACTGCTGGTGACCGAGGCTCCTACCTGGCACTGCTGGTGACCGAGGCTCCTACCTGGCACTGCTGGTGACCGAGGCTCCTACCTGGTGGCAGTCGGGCACATCACAGTTAAGATGTTTATTTAATTTTCTTCTAGTAGTTGCTGATCCATGCTAAACTGAACTCTATATTTTCTCTTTCAGCTGTTATGTAATGAAGCATTATTTGTTGGTGATTTTGATGAATTAGCCCATAGAACTCCAGGGTATGTAGCTGGAGACCTGAAGAAGTGTTGGAAAGGCTCAGAGCTTGGCATGGAAAAGGTAAAACCTTGAGTTTTATATTATGAAATTATTTTTTTTTTAGTAAGAATATATTCATCATGTACATTGTTAGATGATGTAAATGATTGTTTAATACAAATTAACAGCCTTATTTTAATTTGGTTTATAGTAAAGTTGAAATTTCTGATGGGGCTGCTTATGACTGCTTGAAGCTTTTCTCACCGAAATGACTCGCAACTATTGGGTCACATCAGCTCTGGAATTCTGAATTCTGGAATCCTACTTAGGACTAGAGCCAGAACAAGGGCCTAACCCCCTCACAGAGGCACAGACAGTGAATGACACTCTTCCACCCAACCAGGAAAATATCCAAGAAGTCAGTGAACCAATACAGACCACTGCTGGGCTCAGAGAGACTATAGCTTCAAAACTGCTAAACAAACTCCCCAAATAATGCAAATAAATGATTGAATCTCTTAGAACTAGCGTGAGCTTCTTGCTGCCAAACCTCGCTAGTAAGGGGGGGGGGTTGCTAGAGCTTAGGTCTCCCTCAGCCTTCCAAGCCAATTCTGTTGATGTGAACACCATTTGTTCTCCAATCTAGGGTTCCCAGGCTGTCAACCAGCCGTGCAGGTCCCACTGCACTTGAAAGTCTCACTTGAAGTTTGTCCTAGGATGTGGCCTTTAAAAGAAAAAATGTTGGTAACAATAAAGCAAGGTTATAGTCAGTCTACATGTCATTTGTGTGTGGGACTGGTACATTCTATTTACCTCGATGATGCTTTGGTAGGTTTTAGTTACTCTAACCTATAGATTTCCATTGCTCATTTTTATCTCAGAGTTGGAGAGAGTTTGGTTTAGTTTAGTAGCTTGGAGTTTATGCCCTGGCACCTATGCTGCTGCTTCATAATGTGTGTGGGGGTCAGAGATCCTGGTAGCTGGTGTTACGACTCTGGGTTCTTTAGATGGAAACCAGAGGTCAAAATTGAGCTTATTAACGACAATATGGCAGGGCACGCATAGAGTGTTGATGCTGTTTGTAATCTTCCCTGCCAGTCGTAAGACTATTCTTGTTTCTCAAAGAGTATTTAAAGATTGAGCTTGGGGTTGTTTATTAAATAATAAAATAGGCATCAACTATGTTTACTAATACTGTCTAATCATGTGTAAAGTAAACCTGAGTAAATTTAGTATCGGGCACCAGTATGATTAGTTGAACAGTCTGCTGGCAGCATAGCTTTCGGAGAGAGAGACGGGAGACGCTCTTCTCGGCTGACTGGTTGTGGTGGAAGGAAGTGCCTCTCCCTCCTCTTATTTATTTCTTCTGTATCTTCGTCTGGTTAAGTTTTCTTTGCTATTTTTGTGGTTATATTGTGGCATACCTATCGTTATATGTGTAGAGTAGTATACCTGGGGTGTAGTAAGTATTTTTAAGGTTTTATATTACCTGTTATGCTAACAGGGGTCCCAGTGTTCCACGTGGTCCCCTACCCTAGGCTGTCTCTAGTGTGTTATAGTAGAGCTTTACCCTAGCTTGCTTTCAGTGTAAACCTTGTATCCTGCTTATGTGGACCAAGGCTTTTAACGTAAGATTGTGTGGTAAAGTTAGTATTAAATTGTTATTGGTGTGATTGTGTATGGGGGGTGTTAAGGGGTTAATAAATAAGTAAGCTTGAACAGAGTATCCCTTGTTCCTGTGTGGGAGTACAATAATCATTTCCTAGACTAACCAGGTTTAGTAGCAAGCAATTATTATTGTGGATATTTTACTTTGGGGGCCGGGCCTTTTGTTCTCCCATATCTTGATACCTCTAGTCTTACCCTTACCCCTTAATAGTACCAAGTTCCCCATAGCAAGCCCACTATTGTTCATAACAAGTGGTTGGCCTGTCCGGGAGGAACGTTATTATTGTAAAAAATTAGATTTTTGAGTGCCAAAACTAAAAATTCTTGTTTCCGCAGAACGGTTGTGGGCTAGCCTAGGGTCCAGCTCATCTGGCGTAGAACATTCTTTGCACTGACTGGACACCCAGCTGGATCTCTTCACGATTAAGGTTAGTGTGGCCTTGTGTTAGGGGCCGTGCAAATTTTTGTTTTTTCCAATTTTTTAATTTTTAATTTTTTTCTGTGGCTAGGAGCTAAAATTTTTAGTCATGTCATCTGAAATGCAGAGACTGGCAATGAACCCTTCAGTGATAGAGATAAAGAAGCTCAACAAAGCAAATTTAATATTGTTAGGCAAGGAATTTGGCCTAGAATTAAATGACGCAGATAGAAAGTGGATTTTGATGAATGAAATTTTACGGCATTGTATAGACCAAGAACTAGTGCCAAGTGATACAATTTTATGCGAACCCAATTCAGGGGAAAGTGCAGTGAGTAGAAATATAGAATTAGAATTAACACTAGCCAAGTTAAGACTGGCAGAGCAAGAGGCCAGAGTAGCAGAACAAAATGCTAAAGTGGAAGAGCAAAGGCTCAAAAATGAGGCGGCAAGAATGGTACCACCTACTGGGGACTCGAACTCCAGACATTCCGATAAAAAACACAACTTGCCTGAATTTTCAGAGTCAGACCCTGAAAGATTTTTTAACCATTTTCAGAGACTAGCCATGTCCATGAACTGGCCAAGGGAAGAGTGGGTGAAAATCTTGCAGGGGCGGCTTAGGGGTAAAGCACAAGATATTTTTATTAATATGCCTGACGACGAGTGTTTTGTATATGATGAAGTCAGGGAAAGAATTTTGAGGGCGTACGAAATTACTCCTGAAGCTCACCGCCAAACTTATCGCAACCTTAGGCCCACTCACAACCAACCGTTCACTGAATTTGCCAATGAGCAAATTAGATTGTTTGATAAATGGATTCGCTCGGCTAAAGCCGAAACATACCAGGCACTCAGAAATGTAGTCTTAGTAGAACACTTTATAGATAGTATGCCAGAATATATTTCGCAATACCTTAGAGGAAGGGTAGAGTTAAATTCTAAAATAGGGGACTTGGCCAAGATGGCAGAAAACTACCAGTTGGCGGGCAAAAGGCCCAATAAAAATAATTTTACCCCACAGAGTAACAAAACTTATACCCACAGCCAGTCCAGACCAGCTCATTCTAAACCTTCACCTAATGCACCTTCTGTTTCAGACATAACTAACCCTGTTAAATTGTCTACCCCCACGACACTAAAGAGTGAACCGAAGGGTAATTCGGTTAGTAATGTCTCTTCTCCCCGACGTTTCTGTGGTCATTGTAAAAGTTCAACCCACCATATTAGCCGTTGTTGGCAACTGTACCCGGAAAAAAGACCCAATGCTCTCGTTGTGACACAGGGCTTGAGGCCTTCTGAAGGGTTAGGGAGTAAGACTTCCAACCCACAGTGGTTGGACCTGCTTACCCCATTCTTATCGAAAGGGAGACTACTTTTGTCTGAGGGTTCTTCCTGGAGGGACGTGGTGATCTTCCGAGACACCGGTGCCATCCAGACTTTAATTTTAGAGAGTGCTTTGCAAGGTGCCAATACTCTCGACACTGGAGAGGTGGTACTGGTCGAGGGTGTCACTAGTGATACTCGAGCAGTACCCCTCCGTAAGGTTACCCTGGAATCTGATTTCCACAAGGGTATTTGTACAGTCGGAGTCACTTCGTACCTACCTTTCCCTAATGTTGATGTAATATTGGGTAATGATTTAGCCGGGGATAAGGTAGGGGACTCCAGACTGCCTGTTATGTTGCCTACCCCAAAGGTTTGCCTGGATTCACCCACCGCAGAGGATAATGTTGTGTACCCTGCGTGCGTGGTGACTAGGTCTATGGGACTTAAATGTAAGGGCAGCCCTGTGCTTGCCAAGGTGGTAAATCCCAAGGACACGAGGGACCTTCCGAGTGGTGAAAGCCCAGTGGACCTTGCGGACACGTTCATGGCCCGACTCGATGACGGGGCCGAGGACATTGTGGAGAGCCTGTCACCCCCGCCTACCGAGAGTAGTGGGGAGGTGGAGGAGAACACTGTTGAGCCTCGGCCAATGACATCTGACCAAGGCCTGGACGCCTCCTTGAGTGAGTTACAGAAAGCTGACCCCAGTCTTGCAGATTGTCACGAGACAGCCGTCTCTAAGGAGGAAATTGTAGACGCAGCAACTGGGTACTACTACAATGATCGGATTTTGATGAGAAAATGGAGACCTCAGAGTGCTCCCTTGTCAAATGAGTGGGAGGTAGTCCACCAGGTTATGTTGCCGACCTGCTATAGAGAAAGAGTTTTGTCAGCTGCCCATGATGATCCTATGGGGGGACATCAAGGCATTAATATTACGTATCACAAAATCTGCAAGTACTTTTTCTGGCCCAAGCTGAAAAGCGATGTGGCAAAATTTTGTAATGCATGTATTGCATGTCAACTTGTTGGGAAACCAAACCAGACTCCACCTAAAGCTCCTCTTAAGCCTATTGTCGTGCCGGAGGAACCATTTTCTCATGTGGTAATGGACTGTGTTGGTCCATTACCTAGAACTAAGTCTGGTAATATTTATCTAATTACGATGATGTGTATCACGACTCGTTACCCAGAGGCTTTTGCTGTAAGGAACATCCGAGCAAAGACTGTTGTTGCTCGTATGTTGCAATTTTTTTCCACTTTTGGACTGCCTCGGGTTGTGCAGACTGACAATGGTACTAACTTTAAGTCTGATATTTTTGAACAATTTTGTAAGGACCATGGAATAACTCATAAGGTTTCCAGCCCATACCATCCACAGAGTCAGGGGGTCATTGAAAGGTTCCATCTAACTCTGAAGCAGATGTTGAAGACATCGTGCGAGAGTTCCCATACCTTCTGGGACGAGAACTTGCCGTATGTTTTGTTTGCTGCTAGGGAGGGGTTGCAAAGTTCACTGGGTTGCTCTCCTTTTGAGTTAGTCTTTGGCCATAAAGTTCGTGGACCCTTGCAAATGTTACAGGAGAATCTGTTAGGGAACGTAACGTTAACCGAAGGTTCGGCTTTCTTTGCGCAACACCACCAGAGACTCAAGGACTGCAAGGCTGCGGCACTAAAGTATCTTGGGAAGGCCCAAGAGAATATGAAAGAACGGAACGATGCCAAGGCTAAGTTGCGGGTATTTCAGCCCGGTGACCCTGTCCTGGTACTAAAGCCTCGACTGGGGAGCACTATGTCCCACAAGTACGAGGGCCCCTACATTGTGACAGAGAAGACTGGGGACCTCACGTACAAAGTGAGACACTCTGATAAGCGTAAACAGGTAATGCTCGTACACGTGAATCGGCTGAAGAAGTTCCAGGGCCCCAGGCCCATTGCACTAACCAATGTTTCCATTTCCAGTGAGGGAGGGGATGATTGTTCTGGGGACCCAACTAATCTCATTCTCAATAATTCTAGTTCTGTGAATGCTGTGGAGGAGGGACTGTCCCATTTGCAGATGTCCCAACGTGACGAGGTGCAGTCGTTGCTTGACGAATTCTCCAGTCTGTTCGGGGAGGTCCCGACCCAGACTGATGCCATTTACCATGATGTCGAGTTGACGGACTACACCCCCATTCGCCTTCAACCCTATCGGATGAGTCCGGAAAAGAAGGCCATCGTCCGTAAGGAGGTCGACTTCTTGCTCCAGCACGGCCTCATCAGGCCGAGCCAGGGCTCTTGGTGCTCGCCCTGCCTTTTGGTCCCCAAACCAGATGGCTCCTGGCGATTATGCACCGATTATCGGCAGCTCAACAAGGCGACCATAGTGGACGCCTATCCGTTGCCACGTCTCGAGGACTGTATCGACGAAATCGGGAACGCCACGTATGTATCCAAGTTCGATCTATCGAGAGGGTACTATCAAATCCCTCTCACTGAACGTGCTAAACAACTAACGGCGTTTGTGACACCCGAGGGTGTGTTTGAGTATCAAGTGTTACCATTCGGCTTGCGTAATGCCCCTGCCACGTTCCAGAGGCTAATGAACTCTTTGCTCGCTAATGTGCCAAATTGTCGGGCGTATTTAGATGATATTGTGCTCTTTGATATTAATTGGGCTGACCACATAGCTAGGTTACGCCAGTTGTTCACAGTGTTGAAACATGCAAATCTAACCTTAAATGCTAAAAGTGTCATTTTGGCCAAGGCACAGTGACGTACCTCGGTTATGAAGTGGGCCAAGGAAAAGTGTTACCTCGACAAGACAAAATTAGTGCTATTCTGGACTATCCAGTGCTCAGGTCTAAAAAGGACATTCAACGATTTATCGGTATGTGTGCGTACTACCGACACTTTTNTGGCCTGGCTAATGGTGCATTTACTTGAATGCGTATTGCTAAAATGTTTATAGATCTGTGCTCTCTCGTGGTATCAATTTTACGTGAATTGAATTTGACGAAATTGCGTTTGAGTATTTTTGCTAACTTGTTACAGCTTTATAATAGCTGGAGTCTGTCCTCAGACCAAATCCATTACCACGAGAAACCACAACCCCTTTCAAACCACCTGGATAAATATGGTGGTCTGGTAATGTATGATGGTCTGAAAGCATAGAATGTTTGCAATAAATCTACAAGTAAACTGGGAAGTGAACTTTTGTCCTAAACAGAGATTATTCTCAAGTTATAATCTTATTGTATTATAAATCGTTAGATGAAAATACAAAGTGTATGCTGAAACCTTGCTATCCATGGTTAGGTTAGGTTAAATAGCTGAATTTAACTGAAGATGTCTTTAGTGACGTGTGAATTGTGACACTCTTGTGACAGTTGAATTAGTTTATTATAGACTCGGTACCTAAACTGTAGCGGTGCAGAAAGTTTACAGTCGCATGATATATTCAGGAACTGGACCCCAATGTTCTTATAGCGAAGTAATTTACGTTTGGTAAACTGGTTACAAGTATTTTTAATTGTAACATTCATTTTCATCCTTAAGGACTTTTCCTGGTGTATTTAAAGTACATCGCTGTCATATATCACGGATTGGTACTATTGAGTGTCAAAATACAATTTTTAATTAAAGTATTTAGAAAATCTGAGTGTTGAAGGAGTGTTCAGAGAAGGGGAACAAACAAAAGATAAAAAAATTAGTATCATTTTGCCTTTGTGACTGAAGGAGACTTTGCCAGAGCGGCGCCACTCGATACGCTTACATCATGTAGGTAACAATGCTTAGTAGTAGCCTAGTAGTGGGTGGGTGGGGAGCTGGACTGCTGCCAGGAGCCGCACACACAAACCGGCTCTCATAATGAGTGTTGGAAATGGAAACTTATACAGCGAGTCATTGAATGTCTGCAGGAGACCGGAGGAGAAGCATGATATTATTTTACAGGGGGATTGCGAAGTACAGAGGACTGTCTGTGGAAGCACAGGTGGTGTGCGGCTCCTGGCAGCAGTCCAGCTCCCCACCCACCCACTACTAGGCTACTACTAAGCATTGTTACCTACATGATGTAAGCGTATCGAGTGGCGCCGCTCTGGCAAAGTCTCCTTCAGTCACAAAGGCAAAATGATACTAATTTTTTTATCTTTTGTTTGTTCCCCTTTCTCTGAACACTCCTTCAACACTCAGATTTTCTAAATACTTTAATTAAAAATTGTATTTTGACACTCAATAGTACCAATCCGTGATATATGACAGCGATGTACTTTAAATACACCAGGAAAAGTCCTTAAGGATGAAAATGATGTACAATTAAAAATACTTGTAACCAGTTTACCATGAAATACACAGCACAGAACCATGAGCGATTAACATAGTAACTCTTGTATTTTTCACTGTTAATATAACAATGCTCTGCAACAACAAAATTACCTCAAATCTTGAAGCGTAGTGTCACTGCACTTGAGCAAGGACATATGAGCATACAAGCAAAACAATATAATGTGTAATAGTTTATATGAGGCAATGCTGATAATGTAGGGTGCACTAATTACAACCCATATATCAGTTGAAGTTGGTCAGGGCAAATGGGGGGGGGGGTTGACAAGCCGCCGGCTTCCTGTTTTCATCGAGGTCATTAGTGTTAACGGTCCTCGGGTAAATTTATGAATGCTACATACGGTCCGGTCGGCCGAGCAGACAGCATCCTGGGCTTGTGATCCTGTGGTCCCGGGTTCAACCCCGGCGCCGGCGAGAAACAATGGGCAGAGTTTCTTTCACCCTATGCCTCTGTTACCTAGCAGTAAAATAGGTACCTGGGTGTTAGTCAGCTGTCACGGGCTGCTTCCTGGGGGTGGAGGCCTGGTCGAGGACCGGGTCGTGGGGACACTAAAGCCCCGAAATCATCTCAAGATAACCTCAAGATACGTCCTTGAGTCGCAAACGCTCGTATATCTATAAAACAAGTGTTTATTAATTGATATTTGTTGTGTGATTAAGGAAAGTTTTAGAAAAAACTAATAATTTTGTTTTAGAGTGTTTAATTGGTGGTTTAAAAATTGATAACCCAATTAAAGATTGTTGTAGTAATTGCCGAGTTCTTTGTAGTATTGTCAGTAAGACAAGGAACGAGCCTAGCTGTTGAGACAAGGGAGACAGGGCCAGAGGCAGGAGTCTAGCTGGATGATAAAAGTGAAACTGAGCAAGACAAGACTCTTCGCTCTCACTCTTGTCTGACCACACGCAAACCCCACTTCTGGCTGCCTTTCTTGCCTGTATCCATTTCTTATTAGGTATCTCCTTAAGTAACACACAGTCTCGTTAAATTCACCTGACTATGTCCCTAATGTTATTAATGATTAAACTCTGGAAACATTTCGGGTAAAGTCATTAGCCCATCCCTGTGAAATATCACCCTGTAGTCGAGTATCATAAGTCTGGACGGATAGTGGTCAAACACCATTTTGCTGCCAGGCGTCCTCCTGCCTGATCCAAAAGTCTATAGTGTTGGTGAACAATTTACTTGTTATGCATTGACAGGTACCTTGCAAGAGAAGTTGTCTTACCTATATATTGAGACCGTTATGGCTGATAGTCTCCAAATGGACATATAAAGACAATAGATCACATTCGTACCTTTCAAGGCATTTTGCTTGGTGTCGGGAGAGTTCTTCATGTGCAAGTTGGTGGTCTAGTTGCTCTTGCAGTAAATCGTGACCTGTATCTCCTGTTAGCCTCTTTAGGGGCCACATTTCTGTCATTGATGTCTTTCAGGACTCTTTCCTTCCTCCATCTTATGGTACGTTTAAAAGTTCCTGTGAGGAGACATTCAACCAGACCCAGGCAGACAGACAGGCAGGCATGATGGCAGACGACCCGTCGATCTGGTTTCCTGGGCAGTGAGAGTGGATTCGCGCGGTGTGAAAGGGGGTGGGGGAGGGATGTGAGGAAAGGGGGGGTCGGTTAATGGGGTTCCCTTATAAGACGCCACCGTCCCCTTCCCAACCCCCCTCACTCACAAACACACGCCCACGTCTGTCTGAGAAGGTACGTAGTTTCTACACGCACTGTGTCGACTGAGTGTTCTATCAGGGAGATGTCTCGACCATGTACTTCTTACGGTAAATTCCTTAGTCGTAGTTTATTAGATTTCCCGTGTTCTCCGCCAGGTAGAAATGAGCTATGACACATGTTCTTCAACAGGTAGAGATGAACCATGACCCATTTTCTCTACCAGGTAGAGATGAATTTTGACCCCTTGTTCTCTTCACCAGGTGGAGATGAACCTTGACCCAGGAATCGTGTGCTACCAACACTGCAATGGTCGGCTCTTTGGGTTCTCCCTCCCCCCGACCTGCTTCCTGTGTCAGGCGGACCTCAGTGTTGAACCTCTTAGCACCCCGCCCTTCAGGTGAGTCTTGCACCTTCAGGTAATTATGTCGTCTCCCAATAATTATGTCGTCAGAGCTACTTCATAATTACTTCAACTTACTATGGGTTTAATTGCTGTGTTGTTTCCAAATTGATGCTCTGATGCTCTCCAGACTCTGATGTGTTAATTTCTGGCTTATTTCCGTCTCTTTTGGCATCCGTGGCGAGTCCTCAGTTGTGTGTCCATCCCTTTCCGGTCCTTTGTTTCTCTTCCCTGCACCGGCTGTCACACCAAGGGTTTACTTCGGTGTTCTCGCTCACTTCTTTCTTGAAATGAAAGATTTGTCCCGTGTCATCTGCACATCTCATTTGTCGTCGTCACAATTTTTTGTCTTAAATTTTACTCCCTGTTGTGATGGTTCATCCTTCTGCAGTCTCTACGTCTGTGTCTCTCGCCTTCAACATATTTCTTGACTCGACCTCCTCCTCCTCCAACTGCACTGTGCACTCAAACATAACGCCGTGGCCGCTGGGTACTATGGGCATCTCATGCACTCTTCCCGACATCAGCCGTATTATGGATAAACAGTTGGTCAAGTGTTGGTGGTGGATTCTTTACCTCTCATCTTGTCGGCTCCATCATAACTTGTCAAGAACTGCTTGTCTGCTGTGTTCACCAGTTATGCTACCCATGCTCCACCTTTGTTCTTATGTTCTTAAGCCTTTGAACCCCCTTCGTTATCCAGTCTATTTCTTCCTGATAAAAAAATCCGCGATGATCAGTACCTTAGCTATCGCTTCGTTATCCTTGAAGC
>WNGS01161107.1:7282477-7293422 GCA_020271785.1 Procambarus virginalis
TTGACAGATGGCAACATGTGTTGCAATGACCCTCGCTGCAACTTGCGCGTATTAACAATATATTATTGTACATTGAAGTTTGTATGTTCAGACATAATCCTGGTTCCACACGTCGCTCTGGAGAGAAAGTGACAGATAGAAAGTGTGGAAGAGAAAGTGACAGATAGAAAGTGCCTTTACTTGCATGTACCCATCCATTGTGTGTGTGTGTGTGTGTGTGTGTGTGTGTGTGTGTGTGTGTGTGTGTGTATACTCACCGAATATACATATATATTCGTACATACATATACATGCACATGTTTTCTTTTAGCGTGAGAGTAGTGGAAAAATGGAATGCGCTCAAGGGCAGGTTGTGGAAGCAAATTCTATTCATAATTTTAGAACTAGATATGATAGGAAAATAGGACCGGAGTCATTGCTATAAACAACCGATAGCTCGAAAGGCGGGATCCAAGAGTCAATGCTCGATCCTGCAGACCCAAATAGGTGAGTACATGTATATGTATGCATGTGCACATGAACATAAGTGCGTATACCCATACCTGTGAAGGCGAAAGGTTACACGAGGCCGTATACGCTCGTGTACATATGTGTACATGTGGTCAGGGATTGTGTACATATGGTCAGGGACGAGCGTTAAGGTCGGCGAGCGCCGCTGAGGGAAGACATCAAGGCCGCCGCCATTTCCGGTGATGACTTTTTCCTTTTGTATTATAAAGGTGATCGCTAGTCATGGTTGGGTTGGGTGGCCGGCAGGTTGCTCTTCTATTGTGTTCCTCTCAGGAGGAGGTGGGGGGGGGGGGTTGTCTGTGGCGGCTAATTCACACTACACTCTCTCAGGTCGGCTTGGGAGATGAAGTACGCCCCTTAGATTATCCTCGGACTCATCCTGTGACAGGTCCAGTCCTGTGGATCATTTACTTCAAGCACATCATCATGTTAGGCCCTGAGACTTACTGGAGTCTGCACAAATTATTACATGAGCATCATGTTTTTCACAGAGCGAGTGAAGGATAACGTACAGACATAAATATAGACCTTAAACCTGTTTTATCTCGTCGACGACGTCAGTAAGTTAGTTTTATCTACGCGGCTCAGTTTTGATCTCTATTATAGAATGGACATAAACTTGAATACGTCCAGAGGAAATGTCTAAATAAATCCCAGGAGTTAACCTTAACTAGTACTTGACTTAGTACTTAACTAGTACTAGTACTTAACTAGTTAACTAGTACTTGATTGGGAGTGTTACCCAACCTTGAAGTGTTAGCTGCCACTTGCTTTGCGCAAATCCCGGGTTCGTACCCCGTACACCCAACAGTAACTGGAGACCTGGATGATCTGCGAAATGTACAAATCCACAAGAGCCGTGACGAGGATTCGAACCTACATCCGAGAGCATCCCAAATGCGAAATGTACTTAATTAGGAAAAGGTTAAATAAGGATTTCAAATGAGCTGTGTGAGGATGAGCATTTAGCCTTCAAACATAAACATTCAAGAGACTTTTCATCCTCAACTCTCTAAAATATAGACAAAAAAATGCGAGGATATTCATTGTTGTTGTTATAGATTCAGCTACTCAGAACAAGTTCCAAATAGCACGGGCTATGGTGAGCCCGTAGTTGACTTACCTGGCACAGGAGCGGACAAGTAGCACGGGCTATGGTGAGCCCGTAACTTACCTGGCACAGGAGCGGGGCAAGTAGCGCGGGCTATGGTGAGCCCGTAGTTGACTTACCTGGCACAGGAGCGGGGCAAGTAGCACGGGCTATGGTGAGCCCGTAGTTGACTTACCTGGCACAGGAGCGGGGCAAGTAGCACGGGCTATGGTGAGCCCGTAGTTGACTTACCTGGCACAGGAGCGGGGCAAGTAGCACGGGCTATGGTGAGCCCGTAGCTTACCTGGCACAGGAGCGGTGCTGTGGAGGATATTCATTCCGTGTGGGTGTGAGAGAGCATGTGAGGTGCCATGAGTAGCATCAAGGTTCCTCAAGGCTGTAGCAGCCAAGGTCGAGCCTGGCTGCCTGTCCCCGTGCTTATGCAACCTTCCTACGTTATATATATAATATATATATATATATATATATATATATATATATATATATATATATATTATTTTAAAAAGTTTGTGAGGGTACCACCTCTGGTGCCAATGTGGGGACCCATAGCCTCGGAGAAGAAAATAAAAAGTATATATATATATATATATATATATATATATATATATATATATATATATATATATATATATAAAAGGCCACTCTACACCTTACGGGCTATTCATACCCATGCCACTTGTTAGTGGTTTAATATTCATCAATCACTCTTCACCTCCAATGAAACATTTAATTAATGGTGAAAACTACGTGAAATGACAGGGTTTTGCATAATTATTTGCTGATTATAAACGGGTATATTGCAGTATATACAAAAATAATGGTGAATTTTGTCATTGCAGCCACGTGCAACCTTGATGAATGGCCTGCCCTCCTGCGCTAACCCCACCACCTTTGATCTTAACACTCTTAAGAACCATCCTCTGCACTTTAGTCTCAACTCTGATATTTTCCTTCTTGTATAATGAATATAAATGTACCGATGACTAGGACATTATACCCGTGTAATGACGTATTCTAACACACCTTAATGGTTCTCCAGCATACACCTGTTGTCAGGTGTCCCCAAACCTGCTTGGTCAGGGTTTTTTTTTTGGGGGGGGGAGGGGAGTTGATCATTAAAACTGAGCTTCGTTCCACTTAGAATGGTTGGTATAACGCCAACTTAGCTTCTAATAGGGCCGGCGTTCGATGCTTAGCTGTTCCTCTTCTCCGTATTCATATCCCAGCTCTCTGTCTATCCGTATATCCCTCCCAAGTGCTATTTATAATTAAGTCCTTTAGTCGGGGGACAGGTAGCCTGTATATATATATATATATATATATATATATATATATATATATATATATATTATATATATATATATATATATTAGTCAGCTGTCACGGGCTGCTTCCTGGGGGTGGAGGCCTGGTCGAGGACCGGGCCGCGGGGACACTAAAGCCCCGAAATCATCTCAAGATAACCTCAAAAATCTAACCATTAAATGCATAAGGAAGGTTGGCCCTACGAGCCCACCCTCCTGTCTGGGTAGTACTTACACTGACGACCATTGTACACATATTGACGTAAAAGGCAGTTAAACAGTAGCAATCGGTACTATTAAATTTGGACAAACCGGAATTTTTTTTGTTATGATGCTAGAAATAAAATTTAACCCCAACCTAACCTTCCAAGGCCTAATACACGCTAGCTGAAGCCTAATATAGTATATATATGTGCTATACTAGGCTAGTATAGTATAGTGTACTAGTATACTATACTATACTAGGTGTATTTAAGTTTGTATTTTAGCTTCATTTTTCGGACCCTATAAAGTGAATAGGACCAATTGTACTTTCTAACGGTCCATTACGTCAGTGTACAATGGTGCACGTAGTTACAAAACGTACTATCTGTAACCTAGGTTCATGTTACCTGTAATTAGGGAAAACATTTGATGGATTAAGTAGACTTATCTCCTTAAGCTAATGAGAGCTTGGAGCGAGCTGTTGTTGTTGTTGTTATAGATTCAGCTACTCGGAACAAGTTCCAAGTAGCACGGATATAGTGAGCCCGTAACTTACCTGGCACAGGAGCGGGGCAAGTAGCACGGGCTATGGTGAGCCCGTAGCTTACCTGGCACAGGACCGGAGCAAGTAGCACGGGCTATGGTGAGCCCGTAACTTACCTGGCACAGGAGCGGGGCAAGTAGCACGGGCTATGGTGAGCCCGTAGCTTACCTGGCACAGGACCGGAGCAAGTAGCACGGGCTATGGTGAGCCCGTAGCTTACCTGGCACAGGACCGGAGCAAGTAGCACGGGCTATGGTGAGCCCGTAATGGACTTACCTGGCACAGGACCGGAGCAAGTAGCACGGGCTATGGTGAGCCCGTAGTGGACTTACCTGGCACAGGAGCGGGGCAAGTAGCACGGACTATGGTGAGCCCATAGTGGACTTACCTGGCACAGGAGCGGGGCAAGTAGCACGGGCTATGGTGAGCCCATAGTGAACTTACCTGGCACAGGAGCGAGGCAAGTAGCACGGGCTATGGTGAGCCCGTAGCTTACCTGGCACAGGAGCGGGGCAAGTAGCACGGGCTATGGTGAGCCCATAGTGAACTTACCTGGCACAGGAGCGGGGCAAGTAGCACGGGCTATGGTGAGCCCGTAGCTTACCTGGCACAGGAGCGGGGCAAGTAGCACGGGCTATGGTGAGCCCGTAACTTACCTGGCACAGGAGCGCGGCAAGTAGCACGGGCTATGGTGAGCCCATAGTGGACTTACCTGGCACAGGAGCGGGGCAAGTAGCACGGGCTATGGTGAGCCCATAGTGGACTTACCTGGCACAGGAGCGGGGCAAGTAGCACGGGCTATGGTGAGCCCGTAGTGAACTTCAACAGGTATGTTGATAAAACACTCACCTAGTGCTCGTGTTGTTAATACACGCACTTGGGACTACCCTTTTCCAATTTGACAGAGAGAATGGTCTGCGGTATGGGATGAACATAGACTAGAAGGTGTGGCCACAATTCAAAAGGGAAGAGCGTGCCAGGGTTATATTCTGACCCCCACGACAATTTTTTGGCACTGTCCGCCGGCTACACTGCAAATATTTTGAAAAGAAACATTTCAAACCTATATTTTTCTTATAGTACTATACACCATTATTTACTGATCATCTTGGGTAATCATTTATAGCCCTGATGACAGAAGATACAAGTGATTTGTCTCTCCATGGAGGGACGACGAGGCAAACATTGCCAAGCAAGAGGATTTATGGCATGATTGGGTAGTTTCTGGAGCATCATTGACCCTTTTCATAAGATTAGAGTTTGGCTGCTGCAGTGGGGTGGGCTACTGTTGGGATATGTGGTCATGTTCTAGCATTATCTTTGTTACATGCTCAACATGCTTGTGGAGTCCTGCCTGTCTGTCTGTTGGGACCTCTGCTATTTCAACATAATTGAGAGGGTTAAACTGTGCATTGTCCTATAGTGCTGACACATGAACTTGCTTCATCTTACCAAACTTTGCACCCTGATTCCTGTGGGGTACATGCCCAACATGGTTGGGTCAGGGCTGGTATACAAAACATCTGCCAACCTGCTGACTACACATCAAAGGGGAGGGGATGTAGAGGAAGGAGAGAGGGGGGAAAGACAAATAGACTGATCTAGGTACCCTTTCTAGTGTATTAATCAGGTTAAGTATATTAGGTCTGCCAATCGCTGAAAGGGTGACCATGAGGCCCTCAATGGACACAGCAACACTGTCTCTGACTATGGTATACACATATACCAGTTTTACTCTGTAATACTGGTCTACGTCCTCTACTAACAATCGTGGATCCCGAGTTCGATCCCCGAGCGGAACAGAAATGTGTAGACCAAACCACACACTAGAAAGTGAAGGGACGACGACGTTTCGGTCCGTCCTGGACCATTCTTAAGTCGATTGTGAGAATGGTCCAGGACGGACCGAAACGTCGTCGTCCCTTCACTTTCTAGTATGTGGTTTGGTCAACTAATTGGCATATTTTCCGTATAAAAAGTCGTAATTTGACCCCAAAGCTTCCTGGGGGTCCCGTCCGGGGGGGGGGGCATGTCGGGATCGGCGCCATCGGGGGCGCCCACCGCCGCCCTAATATTGCCTCTCCTTCCATGGTTCCTTAATGGGCTAGGCGGTTCGTCCTCCCTGTCCGAGTTGGACAGTGAAGACTCCGAGGCAGGTGCAGGTGAAAATAGGTGCAGAGAGTCAGCATTCGGCTCAAAATGGACGTTCCGGAGTCAGATTTCCGACATTTAAGATATTTTGAAAACTGCAGGGGGGTTTGGGCAAAATATGACCCATCGCCGTTTCAGTAATTGGCATATTTTCGGTATAAAAAGTCGTAATTTGAAACTGAAAATAGGTGCAGAGAGCCTTAATTCGGCTCAAATTGGACGTTCCGGAGTCAGATTTCCACCATTTCAGATATTTTGAAAACTGCAGGGGGGTTTGGGCAAAATATGACCGATCGTCGATTTCAGTATTTGGCATATTTTCGGTATAAAAGTCGTAATTTGAAACTGAAAATAGGTGCAGAGAGTCAGAATTCGGCTCAAAATGGACGTTCAGGAGTCAAATTTCCGACATTTCAGATATTTTGAAAACTGCAGGGGGGTTTGGGCAAAATATGACTCATCGCCGTTTTCAGTAATTGGCATATTTTCGGTATAAAAAGTCGTAATTTGAAACTGATAATAGGTGCAGAGAGTCAGAATTCGGCTCTAAAATAACGCTTATGAGTCAGATTTCAGTAATTTCCCATATTTTGAAAACTGTATGCGGGATTTGGTCAAAATGTGACCCATCGCTGTTTTCACTAACAAAGTATCAGACTTTCTTTGATTTGATTAAAAACATATTTTTCTGGCGCCTTAAGAACTAGACGATTTCACGGTGATAAATGTATCATTCTTCTAACCTTTAAGTTGCCACACCAATGCCGTCACTTTCGGTTAGGAGGCGCGTGTCCTAACGTGGGAATATCATGATGATATTATATCAATATTTGGTTGACTAATTATTGCCGCTTTTCGACTTGTAACTCATCGTTATAGGTTAAGGGGTTAACAATATTGCTTTGCGTGAATAACATTGACCACTATTTTTAAGAGCATAGAGGTCAAAGAGCAATTTACGAGAGCAAAACAAAGGTGATGTTTGGTAACACTAAAGGTTAAGCGATCAGCTCAGTTGCACTTCCTGTCTAATGCTTCAGTTTACCGGATATTTAGAAGTAATGTGGAAATATAAATTTGATGTAACAAACACACTATATATATATATATATATATATAATATATATATATATATATATATATATATATATATATATATATATATATTATTATATATATATATATATATTTTATATATATATATATATATATATATTTATATATATATAATATATATTTTATATATATATATATATATATATATATATATATATATATATATATTATATATATATATATATATATGCATTCATTGGTACATAGAATTTGACAGCGCTTGGGATTCGTAGTCCTGAGGTTCCGAGTTTGATCCCCGGTAGAGGCGGAAACAAATGGGTAGAGTTTTTTCACCCTGATGCCCCTGTTCACCTAGCAGTAAATAGGTACCTGGGAGTTAGAAAGCTGCTACGGGTTGCTTCCTGGGGGTGTGTATCAAAAAGGAGGCCCGGTCGAGGACGCTAAGCCCCGAAATTCTCTCAAGATAGTGTCATTCTGAATGTTGGAGAGACAAGTGCATCGGGTGATTGTTCACCCCACCTTCTTAAGGTTTCCCAACGTCAAAAAACTGTCGTACTAAACTGGCATTATCCTAATCTACCATAGGATCGAAAAGAGAAAACTGAATAGTATGTCACCGTCGCGAGCGAGCCGCTACCATTTTCTAGTACGACGATATTTTAGCCTCAGGTAGAGTAAGCGTCAAAATGCGAGGCTGTGTTAGGAGGACGGGTTGGTAGACTAACGGACGCTCTCGTAAAAACATCTTGCTTGCCTCCCACGCTAGTTACTACCTCGTACGGTTTGTCTATTTATCTCTGATAGTTGATAAGTTAATATCATATATTTTAATACAATCTTAACAATTCACATGCAAATTCGATGACCTAAAACTTAACTCTTTCTATGAAAGTCTTGCTGTGTAATAATCACAATTACTTAGGAAATATATATCTATACAAACATAATACGCAATAACTTTTATCTAAATATGTTTCTCCATGAAAGATATTCACTGGGTCATATTTGTGTGTGTTGTGAGGCTCTCACCAGTAACTATAGTGGGAGGTGAGGCACTTGGGCCAGTGTGGCAGTTGTCACACGCGCCAAACATGGCCAGGTGCACTGGTCCTGATGGCCACCCACGGTAACTGTCGCCACCCATCATGGCCACCCATGGCAACTGTCACCACCCACGGTAACTGTCGCCACCCATCATGGCCACCTATGGTAACTGTCACCACCCATGGTAACTGTCGCCACCCATGGTAACTGTCGCCACCCACGGTAACTGTCACCACCCACGGTAAATGCCCTCACGTCCATCACCAACCCATTGTGTGTGATGGTGGAAGTTGTGTGTGAAGATGGGTTTTGGGTGTGAGGGTAAACAGGCGTGAGGGTGGACAGGGCGTGAGGGTGGACAGGGCGTGAGGGTGCACGTCGAGTGTGAGGGTGGACAGGACGTGCTGGAGAAGGTCGACCTTGAGGGGGAGGTAGAGCACAGCATAAATAATGTTAGCCCTGGTCGTGCTGGCACATACAGGATCATGTAGAGCACAGAATGATTACTGCCTAATTAACGTTATTTAATTATGTTCTTTAAAATTAAGGTCTTCCAACATGACTTCTCCCAGATCTTTAAGAACATAATTAAATAGCTGTTACAACTGCAAGGAAAATGACAGGCTGGAAAAAGAAGGACCTTTCAACAAAGAGTTACCATACCAACGATGATACTTTTCAAGACACTAGTGATCTTTAGGGTGGAATATTGTTGAACAATAACAGCTCAATTCAAAGTTAGAGAAATTGCTAATCTGGAGAACGGGCAGCGATCTTTTACTGCCCGAATCCATTCAGTAAAGTCTAAATTATCGGGAAATTGTAAAATTTCTCAAACAGTGAGTGTTTGAGTTCTCTGGAGTTCTCAGTTCTCTGAAGAGTAGGCGAGAGAAATGCATAATAATCTACACTATTTAAATATTCGAGGGACTGGTTCGAAATCTGCACACGGAAATAACACATGAGACCAGGAGGCATGGCAGGAAGTGCAAAATAGTCCCGTTGAAAATCAGATTTGCAATAGGTACAATAAGAGAGAATTCCCGGCGGAACAGCCGAGTTCGTTCTCGACTAAAAAATTGGAAATTCTGGTTCGAATCCCTAGCGGGACAGAAATGGTTGGGTGCGTTTCCTAATGTACCTGTTCACCTAGCAGTAAATAACTCTCCAGGATTTTCATTTCGGTTATTTATTATGCACCCCGTACCCATCCCGTGGGCAGTGGTGAAAGGGTTACAGAGGGGAGGGTCAGTAGTTCGCCATTGGGGCAGATAGCGATATAAGCCTAACATGTATATATATATATATATATACACTGGTTGCCTGTCCCCCGACACAATCAATTATAAGCACTACTGCTACCATAGTGGTACACAGTACACACGAGGGAATATACAGCACTGTACTGCTACCATAGTCTGTGAGGAAGTACAGAGCACCGTATCGCTCAGAATGTAGGTGAAGAGCTAGTAGGATCCACCCGATATCCCCATCTCGCTGGTACGATTTATTAAACATGGAATGTAACGATGCAATTGTGTGTGTGTATGGCATAGTTGATACTGTCTCTGGTGGTACTGTCCTCGCCAGGAACAATGATACTGTTCCATTTAAGGGGCAGCATCTATTTCCTGGTCAGTATACTGTATGGGACATCCGTTCATTGTGTTATTTGTGCAATTTACAATTTACGAAAACATGTACTAAATTGAAATTTGATTTTAAATACTGATAAAAAATAAGTTTTATCGCGTTTATTAGCTAAAATGGACTTTATTTTGCTTGAAGGATTCACAAGTGGAACCCTGGTGACGCATTGAGGCACTCCTTAAGGTGTGGTCTAAAGACCCATTTTATTTGTTGAATTGTGCCTTACTGAACTCAGACTCAACAATCTAAACATAGATTAACTTAATGATAACCTCCAGAACCTACATTCAGATGTATGATCAAAATATATGTATATTTTCTTATATTACATTCTCACTACTTGTGAATACCTTAATTGTGTAATTTCTTGTAAAAACACATTGTTAATCGCAAAAGTGGGCCACAAAAATTGAATATTTATAACGTAGAACTGCAGTAGAGAAGGACAGAAATAGCCTAAGCTATTCTATCGGAGGATAGAAATAGCCTAAGCTATTCTATCCCTTTGAGGTGGATTTTATTGTCTCAATAAACGTACTTGAACTTGTATTAAGGGCAGTAGGGTGCTGCCCTTAATACGGGGTAAATATATGAATAATTAAAATTGTGTGCTAAACCTATATGTCTCTGGCAGGCTGGCATACACTAGCCTAAGTCCTGCATCAGGCAAAGGTATTGAGAGGAAGATATGTTTTAAATAAAGTTCTCATAATTATAACTGGCTACCCAATAACTAACAACGTTTCTAATATGCTACAGGGATTACGTACACTTAGAATTTAATATAGAATATTTGAAGTCAAATCTTATGATAAGGCTAAAGGTCTTGACTAATGCTGGCGTAGCGCTTTCTCTTGATAATTACCTTATCTTCTGCCTGATAATGTAATTACCAATGTCAGTATAATTGCTAGAACGCACAGGCAGTAGATGGAATAAAAACAAAATAGTCACACAAAAATGTTTGAATTGCATAATTTGCAGTTATAAAAAGCAGCACTTCCTACCACCCCTGGCACAATTAAAACTGTTGACATGATGACGCCAGCACACACACCACTCACGACCCTCACACTCAGCTTGGTGCTAAATTAAGTGCCCCTGAACACACAATCTACAAACTGAAAGCAACATTTACACACACACACACACACACACACACTATACACTGCCGGGTCTGTGAAGGTACAGGGAGGGCTGGAAGCGCTGGCATTGTTCTGTTGTTGTTGTTGTTAAAGATTCGCTACCTGGAACACAGTTCCAAGTAGCACGGGCTATGGTGCCCGAAACGCATTGCGAACGAAACTTTGCCCGAAACGCATTGCGTAATAGTGGCTTTAGGCATTGTAT
>WNGS01161107.1:7304732-7330952 GCA_020271785.1 Procambarus virginalis
TCCAAGGAATAAGTAGTGTGTATTGCTGTGCCCTGAATTATTCAGTAATAAATATTACTGTACTGAATATGTTAGAGGCCAGTAATCACTAAAGAGTATTTAAGAGATTAAGGAAATTAGTTATACAACTGTACATCATCTGAGTCAAAGAAAGTCATTGGGACCTGATGTGTGTGCTCCCAAGTTACATGTCAGTCAGGCATGGCCAATGCAAACAATAGTATTTTTATTTTTTAGTCCTATTAACACATCGGGTTTGTCGTAGTCTGGAGTGACCTCTTGGAATACAGTATATAGAATTTCCAAGTCAAATATAATAAACTACAAGGTTGAAATACAATATTTCAATATAGGAAAAATATGTATTAATGGAACAGACATTCTTGGGTATTATAGTGAGGTTGAGGTACAGTATACTAGTTTACAAGTATGCTACTGCACTTCTTAATTTTTAACTAGCATGACTGGTAATGAGCTTATTTGCAAAGTTCTGGTAGAAGTTCACGGTATCTAGTCTCGAGTGAGCCTGGTGCATTAGAGGCAAGGCGTGTATCATGTATTCTTATTGGTGTTCATAGCCTTGGACGAGGTTAGACCACCAAATGGATTAAACATCATTTCAACTTGTGCTCCAAATCTGTACAGTTACAAAATATGAGCACAGTAGTCATATTCCATGAATAGAACTCATGGACCTTATATGTGATATGTGTTTTATGGTCTCCAGGGTATAATTCAGATTGTCAGACAGGTAAACAGACTGGTAAACAGACTGTTTCTGAAAGTCAGTCAATAGAACAATGTTAGTCAGACATCTAGATACTATACACAACTTACTGTTGGTGTCGAAGAGCCTCCAGGTCCCATCTTGGAGACTGACACCATGCGGGTAGAATCACAGTTGATGTCACAGCTATAAATGCCAGCCCTTGTGCCCTGTGAGGTCATATGCTCGCTTCACTCCATCATATTTCCTGTCTTGCCAAATTTTACTTCCCATACTTTCACATCAGGTGTAAAGCCTGGAATTTTTTTTTAATAAGTTCATCACCTACTGAATCTACATATATTTCTAACAAAATAAAAAAAAATTGCCACTACACAATACTTAATTAAACAAAAATGCAGAGGATTGCATTTTTTTAAAGTTCAATGGCTTGCAAATTTATTAAAAATAATAACTTTAGTTATATTGATTTCATTTCAATATAAAATCTGAACAAAAACACAAACTTGAGATATGTTATGTTAGCAGCAAATATGAGCTTTACTAGACCAAATGTATCTCTCGAGTAACGTAATCAGTGAGAGAACACACACATACCGGTATTGCAACGAAGCGTCCACAAGGTGACAGCGTGGCAGAGTATGTGTCGCCATGGTGTGTATCAACAGTTTTCTAGTATATCACCACGCAGACTCCATATCACAAGCTGGTTCTTGTTATTGCAGGTCATGATGAATTTACCCGACACAGCCACATCCAGCGCTATCACGTCGGCTTCTTCATTTTGCTACAACAAATTATACCATGTGTTAGAAATGCAGTAATTTACATTTCTTTCTCACATTCCATTCCAGTTGCACAATTTGTTCCATTAAATTATTAAACTTAATATTTATTTAATAACATCTCTATGTAATTATGTATTTCATATGTTGATGAATTAATTTTACATGAATTTCATATGTAAAGTGTTTGTAGAATTTCATCCAAATTTAAGTCACATTGTTCAAAGAAAACCATTACCCCATTTCCAATTTACAGGGGGATGGGGAGGTATCAGTTTGGAGGAAAATATCATTCATTCACTAAACCTTCCACAATAAACTGCATTACACAGAATCAGAATTGCCACTCCAGCAACACATCCACAACAGTACGCCACTGCTTCATGTGACAACATATACACTGCATAATGATTTCTATGACTAGTCATATAAAAACCATATTAAACATTTCCTCCCTTATTAACAAACTGATTTCACTTACACTGTTCTGTGCTGTTCACATTTAATCCATGCTTCCTCATACACACACTCGCTATGTCAGTTCCTCCTCTTTGCTTTCCTCTCCTCCTAGTTCTCTCACTTGAACAATCTCTTAACCACCCTACCATCATCCTTTTATTTAACACCTTCTTGAGGTTATCTTGAGATGATTTCGGGGATTTTAGTGTCCTCGTGGCCCGGTCCTCGACCAGGCCTCCATCCCCATTAAGCAGCCCGTGACAGCTGACTAACACCCAGGTACCTATTTTACTGATAGGTAACAGGGGCATAGGGTGAACGAAACTCTGCCCATTGTTTCTCGCCAGCGCCCGGGATCGAACCCAGGACCACAGGATCACAAGTCCAGCGTGCTGTCCGCTCGGCCGACCGGCTCCCTGACCAAACATGACCAAACAATCTCTATACATTTTCCTCAGTTTTACCATTTTAAGAATTGCACTACACATCTTCCTGTAACATTTTTACTCTTTACACTGTTCTCATAATACTTACTCTAAATGCATCTCAGATAGTCCATTTCTACTAACTCAACTGTGTGGTTTTCACACTGGTACCACCTAAGCATCTCACTTTTATACCAAATGATTGGTACTACAACGCTTTCACATGCAACCCTTTAATTAGAGTCTATTCCTATTTTATGCTTCCTAACTAGGGCTTTCATTGTGTCAGTCACTTTTCTTCACAAACTTAATTAACTAAACTTTCTCACCAAAAATTACTCCTTGGTCCAATACAAAGCACAGTTATTTAAGTTGATCAAGCACTTCTAAGCTATCGACATTTAGTCCTACTTCACATGGCGAGTTTCCTTCACTCTCTACCACCACAACTCTACTTTTATTCACATTCACTTTCGGTGTTCTTCTCTCACATGTCAACAAAACTTTCAACCAAACTTTTTTCTGTCATTAGAATTGCATAGTTTTCATACATCAGATTAGATACATGTCTTGATTTATTCTCACCACTCTAAATTAACAGGCATTACTGTACTAGTAATCTCACTTTAATGTCATTCATGACAGCATCCATGTATTCACTCAATATTCACAAGGGCATTATACATGCTCATTACTCTCCACAGACCTGGCCAATTCACTGAATTAGAACACACACACAAAATGCTCTCACTGTTTACTTTAATTTTGTATCCACCAGTTAATATAATACTGCACCATGTTTGTCTTATATAATATCTTTGTCTTCTAATATAATGCCATGTTTCTTCTTCTCTATACCCAATCACTTCTCTGCCAGCCTCTCTCTTATACTTCCCAACTTATCTTCATAATACTCTACCTTTCTGCCAAGCTCCTCATTTGAGCTTTCTTCTGCCAAACTAATCTTTTCATGTATCTTTAAACCCCCCCCCTCACACCACCTTATTATTTCTCCCCTTTAGTTGCATCTAATAAAAATAACCTCTTGTTTTTATCAACAGTCGTTGTTGCAGCCTCTCATTCTATAACCTTCATGTGCAACACCTTACACCAGCTAACCTTTCCCTACTAAACATTCCTTGTATACTCAATGTGTTGGAGGTGCACTATTCAGTTCTATCTTAACATGGCACTATCATGTGATCAATCTTAACATCGCAATATCATATTGTCAATCTTAACATGGCCCTATCATGCGATCAATCTTAACATGGCCCTATCATGCGATCAATCTTAACTGGGCACCATCATATGATCAATCTTAACAGGGCACCATCATATGATCAATATTAACTGGCTCATATCATCAGACCATATACACACTATCATATCATTAGACAATATACAAAATACAGTATACATCTTTCCTCAAAGAATTAAAAAAAAAAGTAGCATAACTAACTGTTGAAAGTTTAAGAATCAGTGCTAATAAAATCTCTCATTGCATAAAAAGACATTTTTAACATACCTGCGGGAACGTGAGAGCCACCTGGGGGTTTCCCAATGTACCATCGGGTCTTTTAGTTACTTTGTAAACTTCAATAACATTAGCAATGGACTTGTGGACAATAAAAGCTTTGCCATCCGGACTCCAGCGTACCTTAGTTGCAAAGTCAAACTCTATGTTTCCTCTCACACTTTTATGCTCTCTATTACCAAAATCTTTGGTAGACCAAATTAACACTGTTCGATCTGCAGAAAACATGAAATATATTTCAGACTGATGAGTGCACATGCAATAGAAAAAGAATGAACATTTCAGAGAAATTAAAGTATTATTTTTGTTTTTATAATTAAGTACTGCCAGCACAATACTGTGATTACCTGAAAATCAGACTGATGGTACTGTAAATTGTTCCCAAGTCCCCATGGTGTAGTGGTTAAGACGCTCGCCTGGTGTTTCACAAGCGCTTTGTCCCAAGTTCATATCTTGGCCGGGAAGAATTTACTGGGCGTCAATCCTTAACTGTAGCCTCTGTTTACCCAACAGTAAAATGGGTACCTGGTTGTTAAACAATTTGGCAGGGTCATATTCTGGGAAACATAGGATTAAAGACTTGCCCGAAACGCTGTGTGCTAGTGGCTGTACAAGAATGTAAGAACTCTTGTAAATATATAAATATATTATTTTAAATATAATTAAAATTTGTTTAATGAACAATACACAAGATTTTAATTAAAATACGTAAAAATAATACCAAGCAACTTTTATTTTTTTATTTATTTATATAAACAGTACAAGAGTTCTTACATTCTTGTACAGCCACTAGCATGCATAGCATTTCCTGCAGGTCCTTAATCCTAATTTTCACACACACACACATCCTCAGGAAGCAGCCTGTAGCAGCTGTCTAACTCCCAGGTACAGTACTTATTTACTGCTAGGATAACAGCAGCATCAGGGTGAAAGAAACTCGGCCATTTGTTTCTGCCTCCACACCCTGTCTCTTTTTGCACTTCACCCATTTTCAGTCTTTCAAGTTCCCTGATGAGGTGCAGGTGCTGTATCTGCAGAGAGATTTTCTGTTTCTCTGCTAAAACAGTCCTACCTCACAAACTCCCACACTATATTGAGGTTCTTTGCCCCTGCTTGCCCATAATCATATTGTAGTGTTCCCAGCTGTTAGAAGGATAGGGGAAACTGCTTCAAACATTATCATGCCTCTGCCAGGAATTCCCGAGTTTAAGAGTGTGGTGTCCAGAAAATCCACCTTTGGCGCGCACCTGCTTTTTCATGCTCATAGCTTAATATTGGACAAGACTGTAATATACATCACTCATTCTCTTTGGATGCAGTCCTGTCTCTTCCCAATGATGAAGGGCTCCACCAAAATGAGAATAGTTCTTGATTTGTCAAGACTTATCCATCATATTCTTTGTATTTCTAATGGCTCGTCTCGCTATCTCCAGGATGCCAACTGGCATGTGCCAGTTAACACGGGGACATGTCCAGAGCATCAGTTTCCACTTTAGGGCTTCCCCTGTGATGAATCTCTCTGAACACTTTCATCAGACTTACCAGGGTGGTGCACAATGTTTTGGGTTTGAGATTTTCCAAGTCTTGGTCAACCTAAACAACTGGCTTATTTGTACACTATATCTATGCCGGCTGTCTAGCGATCAGACATGAGTGGTGCTGGAGTATTCAGATTCTTCATAAATTTGCTGAAATCCCAAGCAGCCATCATTTCAACACCATAAACCATAGATCTGGCATCTCATCTAGAGCTTGTGATGAACATTTTGTCACTTTACTGGCAGAATCTTAAGACAGTTAATTTCATCTGCATAGTTTTCTCCCTGGGGTAGTTGTGGCTCCAGAAATAGAATTGGTTTGTCCGGCATCCTGCTCAATGAGGGCTCAGGAATTCCAGAGTTCACATTAGCAGAGAACACCCCCCATCTTTTGAACTTTTAACCAAGGGTTCAGATGGAGCTTTATCATCAGCCTTGCCCATATAGGCTAAGGACAGTCTAAAGCTCTAGGCACAAGCTTACATCAGTAGTTGTGAGCTGGAAGCATTGTGGTTAGCTATATAGTAGGTAATTATAAGGATAAATTGTTAAGCTATTATGTCTATAAAAAGCACACCTCAATCAAGAAAATTTAAATAATATTAAGAATGCAGAGGGATAAGCTTATCTACATGAAAGAAGTCAGATTTACTGAGCAGAGTATCATATGACAAGTGTTAAAGGATTTGTTGTAAAGCTTTCATTCTGAAAATAAAAATCAGGGTTCAGCATTCAACTAAAAGAAAAAAATTGTATACAAGGACATGACAGTCATAAAATTATCATGTGGGTACTTTGCATGGCCAATACATCTGTTAAGTGATCCTTAGTAAGTTGAATAGTTTTGTGAACCATGAAGGAGAAGGGAACTATGTATCTGGAGACAGCACCAAGCCTACATAGCACTTGGAAGGGATCAGGATAAGGGTTTGGAATGGGACTGAGGGAAGGAATAGTGCCCAACCACTTGGATGGTCAGGAATTGAATGTTCACCTGCATGAAGCGAAACGGTCACTCTACCATCCAGACAAAGAGGTTGCGTAATGAGATAATGCATATTTATTTGTGGCCCATTCAGATCCGCTATTTCTATCTTCAGGCCAGACAGGCCGAACCAGTCCCACTTTTCGACTTCCCTCAGTAGATCAATTAACATTATTATTCAAGCTGTTCTGGGCTCTCTACCAATAATCACATTGAATTCTAGAACATCTTTACCACCCACCTGTATAGAATTAGGTGGTAGAAATAGTGATAGACCATTTAGAGGTCAACCAGAAAGCAATACAGTATAATGAAAAGTGATGGCTGCTCAAGCTAAACTTGGGACTCCCTGCCAGAGTACAATCCAAGATCTGAGAAAATTATCATGACGTCAACGTTACTCTTAACCCCCTGTACTCTACCAGCTGACATATTAAGGGGTGTGGTGGTGCTCCAGTAGACATGTGATGATGTTAGTATATCATAAGATTCAAAACTCATCCATACAAGTGACCTCACATTTGCTTTCTCAGGCCTCCAGCAACCATACCCCAACTTTAAAAAAAATCCCTAATCACTCACTTTCCTTCAATAGACTTAGTAACGTGGTCTAGGTTACTAAGGTTGAAACACTTTTGTGTTCCTCAAGTATCGCTAAATGACAAGACTTTAGGAACACAAAAGAAGTGTTCAAGTCTGAAGACACAAATAATGCTCTCTTTGTAATGTTAGGGATTCTGGTCATCTTATTGATTGGTCTTCTAAAATAATCTTTTCTGCCTCTACTCTTCACAGACGCAGTCTTGTTGAATCGGCTGACACAACCTACCAACATGAACCTTAGTCCTGGCTTTGTTGCTGTTGACTCTTCCCTTCCACAGTACAGTACATACTCAAATGTTCTAAACTTTCTAACAAATGTGACCTAACATAAGCCTACACATACTTTTTTCAGTTTTCTTTCTCTTCTTTTCTTACATTTCCATTCTTACTCCAATTATTATCCCCTTACACCCTTTATTTCACCAATCCCTAACCTTCCTGCTCTTACCTTCCTCTAAGGTTTCCTCTCTCTCTTGCCTTACTTATGTCCGTGCCTCCCTCGTCTCATCACAATCGACTTGATAATGGTCCAGGGTGGACCAAAACATCGTTTTTTCATCTTCTAGTGTGTGGTTTGGTCAACTTATACAGTACATATATACAGTATAAGTATGAATAAATACATAGTGCATATATTTATACATACTGTATATTTTCAAAATTATACATAATGAACATCTTCCATAATTACCATTACCTAACTACCATAGTAGTGAGGCATCAACCCTGTGAGATAAAGAGAAACTGTATCAGTGGCCCCTTGAGAGCTGTTTAGTGCTATACAGTACAAACTACCACACAGAAACCGAGACCAACACAGGTAGGAACACCCAAGTAATTATCAAAAGAAGGCACCAAACTGGGAAGGTTATGTAGCACCATCAGGAACACCCAAATTTTCCTTTAACTGATAATACCCATTTTTTCACCTATATCCCATACATTTTACACATCCTCTCAGAGATAGGCAAGCACAGCTAGGCGAGTACACACCATGTCTTCCCATATTCTGCTTGACCTTACTTGCTTACTCTCGACTTCATTAATACTGCACACAACTTTAGTGGTGCACGATGATCCTTTCAACATGGTCAACCCACCTTAGTGCTCTCTGTATTCTTCACTTTAGACTTGTGCACTACAACTTCCAATAAAAAAAAATTCTTTACACACAGTTCCTCAAATTGTTCACTTCTATTGCTCTAATTCATTATATAATTAGAATGCAGTATTTACAGTAATCAGGGGATTATTTCATTATCGATTTTTTTGCATATAGTACTTTAAAGCAAAAATCTGGCAACATTAGTCATAATCAAGCATGTAATCTGGTCACATCCAGGCAATTCAAACATTAGAATTATCCTGAGATAATTCAAAGCCGATCTTTTGCATATTTAATCAAAGATTTGGGATATCAGTCTTTGGAATAGTGATTAATCACTGTACAGTCAAATCAATTTAATGAGCTACTCATTTGTAGTATATGAAAGAATTAGGCAAAGTAAATGTCCAAAGAGATATAACGAGGGAATAATAAACGCAAATGGTATTAAACTTTATTGTTTAACAGCAATATATAATACTTGCTTCAAATAAATCACCGAGTTACGAAGGTACTGTATCTCTTAAGTTTTATCTGCATAGCAGTCTTTAAATTTTACAGTTTTTTTTTGTAGTTTTTATGATATTTAAAGTGAAGATTGTTCAATTTACCTAATCTAATGACTGAAAAATTGGTTTGGTAAATACAAGTTCACTAGGGCAGAAAATGATAGGATAGAATTACAGTACTGAAACAAGAATTGACAAAACAGAATAGTCAAATTAAAATAATTTGTTCTAATTAGGAAGATCAATAAAAAGAGGACAAAAAATATATCTAAAAATTCTTTATATGTTAAAAATTGGACCATAATGAGGATTTATGATGAAAGTATAAAAATAAACAAAACAGGAATTTATGACACTTGTTATGAAAGTTATGAAAGCTAAAACAATGAGTGACATGTAAACTAGGAGATCATGACATCAATGACAATGCTCCAAAAAGCTGTCATTGTTTTAATGAATTTGCAAATGAAAATAATTTATAATAACTAAAATTATCAACACTTGGGCATTCACACAACTAAAAACACCTACCAACAAAACACCAACCACGAGTCAAAATATTTTCCGCAATTAAAAAATAAAATGGCATTTTTTCTGCACAAGTCAACTAAAGCCTTCTACTTAGCTTCTTAAACAAATAAAAATGGCCACATGCTCAGCTGGCTGGGATTATATTTTAATTGAAAATTTTGATAAAAAAAATCACTTTAGAAAAGGCATTCATGCAGAGTATCAGATCATAGGAATAATTAAAATAAGCTTGCTAACAAGAGGACATCCAAGAGGAAGAGGTTGTGCCGACAGCTCAGCCAGCTGAGATACATAGAGCACAACAGTTCTGGCATGTAACAGCATTTTCATTAAGTCACCCAATACTGGAATGCTAATTATCACAGCTATTACTGCACATACACGAGCTTTGCCAAGACACTGCATCTGTTTAAACGCTATCAATTAGTATAAAAATGTAGCAAACTATACACTATAAAATCCTAACTACTACCTATCTAGATGAGTCACAACCACAAACAAAAACATAAATTACCCTATACAAAAAGCTGCCATATAAGTTCCTATCCTACTTGTGATAAATAACTAAAATTGGATGCTTATAAATGTACCATTCATTTTTCTCACAGGTTTCAAGTTTAATGAATTTCATATTCTATCATACAGAGTACAATCAATAAAATCTAATTGTAAAGGCTTTCATTTGAAGCTAAAAATGTATTAAAATCTATGCACTTATTGCATCATGAACATTACAAAATGAAAGCTATGAGCAAGAAAAGAGCATTCAACATGCACTAAGCAAACAAACTTTCAACACTCAACCTTGAGTACACAATGATTAAGGCACAATATGTGATATGATTTTTTTTTTTAGATTCCCAGAGCATAAACACTAGTTTGTATTAAGAATTAACATGGAATCACATCACATATTTTGAAGTGCAACTGGTAATGGAGCTATTTTAGGAAATTTGGGAGATTCAACAAAATAATTAAGAACCAGGTCCAAAACAGCACTGGCATCCTCTAGGCTGTCATGACCCCTATTTCCATCCTTTTGAATATCCCTACATAAGTGTCTCTTGGCCAATGACTTTAATGACTGCTTATTTACAACTAGCCCTAATGACTGAGAATTTTGTGGAGCCTTGAAAAGCAAGGCAGTGTCTATAACATTGCGGTGAATCATGTGCAATGCTGCCAGGTCACCTTCTAAGCTGTGACCAATAAGGACTGTTGAACTTGACACCAGATTCAATACCCTGTCACGGGCCTCTGTAAAGGACACAGCTTGATCCATGTGTCTGGCAGTAATGCCCGAGAACTGTGTGTTGTAATCAAACACTCGTCCCATGGGCTTTACGTAGAGATCAAGAATTACCTTCCCATTAATACTTACTAAGGTGACTCTTGCCAACTCAAATCCTTCTGTTGTGAAGATCATCTCACAATCTAAACCTAGTACTCTTTTACCTTCTCCTCCTCCTCTTGTACAAATAAAGGTATCCAAAGGACCATTTAGACCCACTTTTATATTATAATACACATGCATGGGTGCTATGGTACATCCCTGTACACCTTTCATCTTGTTACAACACACGTAACGTAGCTGGCCATCTTTCCGTATTGTCACTTTTTTGGGATGATATTGGCATGCTCTACTTCCATTATCATTTACATTAAAAGCTTGCTTACATCTCTTGCATTTTTCAATTGGCTGATAATTTCCACATTTCTTATTTTTACAGGTAAAATTGGAATCAAAGTTCGTACAGAAATTTACATCCATATCACTGGTGTATGAACTCTCATAATCACCTTCACTATCTTTGCTATCTGTGCTAATACCAGAAGATGTTTCCTGGCAGTCATCATGATAACTATCACTACTGGCACTTTCATCTTCCAGTGATTCTGGATCAGAATAATCAGAATTACCAACCTCAACATCTACAATCTTGTGAATATCTGCTGCTTGTTTTTTATTCATCTCATCATCCACAATCTCACAACCGCCACTCAATACTCCAGCCAACGTAGAGTATCCAATGGTTTTGAATATAAAACGCCATGATTGGTAACATAGGGATAACCATTAAGCACTCTGTCCTCCATCCCACAACAGAGTGGAAATAAAAGTTCATACAGCTGTTCCTCCGTTTTGTCAAGGTGCTCAAAAAGCACTTGGGTACTTTCACTCCCAATCTTTAATGCCCCACCTTGACTCGTTGACAAATTTCCTTGACCTCTACTTTTCTTGTTCTTATTTTTGCGCTGCCTTCGAGACATTTTTGAATTATTGGAAGCAATCATGCAATCTTCAATGTCTGAAGGAGCATTGCTGGTGGCAATGTGGCTGCTGCTGCTAACAGATGATGTGTCAACCTCCTCCAAGCTGCTGCTGCTGCTGCTGCTGCCTTCAGAAAGAGGGTAGTCCATGGTGCGCTCCAGAACGAAATTATTCTCATTAGAGTTCACCTTCCCAAATCTTCCGCCAGGATCAAAGCGTCCGCCACTTCCAACTGCAGAAAATACAGTGAACTCTGCTTAATGAAAGGTTAAGAAAAAATAAAACTTAAAACAGCAATGTATCTATTAAAAAAAAAAAACAAGAAAATTTAAATGAAGCTTTAACTTCACTAAGCAGAGTGCACTGTATTAACCCTGCTTATCTACAGTACAACAGCAAACTTCATATCAAAAGAAATTCACAAGGCAATATTTTAAATAACGTATAAATTTATATTATGACTACAATATTTTGAAACTATACTTGAAGAGTAGTTACATAGTTAAGATGTATGTATATATAAAATATAGTCACAAGGCATTCACATCTTGGGAGCCAGGGCTTGATGTGAGGGACAAGAACTGTAATGAAACCCAGAGTAAATACACACACTGAGCGATGAAGTATTTTAGTCAGATGATAATATGGCAGCATAGGCTCAATCCCAAATCCAAATTATGTTAATTCAATGTAATTCATTATTGCACACCAAGCTTACTCTCGTTAAGGAAGGTTAAGTACTGTACAAGTATTCTTTTCCCAACACAAATTATCCTTACACCAGTAACACCTTACACAACGAGCCCGGTGCTTGTTAAATGGGAGGCCACTATTGGGTTTGTGATAACACTGCCCTCGTTAGGCCAAGGTTACATTCTTCCTCCCAGATTTCACAATCTTGTGTAGCAGCAGCCAGTCACACTCAGTCAGGCATTCACAGTCACAACCACTGACAGTTAGTAAACAATACAAGTCTGATGTCAGGCACTCAGGCAGTCTGCCTCCCAGGCCACCAGCAGATAGGATGGTAGCCGAGAATCATAACCATACAGTAATAGTCCCATCTAGACAGACCATCTAAATTTGGCTAGAGGGTTGTGGGATGGCTGGGAGGGTATGGTGATAGAATAGGATGGAATAGAATGGAATGGAATGGGAGTGGGGGGGGAGGAAGAAGTTGAGGAATGGATCGTGTGATTTATAAGCCAGTCTGTCCTAGTCTGATATCTATTTTCCGCCGTGCTGTCCACCCAATCTACCACCCACTCCCCCACTGCTGGCTACCCACCTGCCACCCTTCCACCCAAGTGCTTCACAGACTATCATACCCTGCAGAACTTCAGAGTGTTACATATTGGAGCATAAACATGTAAATAATAAGTCAGAATATGCAAGTGTAAAACATTAATATTTATGAAATTTACTGTAAAACAAGACATTTTGGAGTGCATGTAGTGACAATTATGTGCATCGATGTTCTGCATGTTTTATTATATTAGAAAATCAAGTGACAACAATGAACAATGTGTGTAAAAAGTTCGAATAAAATATGTGAAATATAATGTAAAAAAAATTAATTTGGGCAACTCCCGGAAAATTGAGTGTCACACGTGACCTGCCGGGGATATTTGCAAAGGAGCAAGCATGTCGTGATATCATCGGTCCATTTCTCAGCCCTGCTACAGACATGGTAAGTATCTGATTTTGTTCTTTATTTTTCCCCATGTGAGGGAATTAATTTTAACATTTTTTATTAGGCAAAAAGAGTTAGAATTTTTTTATAGAGAAAACAATGTTAGATTTTTTTTTATTTTGGCATCTGGGTGTTGCATGGTATAATCAATGGTGCAGCTTAGGGATTAAGTGATGCTGTTGTCACAAGCTGAACAGTGGTGGTGGTAGCTCACACTGCATGCACCAGCCTTGGTTCCTCTTTCACTAGAAAGACTTAACACCCAAGAACAGTTCCCCGTAATTTAAAAAAAATTGGAGATTGTTTATTGGAGCCCTGAGAAAGCTGATGTAAGCCCTGTGTACCCATGGGACTTTTAAATCTTACGCAATACTCTAAAATATATACTATTTATGCAGTGCAGTCAGACCAAATTCATATTTTGTTTATTTTATTATACAGTATATACACAATCTCGAACCCTTTGATGATGTGATGACTTGTACTGAATTTTGTAACTAGCTCATCAAGATTGAAACTTGCTTAGCTAAATGAATTGTGGGGTTTAGTCCCTGAGCCCATTATGTGCCTCGGTAACCTTTTCCACTACCGCCCACAAGATGGGTATGGGGTGCATAATAAATGAACTAAACTAAACAGTATATACAAGAGTACTTGCATTCTTGTCAAGCCACTAACATGCATAGCATTTCAGGCAGATCCTTAATCTTAATTTTCCCTGGAATACGATCTGCTAAATCGTTTAACAACCAGGTACCCATTCACTGCTGGGTGAACAGAGGTGTACAGTTAAGGATTGGTGCCCAGTCAATCTCCCCGTTCAGGGTACAAACCCAGGCCAAATCGATCGTAAAGTTCAAGTAGCACATCCCTAAAGTCACAGTTGGTGACCTCAAGCGGCACAGCCCTAAGGTCTACTGAACTCAACAGCACATTTATAGGCTTGAGTTTGGGTAGGCAAGTACTAGTCATCAGGTCAACAATGACCCATGAACAGTTTACTACACCATGACGCGTTGCACACCATGTTCCTCCTGCTCTTGGGCCATCATTAAAATGTGAGATCCCAATGCAAGGATGACATTCATAAAAAGATTCCTGCAGGTAACTTGGAACTTCAAGAACAGACATCATAGATTTAAGCTAAACAAAGCTGCCAAAAGTAAGAAAATCACATTCACAATGGCAGGAGAGGGAACAAGTTAATAGTATTTCCAAAAAGTTAATGCCATGTATTGGGAAGACAGCACATCACAAACGTAGCTCTCATCCTGTAACTACTGTGCAGAAAACAACACCCAGTGCAAACAGTGAAAAGGATAATAAACCATCCAAGAAGAGCAAATAATAACCAAACTGATAACTACAATACAGTAGCAAGTTTTGCGTAGAACATATTCTTCTCAATGTTTGACATAAGTTTGAAGTTATGTTTACAGCAGTACAAATCTTTGTACTTTGTATGTTCTCTACTATTTAACTTTTTAAATGATAACAGCCAAATTTCTCTTTTTTATCATAATATAGATCTGTAATTGTAATTTATTCAACTGGATTATTGACCCTTACAATACATGTACTGTATAGCCATCTTCATTAGCTACATTGCTTACAAATTAAGATATTGTAGAAACCTTGCTAAAAGTGGCCACCAAAATGGTGGCCATTTTGAAAACTCCAGATGGCAAACAATCACCAAGACCTTAACAAAAAGTAATTAGTTTTTGGATGAAGTGGATTTTAAATTTTCTAAAAACATAATTTCGTAATCTCCAAAACCCTTAACGCAAAATACATAACAGGACTAATGAAGCGAGTTTTATGCATATATACACACACACTTAATTCCTGTAAGAGCCTCCCTCTTATAGTGTAACTACAGCCATCTTGACCCCCTCACTCCCTAACTTCATTAGCCTCATTTGTGAACAAACTTTTTGGTCTCACTGCCTGGATTGTACCTGGATGGGATCTGAGAGTTCATCTACAGCCCATGGCCAGGCCTGACTCTCCTGACCATTAATTAAATTACATTTTAGAACCAGAATAAAAAATACAACAATGGTTGCCTCTGGGTTATGCTGCCCAACAAAAATTTGCTGTTTTAAAATCCTGTTTTAAAATTTGTTTGTTTAAAGTCCTATCATAGTATTTTAAATTTCAAGTTTATGCTGAATCAGATATTGAATATTAATCTTGCTAAAGCAAAAATAAATCATAAGAAAACACTGAGGTTTTCCTACATGGAATAACTAATCAATGCACAAAATTCATTTTAATGACCCTTGTTTCTTAAACCCATTGAATTCAGAACCACTCATTAAGGCGTAGTGGCTCCCTTAGAGTGAAGCTCCTGGTATTGCAAACAAATTTTTCAAAGTGCCAACAAAAGCCATATATGCTCCTGGTTAAAGTGGATACCTACTCAAAATTGATTTGATACACCATATGGCAGACCACAGTAGACCTATTGCAGCACTGACTGACTTCACTACTGATGGTCATCATGGACAATAGACCATTCTTCATTAGTGAGTAGTTCCAACACCTTCATAAAGTACAATGGTGTCAAAGCCAAATCCATTCATCTCGTCTGGCTTCAAATGGCTTGGCAAATAATGCAGTCAAGACAATGAAGAATGGACTTAAAGATGCAACCAGGTTGCAGTTTACAGGAACAGCTGTCCGGGTTTCTGTTCTCTTGTGGGACGGGAGGAAAAGAAATGTTTACAGTTTTAGACCAAGCCTAAAGAAAATAAATCTTGCTTTTTATTTGTGTCAACTAAATGTAGGTTGTAATATCCACATCATACCTAAAGTGTGCATTAAAAAAATGTATGTCAATAATCATTATTTCACTGTATAATTATTATATTACTGTATTGCAGTGCTACACAATTTTCACTTTGGCTCTACAGGACTGCGCACCCCCCCCCCCCCCTCCAATAGGTCGGACATGCTTTCAGAATGTGATAAGAGTATTTGTGGACCAAAGGACAGATAAATAAGTGTTTATAGTTTTAGAATAACCTCATAAGTTATTCAACAAGCCTGCATATGAATAACCTCATAACATAGAACAAAAATATAGACATGAAGGTTACCTATATACATTGATAAGATTTAATAAAACGCAAATGAAAAAAAACCTAAACATCAAATTTACGTTACTTACCATCAGCTGCAGAGATAAAATGTTTGCCATTTGAGGAGAAGCTGCCACTTGTGACAGATCCAGAGTGTCCTTTCAAAGATGTCAACAATTCAGGGTGAGTAAACTGCACTGAGCTTGCAGGCTTCCGCCATGCTGCTGCTGCTGCTGGCTTTTTTTTGGATGCTTTCTGGTTGACATTCCTCGATAAAGCAGATTCCGAGGCCCGTTTCTTTTGACCTGTGAAGTCGTATAGTATATTAAATGAGGTTCTATCAATAAAATTTATGAACCAGAGTTTATAATTCACATTTTCTACTAAATGGTATACTATACTGTATACTGTAACAAAAAGGAAACCCTAATAATCATGAACAGTACAAATATTGCTTAATTTCTTTCAAAACACGCCCATTGAGCAATAGACCAGAGCATTTAAAACATGTTTGCATATTTGAACAAGTTTTATTTGAATCAATATTTTATTAAGCAACAAAGTTTTAGATGGATGTTGAGTACAGTACATGCGTGATTTATCACTTTTTATGGTCTTAAAATGAACCCATCCAATTAATTACTGTATATTTTAAACAATTTTCAGCACTTTCTTCATAAAGCATTACTCAACAACTGGGTTATGCAAATATATACTATACTATGTAAATCTTCTACAATACGACCTTGCTCAAACATGGTGGACCGGAACCACTTGGTGGGCTGGAGAGAATTGGGTAACAAACTCTTGGTGAATTGGAAAATGGTGTCTGCTCCACCGACAGGCAAGTGAAACAGGCTTACCAGACCAGCCTGACTATACAGATATAAAAAAAAAACTCCTGTCTTTAATTGTAACTTCTGTAGCAGTAATAAAATTTAAAAAAAATTCAAACTAGAAGATTCAACTGAATCCCAGGTGGCATTGTTTTTACTATATCATGGTGTATAGGTCCAAGGTGCATCCTTGGGAGTATCCAGAGCATAGCTTCAAATCCTCCTCGTGGCTCCTGATTTTCTCAGTAACAATACTGTAGGGTAATTTTTAGTTACATATTGAAGGGCTTGGCAACACTCATTAAGTCAAGATACAGTCCACCTGAAGATTCATTCTTGTCATGTCCTAGGAAGATTATACTGTACCTTGCATTTTAATTACACTATATCATTGGAATTCTTTCTGGGGTCTGAGGCCCAATGGAGAGGGAGTTATTATAAGCATCATGTCTGAATAATTTGCTTTAAAAGTGAATATGGTACAAAGGTAAATTGTAGAGGAACTTAGCAAACTGGAACAGATACTGATAAGACACACACAGTCATTAATCAGAGTCCGAGCTTATTTTAACTAGGTTAGTCTTTAAGAGATAAAATGCAGCAAATGCATTTACTATTGAAATCAATAGTTACAATTTAAGGCACTGTACACTGTCCTAGGAATATCTTACTGATTTTTTGTTCGATGCTTTGCCTAATTCCAGTAGTCAATAATTACTTCCACCATACATGTTTAATTTATACAGTAATTATTTGGATATTTTTTTACAATAAGAAAAGACACTATTCAAAAGTGGTATGCATGTGCAGGGTGGATTCAAGTGATCACAGACAAGCCTTATTAGCATATTTGCATGCCTGGCAGGCAACCCACATCGCACCGAAAGGTAGGCTGAGCATTGCCGGTGAGCACGTAACCCAATGTTAAACTTTTTCACTCACAATGTTTAAAACTTATAATAATAAGCAAAAATTAATGCATCACGCCAAGAGCGTCATCCTCCACTCTGCATGTACAGTATTGTTTTTAGGACGCCGCGAGCGTCATCATGACGCCAAAGTGTTAACACTTTGGAAAGGAAAGGTTAGGAAATGGAATGAAATGAACTTTGAATGGAAAGTTTAGGAATAAAGAATGCACACAAGATGGTCCGAGGTCAGCATAAGCTTCAGAGTACTGACTAGAACATTTTTAGATGTGGCTAGCTGGAGGGGTTTCTTCTATGAACACTCTTAGGATGTTATGTTCAAGAGGGGTAACACCACCTACCTGTAGTTACACTAAGGTCTGGTACACTAAAGTACTAAGGTCTGCTTTGAATTTTCTACTTATATATCAGTCTAAAGCTTGGCTTTCCTGGTAAGTTCTTAGCCATGCTATTGCAACCTGACATATGCAAGCCAATAAAGTCATCACAAGGTGCCTGCATTATAACCTGTAAGCTATACAAACTGCCTGTAGCCACCAGGCAGCCGGAGCCGGTCGGCCGAGCGGACAGCACGCTGGACTTGTGATCTTGTGGTCCTGGGTTCGATCCCAGGCGCCGGCGAGAAACAATGGGCAGAGTTTCTTTCACCCTATGCCCCTGTTACCTAGCAGTAAAATAGGTACCTAGGTGTTAGTCAGCTGTCACGGGCTGCTTCCTGGGGGTGGAGGCCTGGTCGAGGACCGGGCCGCGGGGACACTAAAAAAAGCCCCGAAATCATCTCAAGATAACCTCAAGATAACCACATTAGCAATAATGTAGCAGCTACTTCACAAAGACATTCAATATGCATAAGCATATTAAATGCTTAAGAGTTTCTTTCACCCTGATGCCCCTGTTACCTAGCAGTAAACAGGTACCTGGGAGTTAGACAGCTGTTATGGGCTGCTTCCTGGGGTGTGTGGGGGTGCGAAAAAAAATTGATTGACAGTTGAGAGGCGGGCCGAAAGAGCAGAGCTCAACTCCCCACAAGCACAACTGGGTGAATACAACTAGGTGAATACAAACAGGTGAATACAACTAGGTGAATAAAACTAGGTGAATACAGTTTATGCCAGTACACTTAGCACTGTTAGAGGCCTCATCCCAGGCTACTCACAAAAACTAACACCCAAGGTGAGCAGGCTCCAAAGAAACTAAACCCGAATTGAAACACCAAGGACAGGTCCAGGATCAGCCCCAGAGTGCAACCTGAAGAAGCGAGTCAGTCATTTTTTAATGATTTTTCATCGTATACAGTACAAGGAAGAGCACTCCCTAGTTTTATTAGAAATATAATAAAAATGTAGAAAATGTAGATTGAAACTTCAATAGTATGGAAAACAATATCTAGATTAAGGGCCCAGATTATCATACAAATACCCGAGTGTGTATTTTGAATATAAAAAACTATTTACTTTTCTAAAACATATTGGTTAAGATAATTACATGGTCCAGGTATAATTAGTCTGAGTGTCCAGGTCCATTGGAACTATACTATATTTTATCTATGGATCAAACAAGGCTAGGTAGCCAGCTGTGTACATTCATGCACTCAACTGGCTAAACTGGCACAATCTAACAAAATGAGTTCTTCATATCAAGCAAAGGAAATTTAACAATACATCCCAATTCCTGGAATTCCATATTCATCAAGAATTGTAAAAAGCCACTACACGTATTGTTAACTCTTAAAATTTTCGGGTAGGGAGCCTAGAACTGGTGTTATCCTTGACATACTAAAAAAATAGGAGAGCGCACACCACTCCATAAAGGAGAGAATAAAGCAGAAAATAATTTATAGACCGATAGTACTAACATCACACGTCATAAAAATCTTTGGAAAAGTACCAAGAAGTAATATCACAAAATACTTTGAATCACAGCGACTATATAACCCTGGACAACACACGTTTATAATAGGGCACTCCTGCTTTTCAATTGCTAGACCACTATGACAAGTGTTAGCCATTATAGAAGACAAGCAAAATGCTAATACAATATATTGATACACATTTTGCAAAGGCCTTTGACAAGTGTGACCATAGTTACTGCACACAAAATGCATTCAAAAAGAATGACTGAGTAAATAGAAAGATGGCTTTTCAATTTCCTAACAGAACCCAGTGTATAATAGCACACTAATGTGCACATCAAAAAATGTAAAATTGTGAATTGACTAGGTGTTGACTTTTACTTAATCGATTCTACTTATTGATAGCTAATAATGTGTGTTATATCAGTGACTTAATGTGTCCAGTTCCATCTATGCCCCCTCACATTCTGCTGTTCCTAGCTTTCAACAATTCTTGTTTACTTTATCAATTTCCCTTGGAATCTTATGCTGTCATCATTTTCCCCTATACCTTCCCTTGAAGCATGTTGAGGTCCAGCTATCTAGGAGAGTTTTCCTTGCACGTTATATATAGCCTGTTAAAGATAATGAATACAGGGACACTGGCTAGTTTGGCATATGCTATTGTATGCACATCTCCTTTTCACTATACTGCTGTACAAGTCTCTTCATTCCTATTAATATTTTCATAACTTCGCACTTGGCTGGGTTAAATTCTAGCAGCCACTTATCAGACCACTTCAGAAGTGTCAAGATAATTTTGCAGGATATCACAAACTTCCCCCATAATCCTCATTCTTCTCAGTTTTCCATCTTCATAGTGATACGAAGGAAGTAATTTCTTATCAAGCTGTTAACAGAAAAATGGATGAGCACAGATCCTTGTACTCCAGTTGTAATCCTTCTATGTTGATATTCATCTTCTCACCATAACTCATTTACTTCCTTCCAGTGAGATATTCCCTCGCCTACTTTAGAACTCTTCTAGACTCTAACCTGCTTCTCTAGCTTAAATTGGTCTTTTGTATGGGACAGTATTAATTTAAATGCTTTCTGACAATTGAAGACTATGCAAACTGCCCATTCCTCTCTAACTTGACATCTTTTATCTTATTCTAAAACTTATATATTTGTCAAGGAGGATTTACCTCCATTTACCTAGCCTACTTTGATCACTCTTAGAAATTTGTAGTGCATGCTTGCTAGCGAAACTGTTCAGCAGTTCTTATCTTTTCTTCTTTCTTGTAGACTGACCTGAAGTCAGCCATTTTTCATCTGAGCGCTCTCCCTCTCCCAGAAATAAACGCTATAGGAAATGGACTAAACAGTGCTTTCCAATGTGACATGTTGTAGTACAATCAAATCACTCAGGCATTTCGACAAAGCTCATTTTAATTAAAAAAAAAGTTAGGTTAAGCTGGGCAATCTTAAAATCATTTGGCAGATATCTTGGATTCAAAGTAATTTGTACCCATCTTGTGTGGTCCAAACTTTTGTCATATCCAATTCATTTATTTAGAACTTCTGGTGTCACTACCATTTAAGTGAGCCTTTCCTGTGTGTTCCTGAAAACTTTTGTGAGGTTCTTTTTGTACTTCCTTATCATTCACAGTGGTCCCTTCTATTTTATGTAGCATGATCACCTAGTCATTCAGTCACCTTCCTTCTATTTGGAGTGTCACGTGAATCCTCTGCATAGCAGTGGAACTGCCTTTTCCCCTCACCCTCACCCTCAATGCCTCTGCACTGGAAGTTCACCTCTACACCAGCCCAGATGAGTCATCAGTCCTGCCACCTCTCCACCTTTCTGTACCCCCCCAGGGCCTGGCCGGCCTGGTACAACTCAGTGGCAAGCTGGGCGCCTCCGCTAACCGGTAGTTTGCCTTCACAAACAAGCAGTTAGCCACCTTCAACTAGCAGTGGGGCATCTCAACACAAAGGCTCTGCCAGCCACAAACAAGCAGTTTGCTAGTTGACCAGATGTCCACCTTGCGTTGACACCGGATGAGCCATCATTACCAGACTATATAAAGGGCTCTGCCAGCCACAAACGAGCAGTTTGCTAGTTGACCAGATGATGTCAACCTTGTGTTGACACCGGATGAGTCATCACTACCAGACTATATAAAGGGCACCGCCTCCCTGGAGAGCCAGTCTTTCTCTCAGTGCTCTTGGATCACCTTAACCTCCTGCAACGCCGTCTGCCTTCAGCCTACGTCGTGTGCCGGATGCTGTGGTGGTACGGTAGTTGTCTTCAGCACAATATACTCTTGTATTGTATTATATTTAAACTTTCATTTACTTATTTTATTTGTTCTGTTATAACAGTCACGTGTTCTCAGGTGCAATTTTTGTTCATGAATATTTCAGTAAATTGTTTTAATTTTTTATTTGATTTTCTTGTTTCCACCTGCAACTTCCACACTGCAAAGGGCCAATAGCAGCATTTTTGTTTATTTATGTGGTGAGCCATACCACCTTGGTTCAGTATAGCTGCAATAGAACAACCCGTCACACGATATAGAGCAGCTTAACACTTTCGCGCGCTAGCGACAAGATCTCAAGTCGCTCATTTTTCTCTCGATTCCTCTCGGACGACGCGGCCCTGAGTGACATTAAAATATTTGTTAAAAATTTAAATTTTATCCGATCAATCTGGTAGTGGTTTCAAAATGAGCGCCTTTAGATTGTGCACAATTTAGCACCCATATGTCACTTGAGCAGGACATATATTTTTCTCTTGAATGCACCTCAAGCGGCATTTGAAAAAAATATTTCTAGAAAATCAATTCTTATCCGATCGACTTGGGGATAATTTAAGCATGTTTGCCATTAAATTTTCGTTTCCTCTAATAGTCACATAGCCTATTTGGGAGAACGGAGTTCGCTTGTATCTTCGTGGTAAAACTACTGTAAAATTTTGACACGTCAAGTGATAACCAATGAAGTTTCTTTATTTGGTGCCGGTCAAACACATCCTTGTGTGACATTTTATACATATGTTCTTCTAGAACATTCTATTGCGAACACATTGGTACAAAAATTAAGTACGTACATCGAAAATTAAGGTCAGGACAGTGAAAAGAATATACACTTTTCAAAAGGTGTTTCGCCGATCTGCCGTCGGGTGTGCCGTAAAAGGTAACACTTCAGCCACTTCCCACACTCTTGAGGGTAGGCCACGATCATGATTCTACATTTATATGCATATGTCCGTGAAGGGAATTTTATTGCGGTCACAGTGATACCAAAATTAACGACGTAGCACAATTCTGGGATTGACAAACATGAAAAGATCATAAAAATTTCAGCGCGGTTTGACGCTCACGGCTAACGATTGCCATAGTTTTTTATTTGGTGCGGGTCTCATGTCGGGTTTGGTGAAATTTTACATATATATTCCTCTAGAGCATTCTCTTGCGAACAAATTGATACCAAATTTAAATACATACATGGAATATTAAGGTGAGCAGGCCGAAAAGATTATAAACATTTTAGTGTTGCTGCGCTGTCGCCCGAAACGAACGGCGCACTCCCAGATAGTACATAGTTAACTCCCCGGGACAGGAAAGTGTTAAGCTGTTTTCTTTTTTGAATACTGTCATTGTTTTTTGCTGTTCTTGGTTGAAGGGAAACAAAAATCGAGAGATTGGATGTGCCCCGGCTGCCCGATACTGGGAAATAAGAGGGAAGGGGTCCTTAGTCACTTCAGGCCATAGACATGACGAATGAAGTGGAAGGTATGGCGAAGGATGTCATAACGGACGTCTTCGTCTCGCATACCTGCCCCGTCAAGGAGAATGGGAACCATGAGGCGGGGAACATTCAGTCTATGCACCTCCACTTCTAGTTTCTGTGTACGTGTTCATTATTGTCTTCTGTTTAGTGCTCTGAATTCTTACCATACTTGTTTGCTTGCTTCTCTTTCCTGCCAAAAACTGCCAGTCCAACCAATGGATAATGCTCTACTTGGTTTCTTTATTCCTCAACGGTCGTATGAATCTTTCTTCAGCTTCTGTGATTGTTCATTATACAGTCCATGTTTTGTGGTGATTTTCCTGTCTGCATCAGTCTCTCAATATTAGATGAAAATAATTCTCCACAAATATGAGTGTCAGGCAGCACCAGTCAGACTAGCACCATTACGTTACAGGAAAAAATTTTGAATTTGCGAGTCAGATGTCAGTTATTGTCAGTTAATACAGTATTGTCTATTGTAACAATATTATAACAATTACTATTATAATACTGTTAATATATCAGTGTCAGTTAATAGTGTACACTACCCAATCCCCCAATGTATGTATCTAAGCCATACAACTTTACCACTGTGATAATTGTCATCATCTTATATGTGCTATCAATATGCTTTAATGTGCCTACTAATCTTTGTCAAATTATCAGTCAAGCTAACAATGCTATCAAAGCTATTAATGTGCTTTAATACAGTATATACCTACTAATCTTTATCAAATTTTCTTACACTGTACCTGTTAACATTTTATAAATTTTGCTAGAATTTACCTACTTAATATTATCTGTTAGATTACGGACCTGCCCGATAAGCTGTGTGTACTAGTGGCTTTACAAGAATGTAAATACTTCATGGTATGTATTCTCACAAACCCAATGTACCTTCTTGAATATACAGTACATAAATAAATAAATAATAAGTTAACCAACTCAAGTTGGTTACAACACACTTCCATAAACAATGATTTACAAGTTAATTATGCCACTACTAACCAAAATAGTTTTTTCATACTAATTAGTCAAGTCATCCAAGTACTGCATTGCATATTTACTTGGCTTCATATTAGTTTTTTAGTTTTAGTTCATTTATTATGCACCCCATACCCATCCTGTGGGCGGTACATATTAAGCCACTTAAATGGTACTTTTCAACTAAGTAATGGTACTAAGTACCATTACATTATTACCATTCAACTAAGGTAATAATGGACTTAAAAATTTGGAGCACACAGTTATGAACAAAGCATATTGCAGGAAATATATATGCCCAAACAGGAACTGTATGGACCTATGTGAATGACCTAATAAAAGGCCATGAACAGTTAACCGACACACATGCTCACAACACCTACACTACCCACCTTATCATCATACTGCTCACATTCCACATAGCGACACTAATTCTCCCCCACATTAATAACACAAAGTACCATAGAGGGTTTAAGGCCTAGAGTGGCCGACACACACAGACGGGGCTGTGAGGGGTCGAGTTTCCCGCGGGTGAGCAGTCGGAATGCAGGAAGTGCAAACCCGGTTTCAACCCTAACTTTACCGCTAATCCTTCCAATTACCACAAAACACACTATTTCCCCATCATCTGAAAAATCCTACGGTCGGCACCACTCCGTAATAAGGCACAACAAATGCAGTAACTGGAAAAAAAATCCCGAAATACATACATCTATGTAAATATTGCATGTTGACTTCGTTCCCTCCCCCCTCCAGCCAGGGGAAAACTTCAATATACGCAGATTTCGCCTACCACAGCACTTTACTTACTGCTTCGTTCATTTGGGTCCACGTCCTTGTCCCTCACGCGCCGTATGAGCCATACTAACACAATCACAGTAACTGCTACAACCAAAGAAATGAAAAACATGGTGGGATCGTGGTCGGCGTGTGTGTGGGAGCCCGCCATAATGCCTAGTGACGTCACGGCCACGTGTTGGCCAATCACCGCGTGACCGCTGCTCATGGCTGCACCTCAGGACAAAACAATAACAAAAATAAAAATCAATACACTGTTGCCGGTAATGGATTCCGGTTTTATACATTATATACATACAGAGTCGACTATAACAAATTTCTATATGAATGCAAACTTGCTGAATGAATAAATCATTTAATTCCTCAATATTTCAAGTGAACTCAGAACTGGGGCAGGTAACTGTGTGTGGTAAAATAATTAACGGTATATACCGCTGGACGTTGTATTATATATATATATATCTATGATATATATAATATTATATATATATATTATATCTATAGATTATATATATAAGGTAGCGTTATCTTAAAAATCTATATATATATATAGTGAGTATATAGATATATATAATATAATGAAAACGCACACCCATAATTCAGTCGCATATTGTCCTGGGGACCAGGCAGGCTTGTTCCGCATTATGATATATCTAATATATATAGTATATATATAATATAAGATATAATATAATATATAGGTAAGAGAGTATTTAATATTATTATATATAATATTATATATATTATATATTCTTAATATTTATATATATAGGGATATATAAATATTGT